>VDFB02168118.1:159265034-159282702 GCA_007258455.2 Sequoia sempervirens
ACTATTCCTATCTTGGTGACATTAAGCATGATGTTTCCTAAGGTGATACCTTTCATGAACTAAGAAAACCACTCTAAATATCTTGTCCTATTGTATTTAAAAAAAATTCATGGCCACCAAGCATAACACAACTTGCTTGCCAATGGAGCCTTTTTTTTCATGAGTGTCTAGCATAATCCAACTTTCTAGCCTTGTGAAACCTTTTTGGTGGTGGCTTATCAAAGTTATCAGGGAGTATAACTTTTGGTATGTTTGACATATGGGATTCTATAGACTTCGCATGACTCTCCCATCAACTACCTTTTTGTGGGTACATACCAAACTAGTGTGTGTTTCTCACTTTCTTGGGGCTCACCTAGTGGACACCATATTTCACTAGCCATCATGAGTATATTTTGATCAAATAGTGGACAATGAGTTTTCACTTGTGAATTTATTTTATGAAAAATATTTGGGCTAGTCCATCCTTCCTCTTCTTTCTTTTCACATTAATTTTTACATTGTATGATTGTGTATATTGTGCTACTACAGGCATCTGTCTCTTTGTGCATTTGTTGGTTTTCCATGAGATCTTAGATCTTGGGGGCTTGATCATCCTCCTTGACCTTTGTCATTTTATCTCTCCAACACCTATATGATTAAAACTCTCTTGACTTATTTTTCTACTTTAGTGTGAGTTTGAGCACAAGTTCATACTCTCACTAAACTGGGGGGATAAATGTAGTGTAGAAAAATGTACACCTTTACATTTTTACACTATGTTTGCATCCCCCTAATTAATTGGACTTAATTAAGCCTTTAATTGGCCCAGTTATGCATTCACAAGCCTAAATAATTTTATTTTCTGAAAGGGGAACAACATATAATTAATGCCTACACTTAATTACACATCTTGGAAAATGGTGTCCTAGGTTTAGGGCCTAGGACCCATTTTCCCAAGGGAAAATGGATCCTCCTTAAGTCTTGGATCCCATTTTTTAGCTTGTTTTTAGCAAAAATTTAATGACCTTTAATTCAAATTGCAAAGGTCGTCTTATGGTGTTTAATTGTCGAGTAATTAAGGAAACTCCTATAAATATACAAGGTCTTTTTATCAATTCAAATCCTAATAATTTGAAGGAGAAAAAATTATAGTAAAGATTATTGTCAAGAGCATTGGAGAGAAAATTTATTAGTCATTTATTGCAGCATCCAAGACCTATAATGATGTCAAGATTTATCGGTGTTCATGCATTTTTTTGAGCTAACATTGTGATGTAGGTTTCAAGTTTTCAAGCATCAAGTCAAGTGTCAAATCAAGCATCTAATAAATCCATTTCATACAAGATCTAATCCTTGGAGTGATGTGTTAGACTTTAGTCCTCTAAGGGAAGCCATTAAGGGTTTGGTGAGTTGCAACAATCTAGTTTTCATTCATTGTTCCTTTCATTTATGATTTCATTTCGTTATCAAGGTTTAATTACCAAACTAGGGTTTGACCAAGTCAAACCCTTATACACCAAAAATAAAACATTTTTATCCTCTTTGTGTGTTTGCAAATTTACAGGTGAAGAAGGATTGAAATTGGATCAAAAGTGAAATTCTACAAAGTCATCAAAATTTTCATCAAAGTTGTCAAGATAAGAAAACTCACCTACAGGTTTTATTTTCGGCTGTCTGACAATCAAGCCTGGGGGAATCTAAAGCTTAGATATGACATCAGAGGTTTGCAGAAAGAATTTTCAAATCTTTACATAGAGACCCATTCGCCCTTGGGAAAATATGTCCATCAAATCCTGAAACCCACTTTTGGATCCAAGTAAATGGCATCCTAATCTTCTTAGATATTTGGTTAATGGTTGTTTTTGTCAGTATTATCATAATACTTCATGTTTCAAGTATTATATCTCATAATTTTAATTGTTACTGCACTTTTATTCTTCTCCAAAAATTTCTTTCTAGTCATATTTTATTGTTTTCTGTCATAAGGAAGTTAAGGTAGCATAGTGTCCAAACTTAGGGTTGACTCACCTTGAGGGTTGCAAGTCAATTCTAATAATTTGTGACACTATCCCTCTTCCTAATGAACATGGGGAAAGTGGATTTGTGATTAGGTGGAAACCCCTTTTTGTTTTTGGCATAGGTCCCTCATTTCTAGGTCTACCCAATTCACTTTCCCCCTTTTCCATATGTTTCAATTAGGTCAAGCCGAATAAGGTTAATTACTCAAAAGAGGTTTTATTTTAGGATAAGAAATAAACTTATCTTTTAAAAAATATTACATGATATTGTATAAACAATTATATAATTTTTGAATGATCTACACCTCTAAGGTACTACAACTAAGACCCCAAGATCCTTTGGTATGGTAATGATGCATATATTTTTGGCTAAAAGATTTCTTTCTTTTATAATTTACAAAAGAAGATGCACCACCCTAATTATCAAAGTGAGTTGATGAGGTGGAGCCCACATACTGACTAATAGATTGCTAATAATCTCTCATAGAAGTATATATATTAGGAAAGGATTTGTATTTCATCAATAATATTTTGTCCCTAATCATTCTCTACAAGTTTCTAATAAATACGCGTTATACATCAAAATTATGGAGTGCATGAGTAATATTCAAGAACAATGACAAATATTTGAAGATAAAATTAGTCACTTTCTTAATAGTTCCTTCCTTGCAATGGATGGGATTAGTGAAAGTTATTTTTGGTCCAATATTTTCCTAGAAATGTTGGATAAATTGATTGATTAGTTACTCAAATGTATAGATAGAACTTTTAGGAAGGGAGAAAAAATAACCCAACATGGTATCTTTCATATACCATGGGAATAGTTTGGCTAAAAAATCATTTTGTATAATCAATTCACTACATGGTGCAATGAATGTAAAAAAAATGAACCTAGGGGTCCCCTTTTCCATTGTATTTCTTGAATTGAGGTGCTTTAAAGCCCTAGGGATGATGAGTGTTAAGGATTTTTATGGCTAATGGGCCATTTATATAGAATGGTTGGATCAATGGATAAGAATAAGTGTTGGATAATATAACTACGTTATTTTTTAATTGGCAAACATTCTATAAAAGTTGATTTAAGAAGCAAGATTGGTTGTGTGAGTATATGTAGCAAATGTTTGGATTGTGGATGTTGTGGTGGTAGAGATAAGAGTTGAGAAGCACTAATACCTAATCAAAGAAATCTAGAGGAAGAACCAAACGAATAAATCAAAAAGAATCTTGAAGAAGGTGTAACTATTATTACCATAGATGGTGTTGTCACCATATGAAAAGTAGGCATTGGCATAGAAATGGATATCTATGTTCCAGTAATGTTAGAATGTTAGTCTTTTATATTTCCTAGGATTTTAGTATAGGAGGGGACATTTCTATGAACAATATGTGCCAAAACTTGAAGAAATACAAGTGTTTTATTATCCAAAATTATCATATTACATATAGTATCCATAATAGGATCACCTTGTGCAAACATGTCATTAGATAGATTATTTTGAAAGTCACAAAAATTTTCTTCTAGAGTTTGAATCTTCTCAAAATAAACCCTTAGGGAAATTACATGATTGACATAGTCACTTGAAGAGGGGGATGAGATAGTTGGTGAAGTAGGATTAGAAACAATGTAATAAGGAGGTGATTTTTGATAGTTTGGCATTCCTATATTGTGAATTTTTTATTTAGAGAAGTTCAATGTATTCTATATAGATGTTGTAGATGGTCTAGATGGTGACATGTTTAAATTGTTGATATTTATTCTAACTATATCACCAAAAAAAAATTGGGTTTTAAATATCATAAGATTCAAGTTATGGCAATCAATCTAACTTTAAAGTAGGTAACATAATCAAAAGAGGTCTTAGCAATTGATTTTATGTTTTTTAGAATTTTTTGAAATGTTTAATAACTTTTTGCACTAAGGTTTAAAGGTAAGAATGTCGAGTTCACCATGATGTAATATATTAAACTAATTCTAGTAAAGGAAATATATTTCCTTGAGAATCAACTTCCTATAATAACATTGGGATAAATCAAACAATCTTCTCTATAATTTGATAAATCTTTTTATTCTTATCATTGAAAGTATGAATCAAATAATTACAACTTCAATACAAAACATATAATTATAATAAACTATCTAGAATATCTTTTTTTATAATAGAAAATAAAATATAATTTCTACAAAAATGAAAAGTACATTACTTAAGGATGATTTATAACCTTATGAAAGCTTAGCCACAAACACTAGCACATAGCACGAATACCTTTGTGGTGTGTTATCTTCTTGCATCGATGAAAGGTGATAAAGTATAGAATACCTTGAAACCTATTCCTACACACACGAGAAAAATATTATGGGACCATTGTATATAAAATATTTCAAAACAATAGAGAACTAAAATACAAAATGTAGAACCCCAATAATAGAAATTGCTAGCAAGAAAAGGGTATCATCAAAAATGTTTTTTTGTTCTAATATGAACACCTACACACAAAAGGAGAAGAAGGATTTTTTTGGGTGGTTGTTTAGGGACCTACCTCTTTCTAACCCCCATCTTGGTCTTTGGACATCCATGCACAACAAAGATTGATTTAATGATTGATTTTGATAAAATAAATATATTGTTAAAGATTGATAAAATGCAATACGAATGATACGGTTAATAGATTTACACATATAATTATAATACCAAGAACATCTAGCTACTAGCATAAGAATAAAATATTCAAAGTAATGAGAAGGACACAATGAAAACTAGATATATCTCACTAGGAAGCCACAAACAGCTTCTAAGGTGGATTTTAATACTATAGTATAGTTGTCTTGCTCTATCTTACAATCCAAAAACAACATGTGCAAAGTATTCAAATAATGTTGTTACTTCAAAAGCTATTAAACTTCAAGAAATTATAGAACCAAAGCCAAGACCATAGCATGATAAGTTCAAGAGAGCTTGAGAGAGTAAAAAATGTTCTCTTTTTACAAAATAGAAAGTTGCAGCTTTTTCTATCTAGCTCAACTATCACCTAAAATAATTACATTCAAAATATTCTTAGGAATGTAATGTTCCAAGTGGCACTTGAATTGTTATTTTCCACAACATTCTCCTCTAGCAATAGAAGCTCAAGTGGAATCCTCTACAATTTTAGAGGTTCTAACCCAACAAAATATTCTAACATAGACAACTCTAGAGGATGCAACACTTGCTCTAGAGGATACTTCCACTAGAATCCCTCCAAAATTACATGAGTTGCCTATCATTGAAACACTGACACAAAGATGTATCCCAATATTAAAGGGAGATATGGTAATGACTTTAGAAGATGATGATATTGATATTTCTCCATAAGATATTCCAACCAAAGGGAAGGATCCTATGAAAACCCTAGAGGATGATTATGATATAATTTAAAAGGAAATACAATAGTTCAAATTAAATTATCAAAAGCAGAGGAAACATTTTTGTAGTAGTGAAAAGAAATAATTTTTTTTAAAAATTATTAGTAAAAAAGACAAAGAAATTTTGTATTTGCAAGAACAAGTAAATGAACTATAGGAAATATCAATGGAGTAGCCTTAAAATGAAGGTCTTCGATAACTTTTTTAAGAAAAAAATAAGAAAAATTTACAAGAAGAGTTGGTAAGTTTGTAGCACAAATATTACCAATAAGATGAAAAATCATAAACTTGTAAAATAGAACTTCTTACGTGCAAGAAACTCTCATGTATGTACAAAATATGTTTGAATGAACAACTTACAAGGTACAAATTAATAGGGGTTTCTTATAATTTATCACATTATCCAAATGATTAAATTTTTTGAGAAGCCTATAAAATTATCACTCTAGAACAACAAAAAATACTATATGAATTCTTTACATACAATCTATTAGTTGAAAAAAACATAGATTTATTTGTCAATATTTTTTTTGGAGAATTATAGCTAAGGTATTTTATCTCAACCTTTTAGATTGAGTGGCTTTATAGGATATAACAAAATAGTACAATCAAGTAGAGAAAACTATGGGATTGTTGATGAGACATCATCATCATAAATGATAAATATTCTAGAATCAATTTCAAAGAATAATCAAATATCCAATAATGGTAGAATAGTACACCAATAGGTTGAAACAGTGTTATCAAGCCTTGTAAAATATCATTTCTTAGTTTCCCAAAGATTCCTTTGTTGTCTATGAATAAAGGTACAATTGTTTGCCTATACACCTTAAAAGATAATAAATCATTTATCCATGGAACATTATGTTGTCCTTTTGATAACCCAAGGTAATAGTAGAGATCAGATATTGATTGAGGGAGAAATACAATGGGATGAGGTTTAGACCTACTATTCTTATTGAGCCATTATCCCTTGCAATAATGAGTATTTGAAATGAGAGTTTCAAAATTTGCATAATAAGGTAGAAAGTGATAAGAGATACATCATTGATCCCAAACAAATGAATCCCTTTGATTATTAAATTTAAGATAATAGCTAAAAGTTTGAAGAGGAGTGTAAGGAAAGAGAGGTAAATAGAAAAAAATAGATAGAAAGACAACAACAAACAAAGGTCCCACATAGTAACAAGCAAGATAACTTACATAACCTTAGGTGTGGGGATGATGTAATGGAAATTATCCTTGTACTTTGAATAAAAGTACCATACTTTATTACCCAAAAACCATTTCATGCTAGTATTAATCAGATTATATGATGAATTATTAGTCATCTTGGTTAAGAATGATGTATGTATTTATGTTTTTCTATTTTATGTCAAAAAAATTCAATGCTAACAATCTTGGTGGAAAGATTCATTTATAATGAAACATAGTAATGAAAGATGATCCAACTCCAACATATAGACTTTGGAGGAGTGTGAGACCCCATTTGTATGAGATTTTTTTATTTATTTGGACTACTCCAAAGTTTTGTGGATAGTTTATTTATGTATGTGAGGTCTCATCCTTTATACTCCTGAACCTTGTGATCCTTTTATTTTTATAGATACATTTTTATTGAAATGATATTCAAGACTATCTAAATGATGCATAATTGTAAGGTTGAAAGATCCTACAAGCTCAACCTCACATAGAACCGCACTTGATCAATCACTTTAATCGATAGTATCACATGTAGATTCAATTAGCAAGAAAATAAGTGGTTGGTCGGATAAGAGATGAGAGTTTAAAGAATTTTATGTACATAAATTATCTTATAAACAAGTGAAAGATGAGAAAATTACAAAATTTGACTCGTGTATCCTATTCACAAACCCTAGAACAAAACAACATTTGCATCCTTCAAGAAATAGTTCCCTATCCATTGGTGCAACCACCAAGGGATAAAGAACCATTTTTGGTAGAGGTGGTGGATGGTTTTTGACCATCCTCCACGCAACAACAATGAGGTGCCACAATATTGTTTGAGGAAACACTATTGCAATTTTTTCCTCAATAAAATCCCAAACTATTTTGATATGTGGGACTTACAGGCTAGAGGTGGAGTCTCTACACATGACAGAGTGGCAGCACGTCTTGACCTGTAGTGACCATTGAGATGAGCACTCACTAGCCCAAAATATGAGAATGTGGCTATCCCTTCCATTGTGAAGGAGAGTGTTGAGGTTGATACACTATAGTCAATTAATTCCTTGACCCAAAGCCTCATACAACATGCTAGTCCTCTAGAACATGGTGAGCCAGGTGAGTCTTCAGGGAATAGAGTTCCACCTCATATTTGTTAGGCTTTCAGGTCACCCTATGGTTATGACCCCATACATTGTCAGGTCATAGGTGTGTAGGGTACATGTACATCTGATCAGATGGCGATGAAAAATTCCTTACTTCATGAGGTATTCGACCTTGATAGTCAAGTAAATGTTAGCAAATTCATTGAATTGAATTTATTAAATTTCATTTTTGAAATACAAGATTAACTAAATTAGTTTAATGATTATAATAAAATTTTAGGGTCATAGTGTTCATTTTGTTTTCAGTGGTCCTTCACCTCCCTATTACATGATGATATGTACTGTGGAGGTATGTAACTAGTAAATAATTATAAATATTACATGTGAATAGCATTGTTATATGAATGGTATTCTTATATCTCATTTTGGATGTTGAATATAGGTTAATCTTGGAGCTTCGACGACAACACCTCCCAATGGAGGTGGACATCAAAGTTTCACACAGGTAATATAGAATATACATTATATTTTGTAATTGAATAATGTTTAATGACTTGAAGTTTCATGTTGTTGACCTCAAAAAATATAGGCTAGTGGAATCACTAGCTTGTAGCATACCATTTCAATCTTATCCTCCTAAGTGTCATCACCAGCATACAATTTCACTAATCTATGAATAATATTTTTTTATTTTTAGATGTTGCAAGTAGACACTCCTCCTTATATTGATAGGGTAATGAAGAATGGTGTGTCTACTACAATAGAAAACTCAATTCCTTTGACGAGGTTATGAGTAGATTAGTAAATTTCAAATTACATTCATTGTTATAGCTCTTTATTAATGAAAAATTAAATTATTGTTTATTTTTAGTTTAATTTCTATTTGGATGGTTTCTATAGGATTTTAGAACATCGTAGCCTAAGCATGTTTATGTTGTACATGAGGAGAGAGAACATTTAGCAATAGTAAGTGATTATTTTGTTAAATATTTCATTTTTTATTATCTAATTTCTATATATATATATATTAGTGTCTATACTTTTTATTGTAGCAGGTAAAGCTCCATGAAGAACTAAATAGGAGTAGCCCTTGAGTTTTAAGTAGATCTCTTTCATACACATCTCCACCCCCTGATGATCAAAGGCCACTTGTGATCTATTTTCTTCACCTGGAGGGGAATGACTTTTTTATTAGGGTCCTTTTTTTGTATGTCTATATGACATTTTTGGACATATATTTTGTATTGCATATACTTGACATTGTATGCCTATATGGATATTTTGTATATATTTTATACTTATATAGAAATATATTGATGTATTCCTATATGGATATTTGGTTAATACACATATTTTTTAGTGATGGTATATTCATATTTGTATTATAAATCCACACTTCAATGGATATTTCTAGATGCTTTACTTCAATTATTTAAAATCCAAGTGTATTCCATGCAATATTCTTTTATATGATTGTAAATATAGAAAGTTTAAACATTATTCTCCTTTAAGATTATTTTAGGAAGTGTTTTTGCATACCTTTCTTCCTTTCAATTCCAAGTTCTCAAAAGCACTAGTGAACCTTCCATATTTTCTAAAATAGAGTTATTATCATTAAAAAAATTGAGAAAAACATTATGCAACGCACTCGAGATTAAGGCTAAGGAAAATATTGGGAAAAAAATCCTCATAAGAATAATCCATTTAGGAAAATAGCTAAAAGCCTCTCATATAGAAGCAACATTCTTTCATGTAAAAGTAGTCAACATACTACAAATCAAGCACCCAAAACCCTAATATGTCTCCATTATCTTCTCTAGGTTGAGACAAAGGTAAGAGACTATAACAAGGTGATATACAATGACATGATCATCACATTGACTCTCAAAATGACACTAACTCTATTAAGGATATTGATCAAGAGGTGCAATTCCATAACAATATTGTTGTGACCACTAATGATTTCAAGGAATATATCTCTTCCATATGAACTATTGGGTGAATTGAAAACCTATCCATGCCATCATTGGCATCATCAATGACATACATATAATAATGCATATTTAGAATTCCATACTTTGTAGGATCATTGTATCATGGTAAGGAAATTTATGTAATTATACAATGTAATTATCATCACTACACATATTTAGAATTCCATACTTTGTAGGATCATTGTAGCATGGTAAGGAAATTCATGTAATTATACAATGCACTTTCAAGTATGCAACTAAAAATGAGAAACAAATTATTACATGTGACCTCACACCTCTAGAAGTTTGTGATATAATTATTGGAAGACATCTACCATTCCAAACCCCAATAGTGGATGTTATGAATCAAAACAAAATATTTTTACCTCAACAAGTCTAAATTATAAGACAAACTAGCTTGGTCTCTACTAAATAATGTTATAACATTCATAATATACAAAAAATCCTACTTCTTATTGTCTACTTAGAGATGTTGCATAGGCAAGCTCAAAATCAATAGCATTGCTCACTCATGCATCTTCTCTATCACAACAATAGATCCTTGAAAATGTACTATTAATATGGGATGAAGATGTTTTTATAAATTGCAAAAGTATTTCAAAAACAATTTATGGTACAAAATCAAACCAATTGGTTATTGAATACCCTTTCAAAAATAGATCAATGTATCATAGGTCTACTTAGAAGGAGGATGAAATTTAGCACAAAACCTAAGAGCTACTTGATCAAGGAAAGAGTTGACCTAGCTATTTTTCATGTGGAACCTTATAAGAATGAACAATGATGTAGGAGCACATGCAATAAACTAGATTTCATGTGGCATAATATACAAGTATTATAGTTTTATGAGTTATAGATTAAGTTACCACATGTATTTATAGGTAAACTTATGTTTATATGTGCTACCGTGAGGAGGTAGTAGTGATGGCTATATTGGAAATGTGTATGTATATCAAAATATTAAGGATATAACTATTCCTTCATAGCATGTGGTAGAAATTAAATATTTAAGGTGATTATTCATATACAGACATCATAATTAGTGATATGTGTGGTATGTTGATGTAATATTAACTTAATAACTTATTTTACATTAATTTCACCTATATTTGTTGGTTAATTATTAAATTTCCTACACTAGTATACGTTTGTAGTCTTCGATGACATATCTTTGGCATATAGTTATGGAATCAAGTTTTAATCAAGACAAATTAGAAACAATTTACACTATGTTTCTAATTATTTTATTCAAGTATATTCAAGTACCCTATTAGCTCTCAAAAATGCAAGTTTGAACCACAAAACGTTACCGAGCTTTCACAATGTTTTAGGGTAACAGAAAAAGACAAATGAATTGAACCTTCTACTCTTTAGGTGCTGCCAGACCTAGGCGGGTATACCTATAGCAATGAGGCAGACTTGACCTTTTTTTGTCTCCTAAAGCAATTACCCACACTAGCAAATGGGAGTGGATAAATGAATTTTATTTTGGCATAAATTGTATAAGCAATATCAAGACTAAAATCTAATGTGTTCATATGAAAAAATGAATGAAATTAAACAATGAAATAGCAGAGACTAGTGCCTTATTGGGTGAATGGAGTCAAATGAAAATCTGAAAAGAATAACTTCTTTCTGGAAAAAACTCAAATTGTTTGGCATATAGGTTTAATTTTATAGCTAGTATAAACATGCAGGAATGTGATTACCAAGTTCTTCTTAATGATCCAAATGAGATTCCCTAATTACTATGATTGACTAAAAGGATTTAATCTCTCCTTGAAAGAACCAATTAATTCAATCATACAGATACAACAAATGTGCACTGATAAACTGAAAAATATCCTTGATATATTAGTTTAAACAATTAGAAAAAATCAACCTTGGAGACAACTTCAACAATACTTTTAATTAACACAACAAACAAATGAAACCAGAAAAATGTCACCGAATCAAATGAATTCAATTGAAATCTCCATCGTTTTTTACATGCATCATAGTCTCAAAATTATAAAAATTATGATCTACTGTATTTTTTGTTCCCTACTCTCTATATTATGTCTCATTTGCTGTCAAAAATAAGTATTTATATATTAGTCATTTGAAAAGTCACATCCATTCGTATTCAAATCCGGGTGATCCGTTATTCAGGCCTTTTCCATGTTTTGTTAAACACTTGCTGAGACATCATGTAGTTTTGTCGATGCTCCAAGTCCTCCCGACAGTCAATAGATTATATATCACTCTGATGTCATGCAGTCATACCATCGTTTCGAGTCTCACCGAAGCTCAAACATATCACCAAGTCCCAATGTAATCCTTTCGCTATGACATAAGGGGTCGACAGGACTCCATGACTTCATACCGATGACAACAACAAAACCCACCTTTACTTTATCGGTAAGACCAAGTGAATACTCTGGGACATTTCACCGATGACTTAGGTCTCGCCGACAATCACTTTGTGCTTCATCAGTATAACACACATGTACTCATTATGACTTACATCAATGAAGCCTCTCTCGCCGATGGGACCCACCTTTCCGGGAAACATTTTGAGAATATTTTAGATTCCTTTTGGATGCTCCAGAATTGCACCACGATCGATAAGACACCAATAAGCTCGTTATGACTTACATTGATGCATACTGTCTTGCCGATAAGGTCTTTCTATCAATGAGATCCCGCATTATGTCTGCCCAATGTGTATAATTACCAAATTAAACTTTATCGATAAGACAATCCTGGTCTCATGCCAATAGACTGTAAAAGACACACATTAGTATAAAATGCTTTATGGATCGGTGAGACCTGCATCATGTTAAGCCGATATGGTTTACACATTGAAATACTCAGGGTTAGGCGAATTCTATGGGATCAAATGACAAAATATGGGAAAAAATATTATGCAAAGTGGATTTTTGTGCTTATGGTATGGAAATTTTTAGGAACTAATGAGTATATGCAGCCATGAAAACTTTCAAGATTTTACAATTCTAACAGTGGCTCCATCTAGGGATGAATGGTTGTGAGATCATTGCAAGGATCCAGATTTCTGCGTGAGCAGACCAAACTCAAGGTGATAGACCAGTGAGCAAGATGGAATGAATGGAAATGAAGATGAACATGACCCTATACTATTGTACATGGAAATATTTATTTTAAAAGAAGGAATGTCAGGATTTTCCATGTACTGGATATTCCTATTCCTTTTTATTTCCTCAACTACTATGCATGGAAAAGAAATTTTTAAGAGGATTATCAAGAATTGTCCATGCATTGGCAACCCTTAGTCCTCTGTATTGCTTCAAGAGAAAAAATGCTTCAAGAATTTCCCATGTACAGGCAACTCTTGTTCTTCATCAGTCATGTTTTGCAAATAATATGAATCTTCACCTTTATTTTCAACAACAACAAAGGGTCCCAGCCACAAAGCTTCAAATTTCCCATGCTTTCCCTTTTCCTAACACCTTGCATTCCACACTAGCACCAGATCATTTTCTTTGAATTTTCTATCTTTTTCTCTTCTCTCGAATAAATACTTCATTTATGCCTACAACTTCATATTCTAGTTTTGAGCTACTCTTCTTACTTCATCAAGCTCTGCCAGTTGTTCCATTCTTTCCTCCATTGGTTCTGGAATATATATATCTTCCCGGAGGATAAATTTGTAAACTGGTAACAAATTTTGTAAAGGTATCCTAGCTTGTATTCCATATACCAATTCAAATGGGGATTTTCCAATTGCCTTTTTCACAGTTATCCTATCATCCCACACAAGCAACATCAATTTTGAATCTGAAGCCTTTTTATTCCCATCTAGCATCCTCCTTATGATCTTCATAAGACTTTTGTTGCTGGACTTTGCTTGACCATTAGCTTGTGGATGGTAAGGAGCTACATAAGAAATAGTGATACCATATATACTACAAAAATATTTAAACTCATCAGATCTGAAACACATCCCATTATCTGTAATCAACCTTAATGGTGTACCAAATCTGGTATTAATGTTATCCATTAAAAAATTGATCACAACTTTACTTGTTGCTTGCTTGGTTGGGACTGCCTCTACCCATTTGGTGAAGTAATCAGTAGCTACCAGTATCCGCTTATGTCCTCCACTTGATTTCTCTTGTATCTCCCCAATAAAATCAATTCCCCACTAATGAAAAGGGGCTTCAGCCTACAAAGGTCTAAGTGGTAAAGCTCCCTGATACTTCATTTTCCCAGAGAATTTTTGGCATGCTTCACATCTCCTTACATCTGAAAAAGAGTCATTAAAATATTTTGGCCAGTAATAACCTACCTTGAGAATATTATGTGCAGTTGTCTTCATAGAATAATGGCCTCCATAGACCCCTTCATGCATTTATCTTAAGACATGCTTGGCTTGTGATTCATCTAGACATAACAACAATATCCCATCCCTGTTCTTCCAAAACAAATCGCCTTCCATGAACACATACTTAAATGCTTGCACTTTAAAGTTCTTTTCTGACTATCACTTAATCCTCCTGGACACTTCATGTGTCTGAGGTAATGCATGATGTATGCATACCAAGGAGTATGCTCGATACTTGGAATTGCATTCTCTTCCTCTTCTATATTACAAATTTGATTCTTCCATTAGCCTAACCAAACCCTGACCTCTCACCAATTTAGTGATTTGTATTTCCATATCAAACTCTTGGATTTTATTAATCCACCTGCATCTCTTTCATGTTACCTCAGACTACGTCAAGATATCTTTAACAGCTGCATGAGGGACATAAGAAATAACCTTAGCTCCAACAAGATATGGCCTAAAAGCCTTTGTGGCTTTTAGCAATGCAAATGCTTGTTTTTCCATTATATCATATTTCAATTCTGACCCCTACAATGACTTGCTAAAAGATGACATAGGTTGTTCATGACCTTCCTCATTTTTCTGTAACATAACAATAGCTATAGTATGCAATGAAGCAAATGAAAATATTTGAAAGGGTTTTGAAAAATTTGGAGACTTAAGGATAGGGGCTTCCTTGATGGCCCTTTTGATGGATATGAAAGCTTCTAATGCCTCTATAGTCCATTCTATCTTTTTTCCCTTTCTCAACATCTTTGATATGGGCTTAACAATTTCAGCAAAATTAGAGATAAATCTCCTAACAAAATTGATTTTTCCAAACAATGACTAGAAGGCCTTAACATTTTTAGGAATATGAACTTTATCTATGGCCTCAACCCTCTCATGATCTATTCTAATTCCCTCCTTTGACACAATATGTCCTAAGAGTTTTCCCTCTGTGACTGCAAAATGACATTTTTTAGGGTTCAGACTAATACCATATTCTAAAACTTTAATAAATACCTTTTCTAGATGTTATACATGATCTTTAGCCCTTTTTGAATAAGCAGTAAGGTCATCTTGATACACCACCATGATAGCATTAATCAAGTCTGCAAATGCTATGTCCATAGCTCTTTGAAAGGTTGCACCCGCATTTGTGAGACCGAATGGTATTCTCACATAAACATGCATTCCCCATGGAGTTGTAAAGGTTGTCTTGTACTACTCAGATTGTTTGACTTTGACCTGGTTATAACCAGAGAACCCATCCATCATAGATAACAACTCACACCCTATCACTTTATGTAGTACAACCTCCATATTATGTAGAGGATAATTATCCTTGAGAGATGCCATATTTTGATTTCTGAAGTCCACACATAATCTGATATCCCCGTTCTTCTTCCTCACAGGAACCAAGTTCGAAACCCATGTTGAGTGCCTGATTGGTTTGATGATACCACCATCTCTGAACTTTTCCAATTATTCCTGCATTTTTGGTTCTAATGTTGGATTGATAGGTCTTTGTCTTTTCCTCAATGGCTTTGCATCTGGCTTCAATGGGATTTCATGTTGAAACAAATCTTCCCTATATTCTTTGAGATCTTCGTAAGACCATGCAAACACATGTTTATATTTTCTCAATAATGCAATTGACATTCTCCTATTGTTGGGCTTATTTTCTTCCCAATGTATACCCTTTTTGGTGTCAGTTCAGTCCCTAAATTGACCTCTTCAATATCCTCCCTCTTGACTAGTGTCTACTTCATGAGGGATCGATCATTTCCATCATATAACATTTCCAATGCTACTAGCCCTTTGGGAAGATTATTAGTTCTAAGCTGTAAGACCTCCTTACCAAACACTATCTACTTTCCATCTACTTCTTCAACAAAGGCATTGAAATCAACTTCTTGAGTTTCATATTGATCTATACAGTGAAGAAATTTCAAGAGGTCAGTATTGTCATTAAAAACATACCAACTGTATATATTGTCAGGCACAATGGGTGTTGCTTTGAACTCAATTTGAGACACTCCAACCAGTGTGATATCATCTCTTCTCAGTACTACATTGGCTAAGAAGTCTGCCATTAAATTCTTCGACCTATCAATCCACTCAATTGAGAAAGCATCAAACAACTCAATTGTGTCCCATACAACATTCCTATATTGCTTCAGCCTCTTCTTTTTTGCTACATATTTTGATTTAATTTGAGAAACAACTAGCTCAGAATCCCCTAGAATAGCTAACAACTTAATCTTATGTTTTATATCCATATTCAATCCTATTAGTAAAGCTTCATATTCCACTACATTGTTTGTGCATTCAAATGCTAGAAAAATGAATATTTAAAAGTAACTACTTCAGGGGAAAAAAACACTATTCCTGCTCCGTTACCTTCTTGGTTGCAAGCTCCATCAAAGTACATTTTCCATACACCATCATGGTTTTTTGCAACATGTTTATCAATTGGATCACCATTAAAAAATTCTGGTTGGGCTGGTTCTATCTTAAAATTCCCAAGATCCACATCACAAAAGCAATTGACTTGATCTGGAGGTACACAATCTACAATTGGGTTCATCCTTGGCTCCCTGTACAACTTAACTTCTTGACCGTTCACTAGAATTATTGCATAAGATAAATCAAATTGTACATTTCCCCAAACTGCTTCCATCCACTGTCTTGATAGAAGCATTCCAAATTGAGGAGGGGTATCAATTATAGTTATATCTATATTATAGGCCACCTGAGGATAAGTAGCCAATGTGACTTCAACATCTTTCATAACACCTACTACTAGAATAGGACGGCTGTGCATTACATAGCACTTCCCTTCATTAGTATCTACCCACATACCAAGTTGTTTCATAACTCCAACATACATGATATTGATTGCAGCGCTAGAGTCTATCATGCAATTCCTCAACAATTTGTTGTTTATAAGCAGTGTGGTGAAAAAAGGTTCAACTTGTGGGGAATTTACCAATACATCATTTATGCACACTTCTGGGACAGTCACCTTCTCTTGCTTATTAACCATTTCAGTGGCCATCTGATTTTCAGAATTTGTACTTTTCTCATTTCCATTTGATATCAATTGAATTGCACTATCCCTATACTCCTTAATTTTCATCATCTCAAGCAATGGGACAAACATTTTTACCTGAGATAAAGCCTGAGACAAGTTAAATGAAGAACCCTCTGCCTTAACCATTTTATTTTTCTCTAATGTTTCCCCTTTGAATTCTTCCTTTTGGATAGGTTTCTTCTTTTCTTTGTATAACTCTTTGTTCTCTTCTTTCTGAACAAGCTTTTGTTTGTTCTTGTCAAGTTGCTTATTTTTTGTTCTCTTCAAAACTCTTGGCGTTACTTCCTTATCTTTCATGAATGTTTCCCTGGGTAAACCCTCTACCCTCTACCCTTAACCCTCCCTTCCTTTATCTCTCTCCCACTCCCTCCCTCTCTCTGTCTCTGTCTCTCTGTCTGTCTCTCTCTCTCAAGTCTCTCCCTCCTACCCCATCATCCCTAAACCCTCAACAATAAACCCTTAACCCTTAAACCCTCTACCCTCTACCCTCTACCCTTAACCCCCATTCCTTTATCTCTCTCCCACTCTCTCTCTCTCTCTCTCTCTCTCTCTCTCT
>VDFB02168118.1:159291431-159528220 GCA_007258455.2 Sequoia sempervirens
CAATGTAATCAGCGATATGAATATAACCAACAAAAATCTATTTTCTATAATTCATGGATTGAACTCTATATTTTATTTTCTCTCAATGTATGTATGCTATGGAAATGCCATTAATTTTTTTTTTTTTTAAGTAGTTTCTGACTATTTTTCTTTAAATTTTTGTGTTTTTTTGTAAATTCAATTTTTTCCCGATCTTTTCCTTATTTTTTCTCAATTTTTTCAAAAACTCCTAAACTTTTGGTTTGCCAATTTTTCCCCTAAACGATTAATGCCAAGATGTGTGATAACATCAACAATGTAATTATATATTGATTTCACTCTTTCTTTTTACATAATCTAACATATTTCAACTTTTCATAGGTCACCGACACATCAAGGCAACAAAGGAAAGACTAGAAAAGCACGGCAACAAAAACTCGCTCGTGGTTATATGAAATTAGCCTAATAAATTGTAAAGCAAGCATCGATAAATGAAATATTGCATCCAAATTATAATAATTTGAAAAAAAAATTGGTTTTATCACACCATAGAAGCAAAATTCATGATCTTATACAAAAATGTAGGGCTCTGAATTCAACAGAGTTCCCATAGAAGAGGACCTGAAGATTGCCTTCCAACAAGGCTATGGAGCCGTGGCTGAACACCTAAGAGTCTTGACTGGAAAAACACAATCTTCCATTGCATCCGACATGCTGGTAAATAAACTCAATAAAGTTTATTTAAAATTGAATACTGCGTAATCATTCAATATTAATTTCCACCATAAAGTAATTACATGCCTATTTGTTTTAAACATTCAAGCAATGATAATACTGCACATACATTGGAATGCAATTTAGTGAGGGTGGAGCACAACGTGTAGATGAAGCTCATGGTGTGCATCCCGGTACTTTAGAGCATGTAGAGCGTGATCAACATGTTGAGCATGATCAGGCTAGAGAAGATCAGGAATATGATGTGGCCCCATCAGGTAAAGAAGACCACTCTAAAGTTCTTTTAAACATATTTAATTGCAATTGGTGTATTAATTAATGTAACCTTTCGTGTTTCAACTTTAGAGCATGTAGAGCGTGATCAACGTGTTGAGCATGATCAGGCTAGAGAAGATCAGGAACATGATGTGGCCCCATCGGGTAAAGAGGACCACCCTCATGTTCTCTTAAACATATTTAATTTCAATTGGTGTATTAATTAATGTAACCTTTCGTGTTTCAACTACAGATCAGGATTTAGAGGGTGTTCAACATGTTGACCATGAGTCTATAACAAAAGTTCAGGAACATGATGTGGACCCATCAGGTAAAGAGAACCACTCTAATGTTCTTTTAATTAATGAAATACTTGTAACAATAATAATAAAACATATCAGTTTAACATTTCTTTCTTATTGCAGCAAACCCCTTGTAGCGGTCCACATCATGAGCAGATGACTAGGTGTACATTAAGATCACGAGCAGAGGGCAGAACAACCAAAGGGGGGATAGATATTGATTTAGAAAATGATACTCCACTTTAGCTTTATGTAGCTTTAAAAAAGAAACAAAAAAAAAAAGTGATTGTAATCATTTCATGACAACCATATTTTTGATAATATGTAAAAACTGAAGGAATGAATATACTATGTTAATGAATGAATGTGAATATGTTGATTAATGAATGTTATATGTTAATGAATGAATTTTATATGTTATTAATGGATGAATGAATGTTATATGTTATTAATGGATGAATGAATGTTATATGTTATTAATGGATGAATGAATGATTAATGTTATATGATTGGATATGGGGAATTGAGAGTGATGTGGTGGGGGGGGGCAAATGAGCTTCCACTGTCACATGGTTGGCCCTGTTAAGTAGAGAATATTAAACTATTCTCAAAACAAAGAGAAGCTCAATAAGGTAATGCACTTTTAAATATAAGAAATGCATCATTTGAAGCATCAAACCAATATGTAGTCTATATGCATGATCAGTCGTCAGTCTCCACGATGGTACATTTCCAAGAATATTTTTTTAAAAAAAAATTGCATTGTTTTATCACAATTTCAATGAAACCCACCGAAAAATCGCCGAAAGGTTCGACGAAGTTGCTATAGCTATGACAAAGGTTTCACCGTAACTCCTTACCCATTTCGTCGCACTTTCGATGAACTTTTGGTGTTGTTTCGACACTACTACTTGCCCATTGCATCGCAATTTCGACAAACTCTTGGTGATGTTTCGACGCTACTACTTGCCCATTTCAATCCAATTTTGATGAACTTTTGGTGTTGTTTCGATGCTACTACTTGCCCATTTTGTCGCACTTTTGATGAACATTTTGTGTTGTTTCGATGCTACTCCTTTCCCATTTCGTCAAAATGGTAACGAACGTCTGATGTTGTTTCGACGCTACTCCTTGCCCATTTCGTCGAAATGGCGATGAACTTCTGGTGTAATTCATCAGTGGATACACGAGGTTTTTGTCGATATTCTGATGAAAGCTCGAGTCTTTTTATGATGCCGATGACCAAGGAATTTGTGCCATTATTTCGACGTTTAATTCGTTGTCAGCCTTTTGACAAAAAAATAGCGATGAAAATATTTTCGCGATTTTGTTGCTTGTCCGACAAAGATTTGTCGAACGTATGAAAAACGTACGTCAGAAAATGGTGTCAAATTCAGTAGTGGCAATAAGCATTAGGTTGAAAGTTTGGAGGTGAAGGTTTTGTTGGGTCTAATGGTTTAACAATAGGTAAAGTAATCATCTGTTGCTACAATAACTGGGTCATGGTATTCTTAAGAATGTTTGGTAAAGGTGTAAACTGTCTCTTTGGATCTCCAAAGGTATAAGGTATCATAGCTTTAATAGTTGTTACTTGGTTGTTGGTGGGTTGAGGTGGCTATTGAGGAGGGGGGTTGAATTGTAAGAATCTTTTGTTTGGTTTTTGAAGTGGTTGTGAATTGTTGGAAGTGCTAGGTTCAGATTTTTCGGTTAGGTTAGTAGTGGGCTTTGCATCATGACTACTAATCAAATTGTGATAGTCACAAAGGGTGGTACATAAGTGCATGAAAGAGGGAAATTTCATCATGGTTAATTTATCTTGGATGTGATTTTGTAAATTTTCAATGAGCATCTTTTGGAGATGTGGATCAGGAACCTTGACATCGATTTGGGCATATAGTGACTAATAACGTGAGATGAAATGAGTTACTCTTTCATCCAAATTTATTTTACATCTCATGATATCATCCAATATTTTTTGGCTCGAGTCATGTGCACTTGAAAATGATTTATGAAGGAATCGACTAGTTCATTGAATGAATGAATTGAATTGTTTGGTAAGTTTGAAAACCACTCCAAGGCAGTGTCCTTTAATGTTTTAGGAAATAGTTTGGCCAACAGTTTATCATCAAGAAAAAATTCACTGCATAAGGCTGTTGTACCGTCAAAAAATGGACCCTTCCCATTTTCATGGTCTTTTAGGTCTTGTTACATAGTGTTGGATCTATGTTACTTTGATTTTATGATGTATCTTGGCTTGAACATGCTTATTTTGGTGCTAAAACTTAAAGAATGACATCTTGTAAAGGTGTTGTGAAGTGTTGTAAGACATTTCTACATTCTTCTAGACTCTATTTAATGCAATTCACCTAAAAACCAGCTTTTCACTCATCAAAAAGTCCTATTTTGAAGTGTTGTAAAGTATTGTAACAAGATTTCATGCTTTTCTAGGCATATTTTCACTATTTACACCCTTCTCATGGTTTATTTTATCTCTTTATGCCCTCATATGCTTATATTAAGTGTATTTTAGGGTCCTATCCTGAAAAACAACATTAAACATGACATTTTTCTCAAAACTTGGCCTTAGACACAATGTTCCCTAAGTGACTGACTTTGCATAAACTGAACAAGACTCCTTTGAACATATTACACATGACATATTTACACATAACATTCTCATTCAACCACCTTGCATAACACAAGTTGCATGCTTGTGGAGTTGTTTTATTTCTTTGGCCACCTTGCATAACACAACTTGCATGCCTATGGTGCCATCCTATTTTTGAAACTTAAACCGAAATTTTCATTTTCTTTGGCTTTGTGGTACCTTGTTAAATTTATCGAATGGGTATAGCTTTAGCATGGTTGAGCGGGAAGCCCAACTAGCGGCATGACTTTTTCCCATAGCCACTTTTGTGTTTGTGAGTGCATACCAACTAATGTATGTATCTTACTTTTTGGGATTTCTCACCCCACGAAAAACTAGTTATGTGGCCCCATAGTGAGTACACATTTCTCTTTTTCAAACAATTAGCCTAGATCTCTTTTCACAACCAGTTGGATGGATGATCGAAGCTCCACTCAAATTCTTTTCAACACTTGTGTGTTCCTTTGTCCTCATGTTTAGTTTGTCATGGGATCTTTGTCCTGGGGGCTTGATCATCCCTCTTGTTTTTTGTATTCCATCTTGCTAACATAAGTGCATTTGAACCCTCTTCCTGATGTTCATGGCTACTTTAGCATGAGAAAGAAAGTTTCTCTCACTAAAGTGGGGGCTAAATGTACCATCAAAAAATGGATCCTTCCCATTTTCAAGGTTTTTCAGGTCTTGTTTCATAGTGTTGGATCTATGTTGCTTTGATTTTATGATGTATCTTGGCTTGAACATGCTTATTTTGGTGCTAAAACTTAAAGAACGACATCTTGTGAAGGTGTTGTGAAGTGTTGTAAGACATTTCTACATTCTTCTAGACTCTATTTAATGCAATTCACCTAAAAACCACCTTTTCACTCATCAACAAGTCCTATTTTGAAGTGTTGTAAAGTCTTGTAACAAGATTTCACGCTTTTCTAGGCATATTTTCACTATTTAAACCCTTCTAATGCTTTATTTTATCTCTTTATGCCCTCATATGCTTACATTAAGTGTATTTTAGGGTCCTATCCTGACAAACAACATTAAACATGACATTTTTCCTGACACTTCGTTGTGGGTCCCAGGTGGGACTCATTCACCAAGGGTGGCGAATGAGTCCCCCTTGGCCCTAAATTCAAAAATTTTCAAAATTTCTTTCAATATTTTACTCAAATTCACTTCATGTTAGCATTCAATATCCTAACATATTCAAGCAATCTTCAAGCACTTTCAAGCACTTTGGAGCAGCGATTGACACTACTTTAGATTTGCATATTCAAGGATGTGGTAAGTTTGAAATACTTTCATGTTATTCATTTATCATTTCCTTTGCATTTCATTCATTTCTATAGGGTTTGATTACCAAATTGGGGTTTGACAAAGGCAAACCCCTATTCACTAACCCTCCAACATTTTTCCCATTTGCATGTGTCTTTGCAGCCTTTGTTTTGAAAATTTGATAGGTTCAAAGGTGTTGAAAAGTGGATTTCAAGTCAACTAGGCTCTTCAAGTAAATTCATCATCTATTCAAGCAATTTGAGTGACTTTCAACCTATTTTCTATGGAATTGACCCTGACAACCTGATATTCAATCATTTCCAGATCTGGAGAAGCAATGTTGACCTTTGAATTTTCAAGAATCTTGGGGGGGACTGATTCACCACCCTTGGAGAATGAGTCCCACCTAAAATCTTAAAATCTACATTTTTTCATAAATCAACTCCCGACTGTTAGAAATCAGATTCTGACACTTTTTCACCAGTTGGGGGACGGATTCGCCACCCTTGGCGAATGAGTCTCACTATGAAAAAAAATAAAAAATCATCAGCATTCCATACATTCCATAAAGCTCACACATCATCTAGGTGCACTCAGATTTAACCCTATACCTTATGTTCTGCATATTTCTTTCTATTTCTTCATATTTCATAGTAGTTTGCATATCACACTGTGTTTTCAAACATAGGATAAATTGCATCTTTGCATTCATTCTAGATCATTTTAATCAATCAATGACATTTATTCTAGTTCATTTACATCATCTTACATTGCACACATGCTAATTTGAATGAAACATATTCATTTTAGGAACCTAATCTCTCTCTTTCTAGTTGAAAAATCTTAGGAAGAGAGCAGGCATTTCGGGTTCCTAAAATCTATGGTTCATTTTGGTGAACCTGACTTTTGAACATTTTTAAACTTTTGATTGCATTCATATCTTGCATCCTAGTTTTCATTAACATTCAATTAGGACATTGAATTGGTTATTGCATTCTAGGATCTTTCATTTTGCATTAGTGAAAAACTTATTTAGTTTTCATTCTTGCATTCAAATTCATTGAAAAAACTGAAATTCTGCATTTTGTGTCTGTCTTTTCATTCTAAAAAGCATTTAATCCATTCTTAAACTTATGAAAAATACAAAAAAATGCATCCTGGGACTCATTCACCACCCAGGGCGAATCAGTCCCTCTACACATTTTAGATAGTAATTATGCATTGTTTTTAGCATTTTTCTATATTTTTATTTTTTGTATTCATATCTTTGTTATAGTTAGCAAATCTTCTATTATTTTCATTTTACATTATTAGAATAGCTTGCATTTCCATCCACCTATCCTTTGTGGTACTTACATGAGTGTTTGGTGCCCTATTGATAATACTTTAGTGAGAAGAAGTTCTAGACTCATGGCATCTCACGATAGCACTTTCGTTGTGGACCTTGGGATCTCATGAGCTCCTACTCCTGGTATGGAAAATGGTGCATTAGGCCCTGACAATACCACTTCCATGCCTTCCCCTTTTCATCCTATGCATGTTGACAATTGAAAAAAGTCTCTCCTGCAAGAAAAGGTTATTAACATTCATGAGGACTTTGCACATTTATAACAAGACTTGTCACTTGAAAACATTTCCACCAATGCTATACGTGCTATTGAGAACCTTCATCGCTTAATTGATAGTGATGATGGCTTGCAAGTGTTCAAACAAATAGCTGATATTTACAACAAACATTCCTCTTCCCATACTACATCAACAAATATTCATGTGACCCAAGGAGCATCTCAAGTTCCTCCTCCTTCAACCATAGCTTCCATACCAACTTACACCAATCCGCAAGTCCATACAACTTTACATCAATCCAATTATGTCACTACTTCTTTCCTGATTTCCACTAGCATTCCTACTTCTTTTGTGGCATCGCAACCTCCTTCTACCACTTTCACACCCCTCACTATTCCTTCCACTTCTCCTAACATCACCTACACTCCATCACCATTTTCCCTTCCACCTCAACCCCATTATCCTAATCCCTTCTTGACACAACTCCTTAACATTGTTTCATCCATGCAACACCAACTTGCCACCTTTACTCAAGCTCAAGCCACTTCACCCACATATCTTATTCATAGCAGCCCCTTATCATTAGAAATCTTATGTACCCCGATGCCGCTAGGGATATAAATGCCAAGGTTTGAGAAATATGGTGGAAAAGGAGATCCTATCAACCATGTCAATGATTTTACTACCATGTGTTGTGACTTTGTCCTTGATGATAAAATTTTAGAAAAACTCTTTCCAAGGACCTTTAAAGATACTGCCTTAGAATGGTTTTACCACTTGCCTAATCATTCCATCTGTTCATTTAATGAACTAGAGGAATCTTTCATTAATCACTTTCAAGTGCACATGACACCTAAAAAGACAATGGTTGATCTTATGCGATGTAGATAAAACATTAATGAAAAAGTAACTGATTTCATCTCTTGTTACTAGTCCTTATATGCTCAAGTTGATCTCCAAATTCTAGATGCACATCTATAGAAGATGTTTATTGAGAATTTGCACACTAACCTTCAAGATAAGCTTACGATGATGAAACTCCCTTCATTCATGCATTTATGTATGACCTTATGTGAATATCAAAATTTGGTTTCAAGTCGTGAGTCAAAATCCACTTCTAGCTGAATTGACAAAACTAAAAATAACAATCAACACCAAAACAACACACAAAATTTCCGCAAACCTAACCGAGGTTTCTTACAATTTAGTTCACCTCGTCCACCCCAACCACAACCAACTTCACAAGGTCAAAATTCAATGGCCACCTCTAAAACAGTTGTGCCTTATCATTATGGTTATCCAAACAAACATTTCACTCCTTTACCTGACACCCTCCATCAGACAATGAACCAACTCATCCAAAAATGCATGCTTACCTTACTACCTATTCGACCACTTGATCCTAATCAACCCCTACCTCCTACTTTCACTCATAATGCTTATTTTCATTTTCATCATCAAAATGGCCACGACACCGAACATTGCAAGCGTCTTAAACATCTAGTTCAAGACCTCATTGATTAGGAAAATTGACCATTATGGGTGTTAATGATCAAGGCAATAGGTCGCTTGTACCCCCTAACCAAAATCTCCAAATCTTTACCAACCCTATGCCTAAACACTACCTCATTCGTCAAGGCTAGTGAACCTTCAAATCCTGATGTAATGATTGTTGATACACACAATGAACAACTTGATGCATCTCCTCCTGTACCCCAAGCTAGTCCTATGGATAAACTTGTCACCATGATAGACATTATCCCTCACAAGGGCCAAACAACTGAATCTCTTGATATTAATTTTTCTGCTAAAGACATACTACAAAAGCTTCCTGATGGTCCTCTCTACCTAGCTGGTAGACTCTATGATAAACCTACTAATGGGATATTAATAGATCTTGCTTGTGGTGAGAATGTGATCACAAAATAATTTCTAGTATTAAATGATCTATATCAAGATAACTATGATCCATTAACTACATGGATTAAAACACATCATGGTTTTGCATGCCCTATGATTAGATCAATCGTGTTGCCTTTATAGATAGGACCTAAGACTTTGGAGGTAACATTTTCTATTATTCCACAATCAGACCAATTTCATTTGCAGTTAGGCCTTCCTTGGTTTTACTCAATGAAAGCAATCCCATTATTTACTCAATGAAAGCGATCCCATTATTCATTCACAAGTGCTTAAATTTTCCACATTGCAATGAGGTATTCACCGTACACCATAGTGGCTTTAATCCTTTATCTTCCAAAGGTAACTTTTCATTAGAAGCCTTTTGGCCTACACCCATCGAACCTATCACCCCTTGAAAGGACTTCTTTTACATTGCCTATCAAAATTTTAAAGCTAAAAAGATTGTTGAATTATCTCTTCATAACACTTCCACTCATCCTATCCTCAATGAAACCATGATCATACCTTACTCTAATATTGAAAAAACCATCACACCCTCTAAACAATCTCCTCCTGATACTTCCCAACCATCATCTAAACAACCAAGAGACCAAGAAATAACTCCTACCTCACTCCCTCATCTCAAACAAGTGTATAAAGCGAAAGAGAAAGTGAGGGATCCTTCCTCTTTGGTTTCTCCTACTCTTCCCCTTTTAGAAGTAAACAAACCTATACCGACTCAATCCACTCTTACACCTCAACAATTGCAAAACCAAATTAAACGCAACCGTGGTGCTAGGGAACGAAGACTTCGTCATCTCCTTGCTCATCAATCTTTCCTCACAAACAATAAAGAAAATCAACCTATACACTTGACAAAAGTAATAGATGATCACCTTCCTGAGCAAACACATGATATTCCTATACCACCATCAAACCAAAATGACCATATTCAACAACCAACACTTTAAATACATCCATCCTTAGAAATCACCCTTTGTCCTCCCATTGTTACTAATCTTGATGATGATGATGGAGATGTGGCGATTGCTAACATAGATGAAACAATAAACAATGAATTTAACTCTTTATTTTCATCTACAATGAGCTTGAATGATAAATCTTCTCCACCAAGTGAAGAACCTGGTACAACCTCTAGTTCAGCTATTGTGATTCCTCCTTTGGATAGTCAATCACCTTCACATTCCACTGAACATGATTGGGAGGTGGATGACTTGATGGATGACTTGCATTTTCCTACTTAATCTTTTCTTATTTTTCATTTTCCTTTTTCTTTTCATGTGCATAACATATTCCCCCGTATTGTGTGTTTGATGTCTCCTCATTGTACACTTCTTCTATATGTATCCCTATTCTTCTATTTGTCATGATTATCTTTTTCATTTTCATTTTTTGTTTTCCTTTGGGGATGACACAAATCATAGATACGCCCTAAGTCCCTTCCATTTGATCCAAATGGTCCTTGTCTTTTACATTTTTGTTTTGTGTTTTCCTTTGGGAATGACACAAAGCATTGAGATACCTTTTGTCTCTTCCATGTTGACCCAAAAACCTCCTTTCTTTTCCTTTGTCTTTTATTGTGTTTTTCCTTTTGGGGATGACACAAGACATTGAGACCGAAATGTCTCCTTCATGTTGACCCAAAAGTTTTTTCGCTTGTGTTTTCCTTTTGGGGATGATGCAAAGCATCGAGACCACAACGTCTCTTCCATGTTGACTCAAAATGGTTTTTCCTTTTCTTTCACTCTCTTTGTGTCATTCTTCCCGTTCTATGTGCTTTGGGGAATGATGACAGTTCTGAGCTCTTTCACAAACATACATTGCATCAACAAACACACTAACCCCAAAACCATAGATCCCTTATGTGTTTGGTGTGCTTTCTTTTCTAGGGGGAAACTCCCAAGTCTTTCTTTTCTTTTCCTTCCATCTTGACATGACGTAGCTTAACATTGAAACATATGACTTAGCATAGAGCTTTTTGAGTTGGCTCTCATGTCTTGTTTTTCTTTCTTGCTTTTCCTTTCTTCTCTACTTTCAAGTAATTGTTCACTGAATGATGTGTAGTAATTCCTTTAAAGTTGGGGGCATACATTACCATTATTTCATTTTCATTCTAAGGGAAGCCTTGTCATTTGTGTGATTCTTTTGTCACTTTTTGGATGACATTGGGTGTGATTTCCTTCATAAGTGTGATATTTCTTGGCATATTGCAGTCCTCTTGGTGATTTGATGAGACGCACTGCATCCCCTAAGTTGTGAATATACTATTCTTTGATTGGTCCTATTTTGGAGACATTAGACACAATGTTCCCTAAGTGATTGACCTTGCATAAACTAAACAAGACTCCTTTGAACATATTACACATGACATATTTACACAACATTCTCATTCAGCCATCTTGCATAACACAACTTGCATGCTTGTGGAGTTGTCTTATTTTTTTGTCCACCTTGCATAACATAACTTGCATGCCTATGGTGCCATCCTATTTTTGAAACTTAAACCAAAATTTTCATTTTCTTTGGATTTGTGGCGCCTTGTTAAATTTATCGAATGGGTATAGCTTTAGCATTGTTGAGCAGGAAGCCCAACTAGCAGCATGACTTTTTCCCATAGCCACTTTTGTGTTTGTTAGTGCATACCAACTAATGTATGTATCTTAATTTTTGGGATTTCTCACCCCATGGAAAGCTAGTTCTCTCGCCCCATAGTGAGTACACATTTCTCTTTTTCAAACAATTAGCCTAGATCTCTTTTCACAACTAGTTGGATGGATGATCGAAGCTCCACTCAAATTATTGTCAACACTTGTGTGTTCCTTTGTCCTTATGTTCAGTTTGTCATGGGATCTTTGTCCTGGGGGCTTGATCATCCCTCTTGTTTGTTGTATTCCATCTTGCTAATGTAAGTGCATTTGAACCCTCTTCCTGATGTTCATGGCTACTTTAGCATGAGAAAGAAAGTTTCTCTCACTAAAGTGGGGGCTAAATGTACTGTCGAAAAATGGATCCTTCCCATTTTCAAGGTATTTTAGGTTTTGTTTCATAGTGTTGGATTTATGTTGCTTTTATTTTATGATGTATCTTGGCTTGAACATGCTTATTTTGGTGCTAAAACATAAAGAACAACATCTTGTGAAGTGTTGTAAGACATTTCTACATTCTTCTAGACTCTATTTAATGCAATTCACCTAAAAAATACCTTTTCACTCATCAAAAAGTCCTATTTTGAAGTGTTGTAAAGTCTTGTAACAAGATTTCACACTTTTCTAGGCATATTTTCACTATTTACACCCTTCTCATGCTTTATTTTATCTCTTTATGCCCTCATATGCTTATATTAAGTGTATTTTTGAGTCCTATCTTGACAAACAACATTAAACATGACATTTTTCTCAAAACTTGGCTATGGGTCCCAGGCGGGACTCATTCGCCAAGGGTGGCGAATGAGTCTCCCTTGACGCTAAATTCAATTTTTTTCAAAATTTCTTTTGGGATTTTACTCAAATTCACTTCATGTTGGCCTGTGATGAGGTATGAATGGATGTTAATGCACAAGATTTGTATAAATATGTGATTTTAACCTCATTTTATATCTCCTCATTCAAGCATTCAATATCCTATCATATTCAAGCAATCTTCAAGCACTCAAGAATTTTGCATCATTAATTCAAGCACTTTCAAGCACTTTGGAGCAACCATTGACACTACTTCAGATTTGCATATTCAAGGATGTGGTAAGTTTGTAATAATTTCATGTTATTCATTTATCATTTCCTTTGCATTTCATTCATTTCTATTGGTTTTGATTACCAAAGTGGGGTTTGACCAAGGAAAACCCCTATTCACTAACCCTCCAACATTTTTCCCCTTTGCATGTGTCTTTACAGCTTTTGTTTTGTAGATTTGATAGGTTCAAAGGTGTTGAAAAGTGTATTTCAAGTCAACTAGGCTCTTCAAATAAATTCATCATCTATTCAAGCAATTTGAGTGACTTTCAGCATGTTTTCTATAGAATTGACCCCAACAACCTAATATTCAGTCATTTCCAAATCTAGAGGAGTGTTGACCTTTGAATTTTTGAGAATCTTGGGGAGGACTGATTTGTCACCCTTGGCGAATGACTCCCACCTAAAATCTAAAAATCCACATTATATCATAAATCAACTCCCGACTTTCAAAAATCAGATTCCAACACTTTTTCACCAATTGGAGGACTGATTCACCACCCTTGGCGAATGAGTCTCACTGTGAAAAAAAATAAAATTCATCAACATTCCAAACATTCCAGAAAGCTCACACATCATCCAAGTGCACTCATATTTAACCCTGTACCTTCTGTTCTGCATATTTCTTTCCATTTATTCATATTTCATAGTAGTTTGCATATCACAGTATGTTTTCAAAAATAGTATAAATTGTATCTTTACATTCATTCTAGATCATTTTAATCAATCAATTACATTTATTCTAGTTAATTTACATAATATTACATTGCACACATCCTAATTTGAATGAAACATATGAATTTTAGGAACCTAATCTCTCTCTTTCTAGGTGAAAAATCTTAGGAAGAGAGCAAGCATTTCGGGTTCCTAAAATCTATGGTTCAATTGTGTAAGAATTAGCATGATTAGTAGGATCACCCTTTACTCTGTACTTCTCAAATCTAGGTATCTCAATTCCTTGTGGCATTAGTGTTTGTAAGATTTCTAATGATAATCTACAGACATAATAGGTGGGTGGAGCATTTTGACTTTGACTTATGGTGTATATTTGTTGTTGCATGGACAAAATGGTTTGGAAAAGTTGTGTGATGAGAGGGTCAATGTAAGTGGCAGGGGGTGGAAGAGATAATGGTGATCAATTGTATGTAGTGGTAGGGAAAGTGAATGGAATGCTAATAGGTGGTATGGTGGAAGATTAGAAAACATTCGATGCCATAGAAGAATTAGGAATGCTAGCAGGAAGAGTCGAGGAAGGAATCACATGGCTAACCTGTTGCATTGTAGTGGTTACTTGGGGAGTGGTATAGGTAGGTATGTATGCTATAGTTGAGTGGAAGGAAAGTAAGGTCCCCCATGGCTAGCCACAGTGTTTATTGGTTGAGATTTACTAGAGGTAGAAGGAATGTGTTTATGGTATATCTCAATAATTTGTTTCATAACTTCTAACCCTTTATTAAGTTCAAGCAAACGATGGATTTTATCTATAGCAAGAATTGCAATGGTTGAAATTTTTTCAAGACACATGTTTTGTTGCAAATGTGCTAGATCCTCATGAATGTTAATATTTTTTCTTGCAGAATGTGATCATTTTGTGTGTCAACTTGCATGTTATTAGAAGGAAAAGAATTGCTAAAGGTGGGATCCATGCCAAATGCACTATTTTCAACACCAGGAGTAGTAGCTCGGGATAACCCAAGGTCCACAATGAGTGTATTATCATGGGATGCCATGATTCGGGAACTTCTTCTCACTAAAGTATTATCACTAGGGCACCAAACACTCATACAAGGGCTACTAAAGGCAGGGTGAATTCAAATGGAATGCAAACTAGAAGGAATAAAATTCTAATAACTAAAATTTTGGAAACTATAATAGAGATGTAATAACAAAAAATTGTAATGCAGAAAATGCCCAAAAAATTCTAGAAAATGCAGTTCAAAATGTGCAACTGGACTGATTCACCCAGGGTGGCGAACGAGTCCAAGGATAAATTTTTTTGAGTTTTTTTAGAAATTTGAAATACAATCTGATGTTTTTCAGATGCACCAATGCAACTATAGTATGGAAATGAAAAATTTCAATGTGTTTAAATGATTTGGAATGCAAAAATGAAAGCTATATGATGTTTTCACTAATGCAATTTTTTGAAAACCCTAGGATGCAAAACAAAGGAAAACCTAATGCAATGATGATGTAAGCTAAACCAGGATGCAAATGAACTTAGAATCAGAAACAAAAAGGCTCTAAAGTTGGGTTCACCAAAATGTAAAAAATTATTTTGGAAACCCTAATGCTTTGTGCTCCTTCTAGGGTTTTTCACCTAAAAGGAGATAAGATCAGGGCCAAAATGCAATGTTCACATTCAAAGAGGGATGTGATGTGAGTGAAATATGTCTAAATAAGATAAACTAAATGCAAAGAACTACTAAAATAACTCAGTAATTGAATGCAAACTAGTAAATATGAAGTGTTTGAAAACATAGTGTTGTATGCAAAGATGAACTAGAAACATGCATAAATGAAAACAAAACTTAGTGAAACTGAATGGAATAGTGTTAAAATGGATAGAAAAACACTTATTTATACACACTTATGCCCTAATTTCTCAAAAATACATCACAGGCCAACCTTAGGTCTTAGTGAATAAATACCTTAAATAAATTTGAAATTATTTTGAATTTTATGCCAAGAGGGACTCATTCACCACCCGTGGTGAATGGGTCCCACTCAAGGCATATGAGTGGGTGTCAGGAATTATATTTCTTTTAATAATGTTTGTCAGGTTTGTATTACAACAATACACTTAATTAAGGCATGTAAGTGCATAAAGGGACCAAATAAAGCATAAGAAAGGTGTATTTAGTGATGACGAGCCTAGAAAAGCATGAAATTTTATTACAAGACTTTACAACACTTTAGAATAAGACTTGGTAAGTGATAGAAAAGGGTATATAGATGAATTATGATAAGAAGAGTCTAGAAAAGTCTGAAAATGTGTTACAACACTTCACAACACCTTTCCAAGACATCATAAAGTATTAATGATTCATATAGATTCAAGACCTAATGTGAATGTGTGGGTCACATTGCAACATTAAATCAAGGTGAAATCAAGCCAAATAAGCACAAAGAGGGACATAAATTGAAAAAGTAAAAGGGTTAATTTTTTTGTGTCCACACCTCTACCCTATTCCCCAAACCCTCAACCCTTAAACCATTAATCCCTCAACCCTCTACCCTATATATTAAACCATCAACCATAAGTTATCAACTCTCTACCCTATACATTGGATCCTCAACCCTAATCCCTCAACCCTCAACCCTCAACCCTTAAACCCTTAATCCCTTAAACCTATACCCTATACGTTAAACCTCAACCATCAATTATCAACCATATACCCTATACATTGGACCCTAAACCCTAATCTGGTGTAGGAGCACCCAAAATACAAGTATCAAAATACAAGCATAAATTTTAATGTAATGTTTTTAATATTTTTGTTTTGTTGTGTACGGTCTAATACACCATTGATAAGGTGTAAGGGGACCCTCTTGAAGCTTAGGTTTAGTTTGGAATAAATTAGGAATCATCTGGTAGGCGTTTCCTTAAATTTTGGGAAAATCGCAAAACACAGTGTGTTTTCCAACACACTTCTTTTTATCATTTTGGAGCCCGATTTGAAAACATAACTGATTTATTTCGGTTGGAAAAAGAAAGCCTGGACCATTTCTTGCGTGGTTGAATGTTTTTTTACGGTGGCAGCCTTTTTGGAGAATAAAAAAAAGATATCAGTTTTCTGCGTAGAAGTTACAGTTTACTCTATTTCTTTATTCCTTTCTGCAAAGAATGTATTGAAAAGTTATCTTGAAATGTGGAGTATTTATTGTGATTGTTTTTAACACATTGAAATAGCATAGGAACTATCTTTTATTCGTTGTAGGGTTTTTTTAATTTGCTGTGTCTTTTTATTAAGTATTAGTTTCTGACTGGTAAAGATAGGATAATGGAGTTTTAGCGGCATTACCACTATCCTCAAGCATGATTTCATTGGAAATGAAGCTAAACTCCATTTTTGTATATAAAATAGAAGTAGGAAACTGTAGAAGATTGGATGGCATGCAAAGAGACTAGTTCCTAGGCGAGCATTGATGCCCGGTTAGGAAAAGATAGTTATTTTACTCTGTTCCAACGCAGGGGTGTTGAAATCTATTCAATGTGGGTTGAATAAAGATTGCAGGGATCTTTTAAGGGTCTGACAAGAGGCATGATTTCTTAGCATTTCCATTTTGGTGATTGTTGGATGAGGACAGATCAATGCATGTTCAAAAAAAGGTTTGGAAGGCCTTAAAATCCCATGAAATCAACATCAGAATTATGCATGGCCTGAGAGGGTCAGAAGTCACAAGAACTTTGAAGAATGCCAAATTTGAGTCAGGGAACCTTCTTTGAGTTCCAAGTGTCCACCGAGCTGAAGGGTGAGATAATTTAATAAGAAACCAAATAAGCTTATAGTTACAAGCCCTCCTAAAACCCTAGGGTTTTGGGGCAGCAATTGAGGAGAGAGTGATTGTGCAAGGACAAGAACACTATTGCCAATGATTTTTAAGACAACTAAACAAATTCACACCCCTACAACAAGGTTGGGCAGAATGGAAGATTGACTGGTTTTTAGTGATTAAGGGCTAGTTAGAGCAGAGAAGAAAAGAAGCATCAAGAAATGCTTGATTTAGGCTTAATGAACGTTTTGGGATATTGATAGCAGGGTTGGCAGCAAAGACCAGGGGTGCCTAATTGTTTTGGGAACCTATAGGTTTGGTGGAAGCAGCAACACCAGGGGTTATCGAAAGTGAGACCTAGAGCATTGAGTCAGTGAATGATTCAATCCAACCCTAGTGCTATCAGATTGGTATCAGAGCAGTGAAAGATTTGGGAAGCAGACGCTTATATGTCAGAGGAAGTTGAGTTAAGTGAACTGCCAAAGATGGTGACAAACGCACAGTTAGCCAAGATGGTTGAAGAGCAAGAAGAGGATAACAAATCTCTAAAGGAAAGAATAGAACAGCTTGAAGCAGCACTAAACAAGGTGAAACTGGAAGACAAAGTGCCAAAAGAAGAAGAGGTTGCAGAGGAGGACAAAGTCCCTGAACCTGACCTTGTCTTGGAAGAGGAGCCTTTCTTGAAGGCATTAAAAGCACTAAGTGGAAAAGGACTTGAGGGTGTACCATTATTTCATGGAAAGATGGATCCTGATCAGGTCTTCGACTGGATAGATGGTATGGAGAATCACTTTGAATGTGATGGAGTTACAAAAGTATAGAAGGTGAAAGTTGCAAAGTCAAGGTTGAGAGGATCCGCGTTAACTTGGTGGAAGTTTATTCAGACTGAAAGGGAGAAACAAGGTAAGCAGCCCATATCAACCTGGAAATGAATGGTTGCTAAAGTGAAAGAATCCTATATGCCAGATGATTATGAGATTCAGCTCCACAAGAAGAGGCAGAGTTTAAGACAAAAAGACCAAGATGTAAACACCTACATGGAAGAGTTTCAGAAGCTTTGTTTGAGATCGAATGTGGCAGAAGATGAGAGCCTAAAAGTGGCTAGATACCTAAATGGATTGAAGTGGAATATACAGGAAGAGATGGCTTTTCTCAGCCCCAAGACAGTCCACCAATGCTATCAGCTAGCTATCAAGATTGAAGAGAGGAATAAAAGGAAGCATGATCAGTCCTCTAAGGGCAGAGGAAGAGGCAGAGATCAAAAAGGACAGCGTGGAGGTTACCAAGGAAGAGGTGGTGACCAAAGAAGCCAAGGAGAATCAAAGCTTACTGAGCATGGAGGTGAAACCTCATCAAGAGGAGGTTTTAATAGAGGAAGAGGACCTCAAGGAGGTTCAAACAGAGGTAGAGGAATAGGCAGAAGTAACTCTTACTTTGCCACTATGAAGTGTTATAACTGCAATCAGCTAGGCCATCCAGCTTATAGATGCCTGGAGAAAGCTTCATCTAGCAAGGAGAAAATAGTAGCTTATGCACAAGAGGACACCGTGAGTGTAAAGACACCTGAGATCAGTCATATTGAATCAGAAGTAGGTGAAAGTCTGATGTTTAATAGAGTGTTGATCAGACAACCAGTCAAGGAAGAACCCAAGCAAAGGAGAGCTTTGTTTCGAGCAAGGTGCAAGATATTGGGAAAGGTATGCAAGGTTATTGTAGATTCTGGTTCTATGGACAATATAATATCTGAGGAGGTAGTAAATAAGTTAAAATTGCAGAAGGTACCTCATGCCAATCCCTACAAAGTCACATGGCTGAATAAAGGGCAAAGTGTCTTAGTGAATGAGCAGGTTACAGTGGAATTTTCGATTGGAGGCTACAAAGACAAGCTGATTTGTGATGTACTACCCATGGATGCATGCCATATTCTTCTTGGTAGGACATGGCAATATGATAGAGGTGTTGTATATCATGGGAAGGAGAATACCATAGAATTCATGAAGGATGGAAAAACCTTCAAGCTGCAATCGTTGATTGAGGAAGATGAAGGGCAGTCCAAGGTTCCTAATATCATGTTGAGTAGTGGTAAAGAGTTCATGAAGGACCTACACCAAGGGAATGAAGGGTATGTGATTATGATGCAGCCCAAAGAAGAGAAAAAGGCTGAAAGGGCAGTGTTACCAGCAGCAGTCCAAAACTTGCTTGACAAATACAAGAGCATAGTGAGTGATGGAACACCATCAACTCTACCACCCAAGAGAGCAATAAGTCATCAAATTGACTTCATACCTGGAGCCTCATTGCCTAACAAAGCAGCATACAAACTGACCCCTGAGCAGAACAAAGAGGTGGCTAGACAAGTGGAAGAGTTGCTGAATCAAGGTCTAATTCAAAAGAGTATTAGTCCATGTGCAGTCCCAGTTGTTTTGGCAACTAAAAAAGGAGGTAAATGGAGACTTTGTACTGATTCTAGAGCAATAAATAGAATCACAATTAGGTATAGATTTCCAATACCTAGGATTGAAGATTTATTGGATTGCCTTGGAGGTGCAAAGTTTTACACTAAGCTAGATCTTAAGAGCGGGTATCACCAAATCAGAATTAAGGAAGGTGATGAATGGAAGACAGCTTTTAAGACAAACGATGGTTTATATGAGTGGAAAGTGATGCCATTTGGCCTCTCAAATGCCCCTAGCACGTTCATGAGATTAATGAATGAGGTGCTTAAAGATTTCACAGGGATTTTTGTGGTAGTCTACTTGGATGACATACTGATTTTCAGTAAGACAGCAGAAGAACATTTGAAGCATGTAGAGATGGTGCTCAAAAGGTTGCAAGAAGAACAGTTGGCAATCAACCTTGAGAAGTGTGAGTTCTTAAAACAAGAGCTTGTGTATCTAGGCTTTGTGGTATCTCAAGGAACGCTGAAGATGGATCCAAGTAAGGTAGAAGCTATCCTAAACTGGCCTACACCAACCACAGCAACTGAGGTAAGGAGTTTTCATGGTTTGGCTCAGTTTTATAGGAAGTTTATAAGGAATTTTAGTGGTATATGTGCACCAGTGTTAGATACAATCAAGGGTGGTCAGAAAAAAAAGTTTAAGTGGACACTAGAGGCTGATAAAGGGTTTGAAAAGTTGAAAAAAGAAGTGGCAACACAACCTATCTTGTTATTGCCTAGTTTTGATAAATTGTTTACAGTTGAGTGTGATGCAAGTGGAGTAGCAGTAGGAGGAGTCCTTAGTCAAGAAGGTAGGCCTATAGCCTTCTTTAGTGAAAAACTTAATGAAGCTAATAAAAAATACTCCACCTATGATCAAGAACTTTATGCTTTAGTGCAGTCCCTTAGGAAATGGAGACATTATTTGCTGCCCAAAGAGTTTGTGGTCTTCACGGATAACCAAGCACTCAGTTATATCAATACCCAGGAGAAGTTAAGCAATAGGCACTTGAAATGGATGGAGTACATTCAAGCTTTCACATTTACCATTAAGCATAAGAAGGGACAGCAAAACAAAGTGGCAGATGCATTAAGCAGGAGGATGTTGACAGTCCAAGAGATACAGCTGAAAAGCATAGGATTGGAAAGTTTTAAGGATCTCTATGGTGATGACGAAGACTTTTCCGAAGCCTACAAGGTATGTTCAGACTTTGCAAATCATTTTCACAGTCAATATGCTGAGTATACATTGCAAAATGGGTTGTTATTCAAGGGCAATCTGTTATGTGTCCCAAGAGGATCAATGAGAGAAAATCTGATCCAAGAAAAACACAATGGCAGTCTTAGTGGGCATTTTGGTATTAACAAAACTTTAGAGCTGGTACAAAGGTTTTACTATTGGCCTAAGTTAGCACGAGATGTCAGAAAGTATGTTGAACAATGTGTTGTTTGCATGAAAGCAAAAGGGGGAGCTAGCAATGCTGGGTTATATCAGCCTTTGCCTATTCCGAACAGACCATGGGAGTGTGTGAGTATGGATTTTGTGGTGGGTCTTCCCAAGACTAAATCTGGTTTTGACAGTGTTTTTGTAGTTGTGGACAGATTTAGCAAGATGAGTCACTTTATTCCTTGCAAGACTACACATGATGCAAGCTATATTGCCCATCTCTTTTTCAGGGAAGTTGTGAGAATCCATGGATTGCCATTGAGTATTGTTTCTGACAGGGATGTAAAATTCATGAGTCATTTCTGGAAAACACTATGGAGCAGATTGGGAACTAATTTATCATTTGGATCAGCTTACCATCCTCAGACCGATGGTCAAACCGAGGTGGTTAACAGAGTGTTAGGTAACCTATTGAGGTGCTTGACAAAGGAATATGGGCAGACCTGGGATATGGTGATTTCCCAAGTGGAATATGCATACAATGATAGTGTGAACAGAACTACAGGGAAAAGCCCATTTGAAGTTGTGTATGGGATGCATCCACGAGGAGTGTGTGAGCTTAGAGACCTGGGAACAATGGAGAATAAGAGTGGACATGCAGAAGACTTCACTCAAACCATGAAGGAGATTCATGAGCAGGTTAAGAAAACAATCATAGCAGCAACACAAAAGTTGAAGAAAGTTGATGAGACAAGAAGAGATGTGCAGTTCGAGGTGGGTAATTATGTGATGGTTCACCTCAAAAAATCCAGATTGCAGAAGGGGATGTCCACAAAGTTTCAAATGAAATGGGTAGGACCATGCAAGGTGATAGCTAAGTATGGAAAGAATGCATACAAAGTGGAACTTCCATCGGATTTGGGCATATCTCCAGTCTTCAACGTTGTTGATCTGATCTGGTACAAGGGTACAGTCAATGACGAAGTTCAGAATAGTCAAGAAATTTTTTAGGATATCACTAATATACCCCTTCCAAGTCAAGAGAAAGCTCAGGCAGAGAAGGTCTTGGAGTCTAGGGTGAAGAAAGCAACGAGACACAAGGCATATATGGAACACCTTGTCAAATGGAAAGGAAAACCTGAGTCTGAGGCTACCTGGGTTGAAGAAGCAGATTTAAAGAAGCACGGAATTGATCCATCATTTCTTACACCTTCCATTTCTTCATCTTTGTGCTGAGAGGGGGAGAATGGTGCAGGAGCACCCAAAATACAAGTATCAAAATACAAGCATAAATTTTAATGTAATGTTTTTAATCTTTTTGTTTTGTTGTGTAGGGTCTAATACACCATTGATAAGGTGTAAGGGGACCCTCTTGAAGCTTAGGTTTAATTTGGAATAAATTAGGAATCATTTGGTAGGCGTTTCCTTAAATTTTGGGAAAATCGCAAAACACAGTGTGTTTTCCAACACACTTCTTTTTATCATTTTGGAGCCCGATTTGAAAACCTAACTGATTTCTTTCGGTTGGAAAAAGAAATCCTGGACCATTTCTTGCATGGTTGAATGTTTTTTTACGGTGGCAGCCTTTTTGGAGAATAAAAAAAAGATATCAGTTTTCTGCGTAGAAGTTACAGTTTACTCTGTTTCTTTATTCCTTACTGCAAATAATGTATTGAAAAGTTATCTTGAAACGTGGAGTATATATTGTGATTGTTTTTAATGCATTTAAATAGCGTAGGAACTATCTTTTATTCATTGTAGGGTTTTTTTATTTGCTGTGTCTTTTTATTAAGTATTAGTTTTCGACTGGTAAAGATAGGATAATGGAGTTTTAGCGGCATTACCACTGTCCTCAAGCATGAGTTCATTGGAAATGAAGCTAAACTCCATTGTTGTATATAAAATAGAAGTAGGAAACTATAGAAGATTGGATGGCATGCAAAGAGACTAGTTCCTAGGTGAGCATTGATGCCCGGTTAGGAAAAGATAGTTGTTTTACTCTGTTCCAATGCAGGGGTGTTGAAATCTGTTCAATGTGGGTTGAATAAAGATTGCAGGGATCTTTTAAGGGTTTGACAGGAGGCATGAGTTCTTAGCATTTCCATTTTGGTGATTGTTGGATGAGGACAGATCAATGCATGTTCAAGAAAAGGTTTGGAAGGCCTTAAAATCCCATGAAATCAGCATCAGAATTATGCACGGCCTGAGAGGGTCAGAAGTCACAAGAACTTTGAAGAATGCCAAATTTGAGTCAGGGAACCTTCTTTGAGTTCCAAGTGTCCACCGAGCTGAAGGGTGAGATAATTTAATAAGAAACCAAATAAGCTTATAGTTACAAGCCCTCCTAAAACCCTAGGGTTTTGGGGCAGCAATTGAGGAGAGAGTGATTGTGCAAGGACAAGAACACTATTGCCAATGATTTTTAAGACAACTAAACAAATTCACACCCCTGCAACAAGGTTGGGCAGAATGGAAGATTGACTGGTTTTTAGTGATTAAGGGCTAGTTAGAGCAGAGAAGAAAAGAAGCATCAAGAAATGCTTGATTCAGGCTTAATGAACATTTTGGGATATTGATAGCAGGGTTGCCAGCAAAGACCAGGGGTGCCTAAGTGTTTTGGGAACCTATAGGTTTGGTGGAAGCAGCAACACCAGGGGTTATCGAAAGTGAGACCCAGAGCATTGAGGCAGTGACTGATTCAATCCAACCCTAGTGCTATCATAATCCCTCAACCCTATACCCTCAACCCTTAAATCCTTAAACCCTAAACCCTCAACCTTAATATCTCAGCCCTCAACCCTGAAACCCTTAAAAACTCAACCCTCAACCCTAATCCCTCAACCCACAACCCTTAAAACCTAAACCCTGAACCCTTAATCCCTCAACCCTTAAACCTTAAAGCCTAAACCCTATCCCTAAACCCGCAACCCTTGACACCATACCTTAAACCCTAATACCTCAACCCTCTACCATATACATTGGATCCTCAATCGTAACACCTCTACCATATACCCTCAACCCTATTCCCTCAACCCTATAACCTCAAACCTTAAACCCTTAAACCATCAACCCCTTAATCCCTCAATCGAAAACCCTCAATTCTCAATCCTCTACCCTATACATTGGAACTTAAACCCTAATCCCTCAACTGTAATGCATAAATCCTATACCCTCAACCCTCAACCCTAATCCCTCAACCCTTAAACCCTCAACCCTAAATTCTCAACCGTTTACCCTCTACATTGGATCCTCAACCCTAATCCCTCAACACTATAGCCTCAACCCTCAACCCTTAAACCATTAATCCCTCAACCCTCTACCCTATATATTAAACCCCTGACCCTCAATTCTCAACCCTCTACCATATACATTGAATCCTCAAACCTAATTCAACCCTATACCCTCAACCCTCAATCCTCAATCCTCAAACCCATACCCTAAGCCCTTAAACCATTAAACCCTTAAACTGTCAATTCTCAACCCTCTACTCTATACAATATATCCTAACCCTAACCCCTCAACCCTAATCCTACACCCTATACCCTCAACCGTTAAACCCTTAAGCCCTCAACCCTAATACCTCAACCCTCAACCCTTAAACCCTCAACTCCTAAACCCTTAATCCCTCAACCCTATACTCTATTCCCTCAACCCTCAACCCTTAAACCCTTAATCCCTCAACCCTCTACCTGATATATTAAACCATCAACCCTAAATTATCAACCCTCTACCCTATACATTGGATCCTCAAGCCTAATCCCTCAACCCTCAACCCTTAAACACTATACCCTCAACCCTCAACCATTACACCCTTAATACCTACCCTATACATTAAACCCTCAAACCTCAATTCTCAACCCTCTACCCTATACATTGGACCCTCAAACCTATACCCTAATCCCTCAATCCTATACCCTCAACCCTTAAACCCTTAAACCCTTTAATCCTCAACCCTAATCCCTATACCCTCAACCCCATACCATCAACCATATACCCTCAACCTTATACCTTCAAACATCAACCCTAATCCCTCAACCCTTAAACCCTTAACCATAATCCCTCAACTCTCAACCCTTAAACCATTAAACTTTAAACTCTAAACCCTTAACCTCAACACTATACCTTAAACCATAATACCTCAACCCTCAATGCTTAAATCCTAATCCCTCAACCCTCAACCCTATGCATTGGATCCTTAACCCTAATCCCTCCACCATATACCCTCAACCCTATACCCTATACCCTCAACCCTTAAACCTATAAACCCTCAACCCCTTAATCACTCAACCCTCTACCCTATACATTAAACCCTCAACACTCAATTCTCAACCCTCTACCTTATACATTGGACCCCAAATCCTAATCTATCAACCCTAATCCCTCAACCCTACACCTTAAAACCTATACCCTACACCTCAACCCTAATCCCCCAACCCTTAAACCCTTAATCCCTAAAACCTCTACCCTATACAATAAACCCTCAACCCTCAATTCTTGACCCTCTACCATATACATTAGATCATCAACCCTATACCCTTACACATTAAACCCTTAAACCCTCAATCCATTAATCCCTCAACCCTCTACCCTATACATTAAACCCTCAACCCTCTACCCTATACTTTAGACCTTTAACCCTAATCCCTCAACCCTCTACCCTATACTTTAGACCTTAAACCCTAATCCCTCAACCCTATACCCTCAACCCTCAACCCTAATCCCTTAACCCTAAAACACTTAATCCCTCAAACCTTAAACCATCAACCCTTAAACCCTTACTCCCTCAAAACTCTACCCTCTACATTAAACCTTCAACCATCAATTTTCAACCTTGTACCCTATACATTGAATCCTCAACCCTATTGTTGTGCAATTTTCACACACATGCCCCACCAGAGGTGGGGACCTTCTTTTTCTTTTGCATCTTTTCCTCTTGGATTGGTCAAATTTTGGTTTTTCTCTTCTTGGGAGGTTATTTTGGGATTAAGTCTAGACTGGGTTTGATGAGGACAATATTTTAAGGCTCTTGGGGAAATTCTCCTATCTTGGAATTTGAGAATGGGGATTTTGAAGTGAATTTTCAATGTTATATGTAAATATTTTTTTGCACCCATGGATAGAGGATGAAAAATTAGGCCAGGTTGCTTTTTGAGTTTTTTGAAAATTCTTTCTAGAAAAAAAGTTATGAGGTTTAGTGGATTTTGACCTTGCAGGGAATTCAGGTATTTCCATCCCTGATGGAAATCCCCAAAATTTCCAAGACCCCTTCAAAATCCCAAAATTTCCATTTTTTGTAAATTTCCAAGGCCCCCTCAAAATCTCAAAATTTTCCAAAAATGAAACTTGCATATGGATTCGTGCCAAAAGGGAGATCTAGAAGAGTTCAATTCAAATATTAAAAGTGGGGCCTGCATAAGAATCTTTTCCCAAACATTATAAGTTTTTGGAAGACATCTGAAGCTGATTTCATCCCCCAATCAGAATTTTCATTAATGACAAGCTGGCATAATATTGTTTTCTCATTGTTCCATGATGTAACTGCTTTATGTAATTGGATGATGATGTACCATGAGATCCCAAATTAAATGTCACAGCTTGATACTTCTAGAAGTGCAATTGTAGCCATTGGATGAATTAAATCCTGGCCATTGATTCAAAATGTAATTTTCTATAAAGGGTCAGTGCATTGTCATTTGTAAGGGGTTAGAATAGCTGATTAGAGGCTATAAAAGCCAAAATTGGCTAAGTTAGAGAAGTTAGTAGCTGTAGGAGAGGAGAGACTTGAAATTTTTATGTAATGTTGGAGAAGTAATGTAATTGGATTGTTTATTTGGCAAGCTTTGTGTTACACTTTGATATTTTATGGTTTCTCGTTCTTGATTCACAGATGTTAGATGTTAGTTTTCAGTTCTTTAACAATAATGGTGAAATGTTAATGATGTTGATCGATCTCGGGTCCATACTTTTAGCAATTTGTTGATTGTAGATTCTTGTGCTTAGTTCAAATGTAAATGTTTGTTCATATTGCGCCAATTCTTGGGTGTGTGGATGAATATTTATGGCCTAAAAATCTTTAGTTTCCATAGAAGATTGCACCATTTCTGTGGAGTTGTGGGTTTTTCCCTGATCAAGTAGAGATTGGTTTCATTGGGGATCTAACCATTTGCAAAATTCATCATTGTTGTGACTAATCTTAGGTTTTAGTCTTAGAAATCTCTCTAAACCCTTATCTCTTTTGCTATTTATTTTGAATCTAGGTTAGTTTTAGGATTGAGGGCATCACCATATTGTTTCATTTGATGAAAGTATACTTCCAACATTGTTCATTTGTAAGGCCCCTTGTGATTACCAGGATTTTCACATATTATCTGAGTTGTTTATGCATTGTCAAGACCTAACATTAGAGACCTTGGGGTTATCTCTTGAGGCTTGCTAATAGAGATTTACCTTTCAAGAGAGATAGGATACTTGTATCTTGTCTGAGTTGTTGTTGTGCAAAAAACACCATCAACACCTATACCCTCAACCCTCAACCTCAATCCCTCAACCCTTAAACCCTTAATCCCTCAACCCTTAAACCCTCAACCCTTAAACCATTAAACCCTTAATTCATCAACCCTCTACCCTATACATTAAACCCTCAACCCTAAATTCACAACCCTCTACCCTATACATTAGATCCTCAAACCCAATCCCTCAACCCTTAAACCCTTAAACCATAAATTCTCAACCCTATACCCTAAATATTGGACCCTAAACTCTAATCCCTCAACCATGATCCTTCAACCCCATATCCTCAACCCTCAACCCTAATCCCTCAACCCTAAACCCTCAACCCTTAAACCCTCAACTCTAATCCCTCAACCCTCAACCCCTAAAATCTCAACTAGTAAACCCTTTATGTTATTCCCTCAACCCTCAACCTTTAAAACCTAAACCCTTAATCCCTTAATCCCTCAACCCTCTACCCTATACATTAAACCCTAAACCCTAAATTCTCAACCCCGTACCCTATACATTGGATCCTCAATCCTAATCCCTCAACCCTCAACCCTTAAACCCTTAATCCATTAACCCTCTACCCTATACATTAAACCACCAACCCTCAATTCTCAACCCTTTACACTATACATTGGACCCTCAACCCTATACCCTCAACCCTTAAACCTTTAAAACCTCAACCCTAATCCCTCAACCATTAAACTCTTAAACCCTTAGACCCTTAAAACCTCAACCCTTAACCCTCAACCCTTAACCCTCAACCCTTAAATCCTAAACCCTCAACCCCTAATCCCTCAAATCTCAAACCTTAAACCCTTAAACCTCAAACCCTAAACCTGCAACCCTTTAAAATATACCTTAAACCCTAATCCCTCAACCCTCAACCATTAAACTCTAATCCCTCAACCCTATACCATCAACCATATACCCTCAACCTTATACCCTCAACCCTATACCCTCAACCCTCAACCCTAATCCTTCAACCCTTAAACACTTAATCCGTCAACCCTTAAACCCTTAATCTGTCAACCCTAAAACCTATGCATTTATAGTAACAAAAAAAATATCCCTTTTCCTTAATTAACTTGGGAATAATTAATAATAAATGAGCCTAATGTTGCCTTGATTTAGTGTTGTAATGTGTTTTACACATTCACATTAAGTCTAGGACCCTTTTTAATAAAATGGAATTAATGATGCCCTATTTAGGGTGTTGTAAAGTGTTTATTTACACTTTCACACTAATCTAGGGCTTTATTAATTCATTGAGGTCAAATTGAGCTTAATTGGCCCCTTAAATTCAAATCCAAGCCTAATTAATTGCATTTTCCAACAGATAAATCCTGACACTCATTAATAATATTACACAAAAAATAATTTGGAAAGGTTTGTGTCCTAGTGTACTGACCTGGGACCCATTCGCCACCTGGTGAATGGGTCCTCACTAAGTCCTAGGACCCCCTTTTGAAATGACATTTCACATTCCCTGAAACATTTCCTAGTTAAGTATGTTAGGACCCATTCACCCTATGGAAAATGGGTCCTCCTTAACTTAGGACACCCCCTTTTGGGTGTGTTTCTAATTTGATTTTAATAATTTCAAATCCTAGATTCGATGTCGGCTTGTCTTATTTGAATTTTGGGATTAAATTTTAAGTTAAGTATAAATATAAGGCTATTTCACCTTGTTTCATCTAAGCAACTTTATAAGAAATTCCTAAGAGAAAATTTATGATCTCAAGAGCATTCAAGTGATAATTTACAAGAGACTTTTAAAGGCATTCAAGAGCATATAATTGAAGTTTTATTGCAGCAATCAAAGGTCAATTCATCATGTCAAAGGCATAGTGCATCATGCATGTTGTTGAGATAATCTGATGTTGTAGCATCGGTGATCAAGTTCAAGTATTCAAAGCCATTATCTTATGTCAAGTTCATGATCAATATCTACATACATGAAGGCCACTTCATGCTAAGTTTTAGATTTATGCTCCAAGGTTCAAACGAGGATTGGTAAGTTGTGGCATTACATTGTTCATTCATCATTCCTTTTATGAGTTGTTTCAATTCAAGCTTTAATTACCAAAACAGGGTTTGACCAAGGCAAACCCCTATTCCCTAATAGGGAACAAGTTTTCTTCTCTCTTGATGTGTGATTGTAGGTTTTAGGTTGGAGATCAAGTGGAAAACAAAAGTTGCAAAAATTATCAAAGTTGTAGAGTTGTGAAAGTTGTCATATTTCTTGCAAGATTACAAAACTAAGCTACAAATTTTTTTTACAACTTTCAGGAACTAAACACCTAGGATCTGGGAGTTCATACGTTAAAGAATAGAACTGAGAAATCACTTTTTCAAAACCCTAGCAGGCACCCATTTTCCACTAGGCAAATGATTCCTTGATAAGGCCCAAAAATACACTTTCTCAAAAAGGTACACATCATTTTAGCATCTTAAAACCTTCCTTTTTACTGCTATAATAGTTAAGTTTTTTTTAATTTTTATTTATGCATTATACCCCTCACAATTGAATGAAACATTAGAAGAAAAATTATGGTTCATCATCTTGTTGATTCATTTTGGTGAACCCATTTTTTGTTGTTTCATTATGATGAACCCACCTTCTTGAGCATTGTAATTTTCTAATTTTGGAGTCTATTTTCATCCTAGGTTAGATCTTGCATTTATTTGCATTGAATTGATCTCATTCGGGGTGTCTTAGTTTGCATTATAAATTGCAGCTCATCTAGGGTTTTAGAATTACAATGTTTGAATTCTTTAAATCTAAAAAATACAAAAAATTCAATCATTTAGCATATCATTTAGATCATATAAATTTGCATTTTAAAATCAAAACAAAATTGCATATCAAACTAGGTTTTGTAATTCATCATTTTCTCACATTTTCAACTTGCATTTCACATTGCATTTACAAAAATTTAAACCTAAAACTTACTGTAGTAGACCTGTATTTGAAAATAATTAGAAAAAGCTTAAAAATATGTAAAAATTAGTTTCAAAACTCTCTTCTAGGACCCATTCACCCTAGGGAAAATGAGTCCCTAATCAGACCTAAATATAAAATTCTAGAAATTGAAAACTTATGTTCTATGCATCTATTTGTTGTTATCAAATGTCTATTTCAGTTTGGTGAATTTTTGTTTCATTCATTTCATCAGAGCTAGCTTCATTTTCTTCATTTATTGCATTATCAAAATTAAAAATTGCATTTACAACATTTCATTTTCAATTTATTTCATAGTGTAATAAATAAATCGCCTTGTTTTAAGTCTGAAAATCAAAAAATTGGCAAGTGTTTTATCAATGTGTGGAAGTCTTTGTTCTCTTTGGTTGATGTTTCAAGTTGTGTTTTTGGCAATGATCCTAATGCAATTGAACCCACTCATGCTCACCCAACTCCTAATGAGTTTCCTCGTGAAGTTGAAATCATTGGAGAAGATGTTGCTAGCATTGAATGAATTCATAAATGATTGCCTTAATCATCTTGAGAATAATGCATCATTCTATCCTTCCATGAAGCAACCAACACAACTTGAGATGTTTGGTATTTTACATCCTGAAATTGAGTCAAAAAATAAGCCTAAACTTCCAACAATGAGTGAACCTAGCTCCTCTAGTCAAGTGCATAGTCATTCATCTTATGTTAGCAAAGTGACCAATACTCACATCAACCTCGAAGAGACTTATGGCCAAGGCTTTAAGATTTTAACCAACCAAGGATGTGACATAAATAATGAGCATGAAATTCATAAACTTTTAGAGAAAAATCCTATTGAACAAACACATGGGATAGGATAACAAGATCCTCCCTATCACATAAGTGTCCTTCCTAAAGAACAACCAATGCCTAGAAAAAATGATAGGATCATCTCAGGTCCTCCTCTATATTCATCTCAACAAGTTGGTGAATCAAGCAAGAAACAAAAACCTTACAAAATCAATAAATTTTCATTCTTACATACTCAAACAAAAACTAAACAAAAGATGGAACATCTCCTTAAAAAGATATGATTAAATTTCCAACTCCTAGTAAAAGCAACATACCTAAGAGAAACATGAATTACTGTGCATACCATAGAACTCTTGGGAATCTTATTGGTGTGTGTCATTCATTGAAACTAATATTGAGTGATTTTTATTTTGATGATGGTACTTTTTATGACACAGTAATTTCATAGCAATAACATGCATTCCACTCCTTTCCATTTAATAGTTATAGGGTCTTAACATTCTCACTATTACATGTTATACATGCATTAAAAATAATTCTCTTTATCACAATGAACTCATTCTCATCACCTCTCTCAACTCATCCTTGTCCTGCACTTAGTGGGAGAAAGGGGTTAGTTAGCCTTTTCCTAGTTTTGGCATGTGTTGTTGTCCCTTTGGCTAGTTTTATGCCTTCTATTTATACTAATCAAGATTGGGATGTGGATGACCTGCTATAGGTTGACTAGCATGTACCTTACTAGCCTTTTTCTTTTTTTTCTTTTTCATTTTTATTTATGTGATTACATGTGTAATGTAACCCCCCATGATTTTTTGTTTGATTTATCTCTCTCTCTTTTTGTGCATTCCTCTATATGTATCTACATTCTTCTCTATGTCATACAAATTTTATCCCTTTTCATTTATCTTGTGTTTTCCTTTTGGAGATGACACAAGGTGTTGAGATATTTAGGTCTCTTCCATGTTGACCTGAAATATTTTTCTTTTTTTTCACTCTCTTTGTGGTATTCTTCCAATTCTATGAGTATTTGGGGAATAATGACAGTTCCGTACTCTATGACAATATTGTAGCAAAAACATATTGACCCTAGATCCATAGATCTCTTATGTATTTTTTGGGGTGACCCCTCCATCCTTTTACATGGTGTAGCTTTTTCTTGGAAACATATGACTTGGCATAGGGAATTTTTGAGGAAATTTCTCCTGTCTAAGGAGAAAACATTGCCTACTTTAAAGTAGTTGCTCACAGCAATGGTGTTAGCAACTGCTTTAAAGTGGAGGCATACATTGATGACATATTTTCACATTTTCCATAGTTCATGGTGTGATTTTCTTTTTCTTGTGATGCATCCTTTTCTTGGTGGTGTCATTGGGTTTGATGTCCTCCAAGAGTGTGATATGTTTAAGCATATGACTTTCCCTTAATGGCATGATGTGAAGTGAGGCATCCCATAAGTGACAATCTAATATTCTTAACTTGTCCTCTCTTGGGTACATTAGACACAATGTTCCCTAAGAAGAGTACCTTACACAAAGCAAGATCCCCTTGAACAAAAACCTATAGACATAATATTCATAAGCATTTAGCATTGTGGTTCCTTATCGAAGTTGTCAGGAGAATAAATTTGGTATGGTATGGGAGCTTAATATGATTCTCTCTTTTTCTACTTTTTCGAGATACTCACCTAGTGGACGACCTAAGGTTCCACTACCCCAGAGTGAGTGTGTGTGTGTTTTTTGCATAGTGGACATCAAATTCTTCTTGTAAATGTTTTTGGATAAATAACCTAGACCTGATCCACATTCCATTGGAAAAATTGTCAAAGCTTGATCCTTTTTTTGGAAAAATAGGCATGTTCCACATCATTTTGCAACGGTCGAAGCTTGATCCTTTATTTTTCCTTTATTTTCTTGGTCTTTGATAGTGTATGATTGAGTATCTTTGTCATTGTTGCATACATAAGTTTCTTGAATATCTACTTTAGTGTGAGATTATCATGTGGGAAACCTCTCACTAAAGTGGGGGAAAATAAATTGTCTAACATGGGTTGTGATGGTATAGAAGTCTCATTATATAATGATATTCAATTGCAAATGTATCCACAACTAGTAGAGATAGTTGCACAAGAATCTATGAATGTGGATAAGTAAAGTGTTTCATTAGTGAATATGACTGTTCTAGATTGCAAGGTTCACACATGTTGAAAATCTAATCAAATTTGGTGTGTAAGAATTTACCAATTGGCATAAGTTGAGGTGGTGATGGTACAAGGGAACATGCAGAGCTAGGTCGTAAGACATGGGGTTATCGTCAGAGGAAAGTGAATGTTTTTATGCTAACATGTTGCTCTTCTTTGCAATTACTTTCCTAATGAACAAGGGCTTAGTTTTCACATGCTACTAGGTCATAAGTTACCAGGTCACTCTTTGCCATATCAGGAATACATCATATCATCTCCCTTTGATAGAAGTAGGTCCCTTCGATGAGGTTTATTGACTTGTCAAAGAGAGTTTACCCATGGTCCCTGCAATACAAGTTGTCTCATCTCTGTCTTTGGTCCATCATGGAGACTCGAGGTGGAGTCCCTCCAATAAGGCTATCTCTCTCTGATTTGATTCCTTTACCTACTCAATTGGGTTATAGAAGAGACTTAGGTTTGGGCCCCTCCAATGAATTTGATTCCCATCAATGAAGACCAAGGAAAAGCTTCAGGTTGTCAAGGAGACATTTCACAATGTCCTATTGAACCATCATTCACAAGCTACTCAGTCACTTATTGCCATATTGAGGAGACATCACATCGTCTCTCTTCGACAGTTGCAATTTCCTTTGATGAAGTCTATCAAAATGTTCTATTTCGATGGGGACTTGTGTTTGGTAGTTGCAGGGTGCTTAACAAATGACTTAAGCCCATTATGTTCATCCCATGATGGGCCCCTCACATCTTGGTAACCAATTGATTAGGTCCAAGGTTCACGTCAACATGACAATGCGTCATCGGCGAGAGAATGGGAGATGTCTCTTTGAACCAACAATGTTGTATGAAAAGATTTATTGGCATGACATGAGCATATCGGCAGGACTCATCATAGAGTCTCTTTAATAGCCCGATAGGTATCTCATTAGTGAGACACTAGGTCGTCGAAGGGAGTTCTATTAGTGTCTCTTTGATGGAGTGATAAGGAGTATGGAAGTATTATCAATGAGATTGAATGGCATCGGTGAGACCTTTGGCTATGTCTCTCTAACTTGGTGATGAGAAGGTAGTGCTCCAAGTGGTTCCTAGTCATAATGGCATGGGTGAAAATGTTGACAAAGATGACATGTGGCATGATGGGATTGATTAAATGGTAATCCACATCCTTGTTGTGGATTACATTGCAGTGACCTGGTGATGAGATGGACAGGTGGCGTCATCAAGGATCTTCATTGATGTGACTGAAGGTCATCAATGAAACCTATTTAGATGTCTCCTCAACATCCTAATGATTGTTCCATCAGTGAGACTTCAATATTTCAGTAGGACTTTGTATCATGTCTCTTCGACATGGTGATTAGAGAGTATGATGTCGACTATGGGACCCAGTAAGGTGGATATGACAGTGAGACCCAGTAAGGTAAGGATGGTATGCATCAATGATACAATTAAATAGCAAATGAAAGGATGACATGTAGCATGAAGCATTATTGGATGGTGACATGTGGTGACACAATGTTCTATCAAACCATCAATGTCTCATCGACAAGAAGCCTCTAGCCTCCCATCAGCATATCAAGGAGACAAGACTCAAAGTTACAGTGAACCCAAGAAGTCCCATCGACAATGATCCTCCATCCTTTCATTGGCATTTAGACATGGAAGGTTAATTTTGATCATCTTCTAAGGTTTTTTTTGTCTCTGAATATAATGAATTTTGCATCATGATTCAGGCTATGTTCCATCTGTCGACAATGTATATCTACTCTGTAAGAGGTTTTGATATTCCCATGTAACTTCCTGAATCATATATAGTCTGGGTCTAAGTTAGCAAATTAGCAAGCACAACTATAGGGATCTGTAAGCATGAAGTTTATAAGGGATGTTCTCTGGTATGGGCTTTGTTATGGGTCTCTGGCTATCATGCAAGTTTTTTAATTACAGATTCAATCCATTTTCCAATTTACTTGGCTTTGACAAGACACTTTGTAAATCTCTAATTATATATTAATATATATAGGTACAACCTTCCTTTTGCATAAAAAATATGTAGTAACAAAAAATGTATCCCTTTTCCTTAATTTGGGAATAATTAATAATAAATGAGCCTAATGTCAAGCTTTTATTTAGTGTTGTAATGTGTTTTACACATTCGCATTAAGTATAGGACCCTTTTTAATAAAATAGACTTAATGATGCCTTATTTAGGGTGTTGTGAAGTGTTTCTTTACACTTTCACACTAATCTAGTGCTTTATTAATTAATTGAGCTTAATTGGCCCCTTAAATTCAAATCCAAGCCTAATTAATTGCATTTTCGAAGGGATAAATCCTGACACTCATTAATAATATTACATAATGCTTAAATTGGAAAGGTTTGTGTCCTAGGGTAGTGACATACGACCCATTCGCCACCTGGCGAATGGGTCCTCACTAGGTCCTAAGACCCCCTTTTTACATGACATTTCACATTCCCTTAAATAGGTCCCAGTTAAGTGTTCTAGGACCCATTCTCCCTATGGAAAATGGGTCCTCCTTAACTTAGGACACCCCCTTTTAGGTGTGTTTCTAGCGGGATTTTTATAATTTCAAATCCAAGATCTGATGTCGGCTTGTCTTATTTGAATTTTTAGATTAAATCTTAAGTTAATATAAATATAAGGCTATTTCACCTAGTTTCATCTAAGAAAATTTATAAGAAAGTCCTATGAGAGAATTTATGATCTCAATAGCATCCGAGTGAGAATTTACAAGAGCATTTCAAAGGAATTTAAGATCATATTATTGAAGTTTTATTACAGCAATCAAAGGTCAATTCATCATGTCAAAGGCATAGTGCATCATGCATGTTGTTGAGCTAATATGATGTTGTAGCATTGGTGATCAAGTTTAAGTCTTCAAATCCATTATCTTATGTAAATTTCATGATCAAGATCTACATACATTAAGGCCACTTCATGCTAAGTTTTATATTTATACTCCAAGGTTCAATTGAGGATTGGTGAATTGTGGCATTACATTGTTCATTCATCATTCTTTTTATGTGTTGTTTCATTTCAAGGTTTAATTACCAAAATGGTTTTTGACCAAGGAAAACCCCTATTCACTAACAATGAACAATTTTTCTTCTCTCTTGATGTGTGATTGCAAGTTTTAGGTTGAAGATCAAGTGGAAAAAAAAAGTTACAAAAATTTCCAAAGTTGTGAAGTAAAATTTGTCATCTTTCTTGCAAGATCATGGAAACTAAGCTATAGAATTTATTTCCAATTTTTAGGAGCTAAACACCTAGGATCTGGGAGTTCAGACATTGAAGAATAGAACCCAAAAATCACTTTTCAAGAAACCTATAAGCAAGGACCCATTCACCACTGGGAGAATGAGTCCTCAGTGAGGCCCAAAATAACACTTTTTCAAAAAGGTACACATCATTTCAGCATCTTAAAACCTTCCTTTTTACTCTTATAATAGTTAGGTTTTTTTTTTATTGTTATTTATGCATTATATCCCTCATAATTGAGTGAAACATCAAGCCAAAAATTAGGTGCACCCATTTGGTGAATCCCATTTGTGGTGCACCTCTTTTCCTATGTTTCAACATTAAACCCTCAACCCTCAATTCTCAACCCTCTACACTATACATTGGATCCTCAACCCTAATACCTCAACCCTATACCCTCAACCCTCAACCCTAATCCCTCAACCCTATTCTCTCAACCCTTAAACACTTAAACCTGTAAACCCTCTACCCTCAACCCCTTAATCCATCAACCCTCTACCCTATACATTAAACCCTCAACCCTCAGTTCTCAACCATCTACCCTATACATTGGACCCTAGACCAGAATCTCTCAACCCTAGTCTCTCAACCCTATACCCTCAACCCTCAACCCTAATCCCTCAACCCAAAAACCCTTAATCCATCAATCCTTAAACCATCAACCCTTAATCCCTTAACCCTGTACCCTATACATTAAACCCTCAACCCTCTACCCCATACATTGGACCCTAAACTATAATACCTCAAACATATACCCTCAACCCTCAATCCTAATCCCTCAACCCTAAAACCTCAACCCTTAAACCCTCAACCCTAATCTCTCAAACCTCAACCCTTAAGCCTGCAACCCTTAAATACTTAATCCCTCAACCCTCAACCCTTAAACCCTTAATCCCTCTACCCTCTACCCTATACATTGAGCCCTCAACACTAAATTTCCAACCTTCTACCCTATACATTGGATCCTCAACCCTATTCCCTCAACCCTCAACCCTTAAACCCTTAATCCCTCAACCCTCTACCCTATACATTAAATCCTCAACCCTCAATTGTCAACCCTCTACCCTATACTCTTAACCCTCAACCATAATCCCTCAACCCTTAAACCCTAATACATTTGTACCATAGAAAATTGGCCCCTTCTTATTTTCATGTCCTTTTAGGTCTTGTTTCATGATGTTTAGTTCATTTTTCTTTGATTTTATATTGTAATGTGGCTTGAACATGCATATTTATGTACTAAAATTCAAATAATGATGTCTTGAGAAGGTGTTGTGAAGTGTTCTAAAACATTTATACACTCTTCTAGACTCTATTCATTGCAATTCACTTAAAAATCACCTTTTCATAACTCATCAAGTCCTATTTTGAAGTGTTGTAAAGTCTTGTAACAAGATTTCATGCTTTTCTACGCACAACTTCCCGACACCCATTTTCAAGTCCTAGGTGGGACCCATTCGCCATGGGTGGCAAATGAGCCCCCCTTGGCTCCAAATTCAAAATATTTTAAATTTCCTTTCAGGTTTTTATTCAAAATCACTTGATGTCGGCTTGTGATGAGGTATTAACAGGTTACTAAGGCACAAGAATGTATAAATAAGTGTTTTTACATCCATTCTAGACCCCCCATTCATCAAGTTTACTCATTCACATATTCACTCAAGCATTCAAGCATCTTACAACATCAAATCAAGCACTATTCAAGCATTGTGGAGCATCCATTGATACAACTTCATATTTTTATCAACAAGGGCTTGGTAAGTTGATAGTATTTGCATGTTATTTGTTTATCATTCTCTTTCATTTCATTATTTTACTAAGGGTTTGATTGCCAAAGTGGGGTTTGACCAATGCAAACCCCTATTTGCTAACCCTCAACCATTTTTCCCCTCTTGTATGTGTGTTTGTAGACCTAGGTATTCAGATTTAACAAGAATTTAGGTGATTGAAGATTGGTCAACAAGGAAACTAGGTGCTTCAAGTCAAATCAATCATATTTCAAGCTTGGAGAAGGTTTTATGTCCATTTCCTATAGAATTGACTTCAGCAACCCGACAAGCAGACATTTCATGATCTAGTGTTGCAAAGTTGTCTCCTAATTTCTCAGAATTTTGGGAGAGGACTAATTCGCCACCAGTGGCGAATGAGTCCCACCTTAAGACTAGAAATCTAGGTTTTGACAGATTTTGGATCCTGACAGTCAGAAACTTGCTTCCGACAGTTTTTCACCAGTAGGAGGACTAATTCGCCACCCTAGGCGAATGAGTCCCACTATTGATTTTTAGTAATTTTAGATAGCATTCATACCATTCCATATTCCTCAAATATTTCCCAATTGCACTCTGATTTATCCTTTCTCTTTATGTTTTGCATTTATTCATCTTTTAGTTCATTGTTTGCATATCTAGTGTGTTTTCCAACATAGCCTAAATCTTAGTTTTGCATTCATAATCAATCATATAGATCACTTAATTGCATTTATTTCACTTCATTTAGCTTAGATAATATCATACATAACATAATTTGAATGAACCCTTTAGAATTTTTGGCCCTACCTCTCTCCTTTTAGGTGAAAAACCCTAGAAGAGTTAAAGAAGTGCATTGGTACCAAAAATCTACGATTCAACCTTCAACCCTAAAACCCTTAATCCCTCAACTCTCTACCCTATAAATTAAACCCTCAACCCTCAATTCCTAAAGCTATAACCTATACATTGGATCATCAACCCTAATCCCTCAACACTTAAACCCTTAATCCCTCAACCCTTAAACCCTTAATCCCTCAACCCTTTAACCTATATGTTAAACCTTCAACCCTCAACCCTCAACCCTCAACCCTTAAACATTTAACCCTATACCCTTTACCTTCAATCCTAATCCCTCAAACCTATACCCTTAACCCTTAAACCCTCTACCCTCTACCCTATACATTAAATCCTCAACCCTAATCCCTCAACCCTATACCTTAAACCCTTAATTCCTTAAACCCTCAACCCTCGAACCTATACATTAAACACTCAACCCTAATCCCTCGACCCTATACTTAAACCCTTAATATATCAACCCTTAAACCATTAATCCCTCAAACCTCAAATGTAAACCCTCTACCCTATACATTATACACTCAACCATAATCCCTCAACCCTCAACCCTTAAACCCTAAACCCTCAACCCTTATACCCTCAACCCTATACATTAGACACTCAACTCTAATCCCTCAACCCTATATTGTAAATCCTCAACCCTCAACCCTCAACCCTCAACCCTAATCCTTCAACCCTAAACCCTTAAATCCTCAACTCTCAACCCCTCTACCCTATATATTAAAACCTCAACCCTAATACATCAACCCTATACCTTAAAACAAAATCTATTAACCCTCAACCCTTACCCTAATCCCTTAAACCCTTAACCCATAAACCCTAAAACATTGACCCTTAATCCCTAAATCCTTAAACCCTCAACCCTTAAACCCTAGTCACTTAACCCTCAAACCTAAACTCTATCCCTAAAGCCTCAACCCTACACCCTTAAATCTTAAACCCTAAACCCTATCCCTAATCCCTCAACCATTAACACTATACCTTAAACCCTAATCCCTCAACCCTCAACCCTTAAACCATAATCCCTTGACCTATTAACCCCAATCCCTTGACCCTTAAACCCTAAAACCTCAACCACTAATCCATCAACCCTTGAATCCTCAACCCTCAACCCTTAAACTCTCAACCCTTAAAGCCTTATCCCTTAAACCATCAACCCTAAACCCTAAACCCTAAACCATTAAACCCTCAACCCTCAACCCTTAAACCCTAAACCCTAAACCCTAAACCCTACACCTTACAACCTAAACACTCAACCCTATACTTAATCCCTAATCTATCAACTCAATATCTTAAACCTTAATGGACCTATACCCTATACACTTAACATTGGACACTCAACCATGAACATTATACCTCAATCCTCAAACCTATACCCTATAACCTATACCCTCAACCCTATACTTATACCCTTGTAGAATGTTTTTCCTATACCTACTCAAATATGAACAAACAAGTGATCATTAGTCAATAAACAAGTGTAAACCAAACATTCCCTATGAAATTATTTGAACATATGAATATGGAAACAAAGAAAAATATCTTAAACTATGCAAATAAATCACAAATGAAACTCTATTCTAATGCTCAAACAAGCATCCCATAGGAGGATTGGTGCTTATTTGATGTGGAAAGGAGCCCTTTCCCAATCCTTTGATAAGCTTGATTATGGATGTGTGATTCTTGATGCAAAATAACCTAGCTATGAATGATGAATTATATGCCTAATGTGTGGATGATATTGTGGATAATAACCTTGCATGAAATTGTATCCCTTCAATAAATAGAGAAGGCCTCTCTTTATAAGGAAGAAGGATTGAAGATTGAAGAATATGATGAATGTGGGATTAAAGATGGACCAATGGCATTGTGACACTTTTCAACATGCTAATGAAGGAGAGTGGAGTACATTTTGAACAATGTGCATGTTAAATGCATGTAGTTGAAATTTGAATTTGAAGAGGTGACTTGTGCAAGAGGGGATGTAATAGGAATTAATGCCAAGTTGGCTTAAGGAGAGGACATGTAAGAGCTTTTAATGCTAAGTTGGAGGACAAAAGTCCTCTGGGAGGGAGAATTCAAATAAGTGGAATATTCCAAGAATATGCCATATTTGAATGAAAATAGGGTAATTATAAAATCAAATAAATTGATTTACATGTGCAACTTGCAAAAGCTAGAGGAATGGAGGATTAGTGTTAGGAGTTAATTAATCTAGATTAATTAACTTAGATGAACTTAGTTGATTGTGACATTTAATTTAAATACTTGAATTTATTTAAATCAAATGAGAGGATATTAGAAGATTAGCAATTTAATTAAATAAATTTGATTTATTCAATTAAATGAAGAACATTAGGATTTAATTAAATAAAGTTGATTTATTTAATTAAAGAGAGAACATTAGGATTTAATTAAATAAAGTTGATTTATTTAATCAAATAGAGCACATTAGAATTTAATTAAATAAAGTTGATTTATTTAATCAAAGGAGGAATTTTGATGAATTAATTAAATAAAGATTATTCAATTAATTGGTTAGTAAAGAAATGACCAAGGAAAAATCAAAGTTAGTCAATCAAAATCAAGTGCATGATATCAATTAGGATATTTTGAGTGTCTACATTTTTCCCCTCTTTGAAGCAATGTACCAATTGTGTTGTTTCAAAGAATAACCTTGTAGAGACCAAAGTTCAAAAAATTTCTAATTTTTTTGGATGCCCCAATAGAAAGAAGTATACTGGTACACTTCTCCCTCGAAAGATCGAGTGAGAAGTTTGATTTGAGGGTCGATCTCATGATAAAGAGGTTCAAGATGGATGTATGGATGGTTATGATGATGATGCAAATGAGATGGTTTAAGATGCTTAGAATAACCAATCCATATTATACTAAGCAACTGAAATGATGATGCAATGCATGTGAGATGGATGAGATGGATGATGTTTTCTTATGATAATCATATGTATGAGTATGTAGGATGTGTATTGTAACATTTTGTGGATGCAGGATGGATGCATTGGTGATGTTTGGTCGACTATCATGATACCATGTTAACGCGAAGAGAAGAAAGAAGAAATGAGATGATGAAAAGAGGATCCAACAAATCCATGATCTATCGAAACTTTATTAGAAATAATGATGAGAGATTGACAATGTTTCGCTTATCAGAGATTGGGGTGTTAGAAACTCATGATCTGATTGCAAACCAGAAAATACCTTCTACAGAAGAGAAAAATGAAAAAGCAGAGATTTGCATAAAAACATGCAATTTGATATATTCGAAAAGACCAATTAATTATAAGAGATAATTTGCTTTATAAAAACAAAGATGCCTAAACCTAATTTTATCTTGAGCAACAAGATAGCTCGATAAGATAAAGATGAGATCCTATAACTTAGGAATTAAATAAACCTAAGTAAACTTATGCAAAGTGTAATTAATAATTAATTACACCAACACCCCCCCATAAGTGCAACTTAGGGAGAAGTAGATTATTATGCAAATATGAGTCCCGACAACAAGGCCTGATCAGGTACTCATGTACAAATGCAAAGAAAGATAAACCCCCTTCAGTGAGATGAACTATTGTGAAGAAACACTAGAAGAACTCTGATGAAGCAACACTGGAACCCCAAATCCGGCAAGCAAGGAAAGATACTTCTATTTGCAAAATACCAATCGGAATCACAAATGCAACAGTAGACCCGATGCCAAGGAACACTGGAAACTCACATACTGGAACAACCCTAGAATCTGTAAGCAACAATAGATGAAAAAGTTGAACCCATAATGATGACAAAATCTGGAAGCTGTCTCTCGAAGCCAATGCCAAACTGAAACTAAAACTTCCCATAGGACGAGTACCATCAAGATTCTAGAACATTAACCATAAAACCATGGCCTTCAAATGAGAAAAATCTGAACCAATGTGGATCAAGAACTATAAAATCTCAATGTGAAGTGTGAACTAAAACAAACCAACGATGTGTTCAGCTAAGCAAGAAAGAAGCTAAAAGGAGACAACAGGAAACCAGAAAAACTCATGCGAGTTGTCACCAATCATGAAAGATGGATGCAATAACCCCCCTTAATGGAAGTTTATCTCAGTTCATTTATTACAATAACTCAATGATTGTAAAATGAGATAATGCAAAACATGCATAAACTATAGAGAAAATGCAAACCTAGTGCATGAAAACAAAAATGAGTGCATGTACAAACCAATGTTCACATCTGCCTCCATAATGAAAAATCTTCAAATTTGATTTCTGAAAAATCTGTTTATAATGAGTAGACAAAAACAGAAACCCAGAAATTTTTTGAAGCAAAAAATAAAACTCAGAAATCATTTTTTGATCCAACAAGCAGAAGATGAAAAAATAATTTTTTTAAACCTTTAGCCAGGTGAAAAAAATGACGCATGATAGTTTTTGTGCAGCTATTTTCTTCAGATTCGTGAAAAAAATCAAAAAATTAAAAGATACCCAGATCGGATTTCGACCCTACCTACAAAACCCAGAAATCGTTTTTCCTACAACTAAGTGGAAGCTGGATTTATGAAGCAAAATCAAAAACGGCTCCAATAAAAAATGACTTTCATCAAACCTTAATCTTTTCCAATGCTCTGAATCGAATGGAAAAACTTGATTTGATCCAAAATGCTGCATATATATACTCAAGGAGAAAAAACCTTGAGGGACCTCGAACAAACTTTGCAATGAATCTCTCCAGAAATCTGAGAAGGGGATGCAAATCAAGGCTCTGATACCATGTTAGAAACCCATGATCTGATTGCAAACCAGAAAATACCTTCCACATAAGAGAAAAATGAAAAAGTAGAGATTTGCATAAAAACATGCAATTTGATATATTTGAAAAGACCAATTAATTACAAGAGATAATTTGCTTTATAAAAGCAAAGATGCCTAAACCTAATCTTATCTTGAGCAACAAGATAGCTCGATAAGATAAAGATGAGATCCTATAACTTAGGAATTAAATAAACCTAAGTAAACTTATGCAAAGTGTAATTAATAATTAATTACACCAACATGGGGTAATACAAGAGCTTACTTGCCTTATTTTTGATAACACACATAGATACAATGCATTAAGGTATAAAGAACCAGGATGGCGTTGTACCTAGTGTGATGGAATTTGACTTGACAATCAGATAGGAGTATCCTTGTTCACACCTAACATATGAAAACCTTGCTAGGATGCAATTTAGAAGTTTCAAACATCTCGGACCAAAACATGAAAAGGTATAACCTATCAATGTAATAGTCAATAAGGTGCCCAAAACACCTTCCATACATACCTAATAAAGCAAGTATTCACCAAGTTATATTACAAGGACGTCCAACAAGCACAACAAATAAAAGATAATGATCAATTCCCCATTCCTTTCCCTCTAAATCATTTTGATTAGACATCATCAAGAGGTCATTGGAACAAGCGCAATAGGATAAATCAACAAGACAAAGATCAAGTAAACAAACAAGCCAATGTTCTTCATACCTCTAGCCTAGACTAAACTACGATGTTGCCTGATGTTGATGTCTATTGTAGGAAGGATGCATCCTAGGACATGATGTTATCAAATGATTTGGGATTGACTAGATGATGGGCTATTAATACCAAGAGTTGACCAACTTATTTACCTACTGACCTAAGCTTAAGATTTTTAACGTTTGAGTTCACACTTTCAATTTGCTATAACTATTTCTAATTGTGTTGTCGAAGGGTAGGGTTGAAAATCGATTTATTATGAGTGGATGTTTATTTCAAGTGATCGTGAAATGGGACGGATAGATTTTTTCAAATATTTGGATCTTTTTGAAGTTTTGAAATATTTTGAGGTTATTTTTGGTATTTTCAAGATGTTTTACAAATGTTTTAATTTTTGAATTTTCTAATGTTTTTGAGTTTTATGAGATTTTATGAATGTTTTTGGATTTTGTGTCTCAGGGGCTGATCAAAGATTATCCTTGCCTACGTTTAAGCTCAAAGACGACGTAGTTCGAATACCATGTTTTTGACATTTTCTGACTTTTTGACATGTTTTTTGAATTTTGATATGTTTTGGATATTTTTGGATTTTCATATGATTTTGATGATTTGGATATGGATGTGTGATGATATCAATGATCTTTTTTGGGATTTTATTGAAAACCAAGCTAAGGTTGATTGATCGGATTGATGGATTGATGATGATAACATTGTTGAGGATACACAACAATGCAAGGATAGTATTAAGCAACATGAGAATTAGGAAGGATATCCCAAGATGATGATTAATTGATGATGATAACATTGTTGAGGATACACAACAATGCAAGGATAGTGTTAAGCAACACAAGGATTGGGAAGGATATCCCAAGATGATGATGGATTGATTGGATTTGATCAATATTTTAAAGCTTGGTTTGGAAATAAATTTGGTTGAATGATTTGATGTGACGTCAAAGCATACATTACATGCAACTGATATTGATTTTTTGGATTGATGTTCAATGAGAGATAAAGCTTGATAAGAAACATCTTCTTGTCAAAATATGCCATGGGCTAGTGATTTAGATTTTTTGGCTCATCAATGCTTTGACCAATTTGATTTCATGTTTTCCAATATTTAGCTCACCACATAAGTTGGAAGATATAGATCAAGATTTATTCCTGAAGTAAGATGTAAATATCGGCCCCCAGTGTCTAAAAATTTATGGAATACCATGGGTGGATGCTTGGATAGATGTATAGATGGATGGATATGGATTATCTTGCGAAAAGATAAGGTGTTTGAATAAATAATTCTCATTGGATAATGTTTCATGGCTCAGATAATGTTGGGTAGAATAGGATCAATGAAAATGACTCATGTCAAGATGTCTACCATAAGCAAGTGTAAATTGTACACCAAACTTTGTCAAGATTAAGATAATCTGGAAGATGGATGTAGATGGATGAAAATGGATTGGATCAATGGTTTATGGATTAATGGATTTATTATGGATGTAAGATGGATGGAATGTTGGATTTCTTATGGATGGGATAAGATGCTTTCACTTGAACTAGTGCACGCCAAGGCTCGATTCTACACATGACGCCTATTTTCTAGGTTTTCATCATGGTACCTATCTAAAGCACCACCGTAGTGGTTTTCACTAGAGGACAATTTTTATTTTTCCTATTTTCATGATTTTTTTTATTTTTTTATTATTTTTTTCTGAAAGATTTTAAGCTCATGCTAAACCACCTGGTGGTGTCGATGTAGATGCTTCTGTCATAATGTGCCATTTATATCCTACTTGAAGAAGCTACTTTTCCAAGATATGTGCACTAGAATACAAATTTTGAGATTCCTGATCTACTTTGTTGATATCGGAGCCAACACTATCTTTGTGCTCACATCGTGATAGGATTCCCTCTGAATCCTTATGATGAAGGGTGGTTTCCAATACATGGTCAATTTAAGAATTGGATATCATGCATGGAGGCATGGATGGAGTGTGTTTAGAAATAAAATATGGATTAGTTGATAGTTTTGAACCTTTGACTCTCCAAACTTGGGAAGATGAGCAATGATGGGTGGATACGAAAGTGTGCATGGAATTAGGACCAACTGTTTGATATACTTTGTACATTGTTTGAGAAGCCTGCTTTTGACTTTGTGGATATCTTTGATGGATAATTTTCCCTTTTTTATTTTTCCTCATAGTTTCTTTGACTAATGGAGTTTGATAGGGATAATCTTTCTTTGTATTATTTGGTATCAATGTGTATTTGATTTGTCCATTATTCTTCCTACCTTATATTTTGATTTGATAATGTTCATTGTGCTTTGATTCAAATATTTCTTTTGATTTTGGTCCCAATTCATGGATGGGGTGATCGGTGGATGAAGATTCATGACGTGGCTGATTGTAGTATTGACATTGGTTTCACTATAAGGACTCTTCATGCTCCCTATGTTGATGCTTGCACTAGATAAAATTTCCTCCAGTATTATAGAGGTATCACTGATATTTTTAGATCCCTTAATTGTCAAATAACCAAGACCTTGATGCTTAGGATTACTAATAATCTACACTGGTTCTAGGATACCCTATTCATGTAGGTCTAATCCTCTGCCTTGATAATTCAACTGTTGAAACATTTTATTTACAATAGGATATGATTTACCTTGGAAACAAGGTGCTAATCCTTCTTTGCTCTGTTGTGGATCTTTAAAGGTGATAGCTTCTTCATTGATAAGATAGCTTACACTAAAAAAAGTAAGTGATCAAAGTTTATAAGTGATAGGATCCTCCATAATTGGGATAACTTCTCAATTCATATATCTTGCTTGATCTTGTGAAATATCAAATTTTAATACTTCTTCAAGAGGTGTTGATGATTCAATTTCCACAAAAAAGTATCCCTTATGATTCATTTTTTATATGCCTTCACATGATGTTTTTGATTCACAACTTCTGTAGAAGCCTTCTTCATGACCCATTTCTAATATGTTTCTAGATTTTTCAATATCTTGATCATGTGTACAAATGTTAAGAGTAGGAGACTTAAGTTCCTTGGTAATGATATCAAGAGTATGAGACTTTTGTTTTGAATGAAGATCATCTATATGTCCATCCAAAGAAAGCATCTCATGGGTAGGTGGAGGAGTATGTGCTATATGGACATGATCATTATTTGTGACATCTTGTATAGATAAGAGAGTGTCCATTAGATAATTTTAGTATCTTGGAGATACAAATTCTTGATCTTGATTAATTTTGGAATTTCTTTTGACATGCTTTGGATCCAGTTCTTCACATGGGATAGTTTCAAAGGATGGATTGCTTATAAAGGGTTCTTGGATATCTTCATTAGGAAAGGGAATTGGCGAAATATCTTCTTGAGATTTGAGTGGATCTAGATCAAGTATGCAGTTGAATATTCCTTCAATATGTGTAACCATGAGGTCAAAGGATGTCAATATGTCTTGGAAAGGACCATTGCTAGACTTTGGTGAAAGATGTTGATCATTCTTTGGAATAAATTCTTGAGATATGTCTTGTAACTCATTAGACGATGTAGAGACATTTTCAACATGATCATTGGTCAATGGATCGTGGATTATGTCAATAGGATCAAATAATTCTAAAAATCCCTTAAATAGATCATTGTCTAATATTATTGAGGGGTTTTGATCATGACTAAAAAGTGACTCTTGATGTATGTTGATTTGACCATTTGATGAGGTGGAAACATCTTCAAGGTGCTCGTTGATGGATAGATCTTGATCATTGTTTTCAACAATTATGGTGGAGAGATTGTTAATTTTTTCAACCATAGGATCAAATGATGTTAAAATTTCTTGAATTGGATCATTGTTGGGTATTGTTGGGTATTGTTGGTGGATATATGTTGATTTGATCATTAGATGAGGTAGAAACATCTTCAAGGTGTTCATTGATGGATAGATCTTGATCATTGTTTTCAACAATTATGGTGGAGATATTGTCACTGCTATCACTAGTGGTTGAATCTTGACCATTGTCCTCAAAAATTATTATTTTTCTATCAATAAGGTCTTGGATGAGATTTTTGAGTTGAATACAATTTGATGTTTGATGAATATTTTCTCTATTATACTCACAATAAGATCCACCCCTATTCCAAGGGAAGTTTAGGACAGAGTTGAAAGCACTTACCTTTGGAAGAGTGATGAGTTTTGCGTCAAGTATCTTTCTTAGCACTAATTCGATTGGATCTCCAAAATGATTGTATTCACATTTGTGCTCTTGTGATATTTGTACTTGTTGAGGTGATTCTTGTTGTGATTGATCTTGGAGATGTGGTGATTGGGTTTGTTGTTAATGTTGTTGACCTTGATATCCAACCTCTTGAAATTGGGGATATTTTTCTTGATGTGGTCGTGGACACAACTCAATGCTTTGATGACATGGTTTAACCAATGGAAGAGTGTATTGATTTTGGGGTGGAGATGTCTCTTGGCGCAATGAATCAACTATTTTGGTAAGTGTAGCAATTTGATCTTGCAAAATTTGATCTTGATTTTGATCTTGACACCCTTGATATAGTTGATTTGGTTTTTGTTCAAGCCGATTTGGAATGTATACTTGTGGTGTTTGTATGCGATCATGGATGAATTGATTTTGGAAAATGTTCTTATTTGGGATGATGTTTAGATTTGGAATTATAGGTTGAAATTGAACATTGTTGTGGTTGGGAATCACATTGCCTTGATTTAGGTAACTTTGATTTTGCATGGTGTTACCTTGACTTGGATCAATACATGGAGTTGTTAACATATTTTTTGGACTTTGAACAACATTTGTATGATTCACAAACATATCTATCCCAAAGTTTACCAAGTGTGGATTTGAAATGTTCATGTTTCGTAAAATTGCACTTGGTATATTCACATTTGGCATGTATGGATTTGGTGGGATAATGTTGTTTTGTTGAAGACTCATGCATTGATTTTTTGGTTGATAGGTTTGTAGGTTTGGACTTTGATTTAAATCTACCATAGGGAAAGGTGTTCCAAAATTTAGATTGGGCATACTCACATTTTTTGTACCATTGAGGTTTGTAGGAGATAATGATCCCGTGTATAGATTGTATAAATGTGAGTTTTGATAATCAATTAGCATTGTAAGGCTTTGATAGTTTGGTTGATTTAGATTACTCCTGACATATGGATCAAGTTTATATTCCATGTTCTTCTTATTTTTTGACCTTGTTGACCTCTAAGGGATTTAGGACCAATGATGAGATGAAGGATGGAAGGGGTGAGTGATATGGGTGTTGAACTTTTAGGAACTTTGGATCAATGCTAGACTCTAGGATTTGATTTTGATTTTTTTGATTGGATAATGAACTTTGTGAATCCCAAGATGTTATATGTTATCTTAGGATGAACTCATTCAAAAGGGTGATAATTTAACTAAGTATGTGAGGAAGGATTCATCCACACACACCTAACTAAACAGAGGATTTTGATTTGGTTTAAGGATGTACCCAAGTCTAGACAATGATGTTTCCAAAGCTCTAAATTTGTTTGGTGGGATGGATTTTGATAGATGTTTGTGATGGATGAAGTGTTAGATTTTGATCCTAAATGAACCTAGAGAGACTTTTTTTTCAAGACCAAGATAGTGAAGAACATGATTTTCCCTAAGAGTGGTTCAAACCAAAAGACCAATATTTGCATGGAAAACCATATGACCAAAAGAGACAAAGCACATGTGTGGGGTTCAATTTGAGTTAATCTTGATTAATGGCTTTCTTTTTACCACATCCACTTGTCTTTCTTAAGTTTCAAACTAAATGTATATGCCAAGACCTTCTTTCATTCCATAAGGTCCATTATGGGAGAATCAAGAATTCAAATCCATAGTTTCCTTATGTTAACTTTGGAGAAAACAAATTGAGAAATAGGCCCAAGTATATAGAAGCTTCTAAGGATAAATCCCTAGGACAAGCAGTAATACTTGGAATTTTCAAAGGTATTTTCCTCCTCTAAAGGGTTTGAAATTTGATGACCTTGTTAAATGTTGGTTTTCAATATTTTGGATCCAAGCAATGTGTTTAACTAACTCAAAGATTGCACAACCCTAGGATGGAAAATAAAATATTTGTTGAATTCCCACTTGGATAAATCTCGTTGCCCTTATTCAAAGTAGATGATTAGAAGCTTGACCACACTAGCTCCCCTCCACGGCACTCACTTCTATGGGTCATCCAAGCTTTAGTTCTCATGAATCTCCCATGACGAACTTGTCATCTCTACAAAGAACTGCAAATATGTGGGATGCTCTGGGGGTCCAACCTCCTAACACCAATAAATATTGGGATTTTGGATTCTAAATAAAAGTTCATAGTAACGGAATCTAGTTTAGGGGGTGCAATGATAAAATCCTTGTGAGAGATCTCCCAACCCTTAGAACAAGGGCTTTGTGCATCATAAAGACATTGGGGGAGAGTTATCATGCACCGCTTCCCATTGTTTATGATTTTAATCATAACCACAAATTTATATAGCAATTTGGAAGAGCTTCGCTTATGCTCATTACAACTTGGGTCATTCCCTTGGGGTGAGTACTTTTTCCCACCAAGGTAGGCCCTCTAAAGTGAACAATAGTGAGTAAGCACATCCGTAGTTTGATCAATCTTTGCTTGCGTGAACAAAGAGAGAACACACACAATGCCTTTTCTCACACTAGCAAGCTTTTGTTCAATTTTAAAAACCCAATTTTGAAATGTGGAGACAATATTTTAGACAACCTAATATCACCAAAATTCTTTTGATTCTCAAGATTGTTGTGAAGTGCGAGATAAGTGCATACACATTTGGATGGCATTAGTTTGTAAAGAATACTACAAAACAGGATAGACACAAGTTCATTTTAAATCCTTCAAGACAATAGTGAGTTCTTTTTAAAGCACCAAACTTGAGTGTGGATTTGATTGTTCACTTTTAACCAAATCCAAAAACTAGTGAGTTTCTAATGTTCTTTTTAACCAACTTTGACAAAGCTTGTGTAGATGGTTAATTTTAAGCTCAAAGTAATGCTAGTTGGTCCTAAAGCATGAATGAAAAATAACATATGATGGGTTATTTTCCCATGAGTGTATGAAAACACTATTACAATGGATATCAAATGATTTTTCTTTCACTTCAATGCTCCATGTTCCTCTTAAAACCCACAATCAATGCTCAAAATGTTAAATAAAATCAAGAAACAAGAAGGTATGAGGGTTAGATAAATGATTAAGCATAAAAACCCTAAAACTTAGACCAAGTTACAATGTGATTTGATTTTAGGTGTAAAATTGAAATTTTTAACTCTACAAAAATTGAGAAGCACCTACACCATTGAATACTTTATGAAATTCTATCCCATTTCAAAAAAAAAAGGCTTTGAAAAAGACCTTCATATGACCAAGATATGGCCATTTTAAGATTCACTATAAAAGCAAAAAAACAATAGTGTCACCATTTGAACACAAAGGCAACGTCTCTATATAGTGACGCTAGAACGATTACGTCATTGTTTGAGGATTTTAGTGTCGCTCTACTAAATTCAGCATCGCTCTATGGAAATCAGAGACCTCATTTGCGTCGATGTTTATCTTTTCAACATCATTCCAACCTAGAAAGATAGAAAATGAAAAAAAATGACAGAAATAGAGAAAAAAATGTGTTAATTTTGAGATATTTTCCCTCTTTCTAGCTCCAAATGTAGAATTTTTTGCCTAGACCTACTCAAACATGAACAAACAAGTGATCATTAGTCAATAAACAAGTGTAAACCAAAAATTCCCTATGAAATTCTTTGAACATATGAATATGGAAACAAAGAAAAATATCTTAAACTATGCAAATAAATCACAAATGAAACTCTATTATAATGCTCAAACCAGCATCCCATAGGGGGATTGGTGCTTCTTTACCCTTTCCCAATCTCTTGATAAGATTGATGATGGATGTGCGATTCCTGATGAAAAATGCCAATAACCTAGCTATGAATGATGAATTCTATGACTAACTTGTGGATGATAGTGTGGATAATAACCTTGCATGAAATTGTCTCCCTTCAATCAATAGAGAAGGCCTCTATTTATAAGGAAGAAGGATTGAAGATTGAAGAATAGAATGAATGTGGGATTAAAGATAGACCAATCGCATTGTACCACTTGTCAACATGCTAATGGAGAGTGGAGCACATTTTGAACAATGTGCATGTTAAATGCATGTAGGTGAAATTTGAATTTGAAGAGGTGACTTGTGCAAGATGGAATGTAAGAAGAATTAATGCCAAGTTGGCTCAAGGAGAGGACATGTAAGATATTTTAATTCCAAGTTGGAGGACAAAAGTCCTCTGGGAGGGAGAATTCAAATAAGTGGAATATTCCAAGAATATGCCATATTTAAATGAAAATAGGGTAATTAGTAAATCAAATAAATTGATTTACATGTGCAACTTGCAAAATCTAGAGAAATGGAGGATTAGTGTTAGGAGTTAATTAATATGGATTAATTAACTTAGATTAACTTAGTTGATTGTGACATTTAATTTAAATACTTGAATTTATTTAAATAAAATGAGAGGATATTGGAAGATTAGAAATTTAATTAAATAAATTTTATTTATTCAATTGAATGAAGAACATTAGGATTTAATTAAATAAAGTTGATTTATTTAATCAAAGGAGGAATTTTGATGAATTAATTAAATAAAGATTATTCAATTAATTGGTTAGTAAAGAAATGATCAAGGAAGAATCGAAGTTAGTCAATCAAAATCAACTGCATGATATCAATCAGGATATTTTGAGTGTCTACAGCCCTAAACCCTCAACCCTCATCCATATCCCTTATACCCTCAACCTTAAACCCTAGACCCTATACATTATACACTCAACCTTGAAAATTATCCCTCAATTATAAACCCTCAACCCTCAATACTATACCCTCAACCATATACTTAAGCCCTAATCCCTCAATCCTCAACCCTATACCTTAAATCATGAACCCTACACCCACAAACCCTCATCCTCATGCCCTATAACCTCACCCTTATACCCTAAACCTTTAATATTGTACCTCGACCCTATACTTAAAACATGAACCACACACTCTAAATCCATATACCTAATATCCATATACCCTAAATCCATATCATAAACCCTAAACCCAATATCCTAAACCCTAACCCCTATACCTTATACACTTAATCTTATGTAGTCAAAAAGTTGAATATTATCCCTCAACTGTAAACCCTCAACCCTTTACCCTCTACCTTGTACCCTCAACCCTCAAGCCTATGCCTTTAACTCTAAACATAGAAACCTAAACCCTCATCCTTATAATCTATACACTCACCCTTATATACCCTAAACCAAAAACCCTTACATGCATACATACATATATACATATATACATACATACATATAAGCATACATACATGCATACATACACACATATAAGCATGCATACATACATACATACATACACGCATACATACATACATACATACATACATATATACATAAAGGAATACTTACATACAAGTATATATACAAACATACATACATCAAACATACATTTAAAAAAATTGCATATAAACAATTCCAAGTGATACATAACGTGAGCATGTTATAACATGCTTGTGTTATGTCAAGCTTGAGAAACATCAACAAAATTTTGCAAAAGGGAGCAAAATACAAAACAAGACATAACGTGAGTGCATTATAACATCATTGCATTATGTCTTGCTTTGGGAATCCCCAAGCCTTATGCTTGGGATTTACTTTGGATTTCTAACCCAAAGGCTTGGAGTTCCTTCCCAATGTCCAAAGACATGTTTGCATATTCTACAGGATTTCACATAATCTCATTTGTGCTAACCATCAAGTTTGCACGTATTTCAAGGTCAATTAAATCAAACACTTTGGTATTGTTAAGCTCTCTCTTAGCTATTTAACGATGTAATTTTTTTTCATTATTTGACAATGTTAAGGCTTTCATCTTTAATTTCTTTTGTTTGTGTGTGTTTTTTGTCAAAAACCAGCGTTTGGTATTTTTTACTTTATTTTTAACCGTTCATTGAAATTTCAAATAAATTATATTTTCATAAACTAGACTCCATTCTACACCTATTCCAAAAAAATATTGATTTTTAATTAGTTTTCAAAAATTATAGGGATAGCACAGCCAAAATTATATTTTTCAGGATGTGTCCAATTTAAAAATTAGTAAAAAAAAATAAAATATTCATTAAAAAATTATCAGAAAAATTGGGCATAAACTACATGTTGTTAGCTAATTTCTCACTAAAGTGATTTTTAAAATACCAAAAAAAAAGTCAACCTTTTGAGGCAGTCACAAAAGATGCTATGTTTTTTTTTTTGACAAAAATAACATCAATATTTGTGGTTCCCTTTTTTGAACCCCTTAATCTCTACCATTTTAAAAAAAAAACTTATAGTTTAGAAAGTAGACTCAAAGCAGTACGAATTTTTTTTGTTTTTTTCATCTCAAAATTTTGAGTGTAACTGTCCTCAATGTCTCATCCAAGATCAATATTTCATGATTTTAGAAAAAAAGTGGCCACTTAAGACCCCTTTTTGGTCCCTCTTCTTTTTGCACTTACCCATAATTTAAGGTATTTCTCTCATTTATTCTCAATTAATCATTTTTTTTTCAATTTGAAAGGTTTGATAAGGATTAGGAGAGTGTGGAAACCTCCCAATGCATTTCAATTGATTAAATTCATTCTAAATTATTAGTTTTAGAAAAAACTTGGGAATTTTCATTGAAATAGGGTTATAATGGCTATTTTTTTAGAAATGATGAAAATGTGAAAATGTTAGCTTAGAATGGGTGTTGGGCACTTTTAGCACTATTGTCACATAAAATTGCACCCTATTGACTAAGAGTTCAGTGTTCTAATGAAACAATAGAAACAACCTCAAGGTGTGGGAACTTGCATGAATAAGGTTGAGTCTCCAGAGGACAACTTCCTCTTCTAATCTAAGTGCAAATGTGTTGGTCTAACATAACACGTGAAACCCTATCACTACTCTACTCTAAAAACCCGCAAGGAAAAGGGATAGAAAGAGAACATGAAATGGAAAATGAGGTGATACACCAAGATATAAATTGTTTCATCTTTTCTTTAGATTGCTCAATATATCAATAAATCAACTAAAACACACATTCAAACATGAAGGTAAGAAGTTTTACTCAAACATGGAAGAAATAGCTATCACAATAGCTAGATTTCATTATTATAAGGTATAAATCTAGACTTTACAATGGTAGAATGTAGAATACAGTGTCTACAAAAGAAAATTGTGAAAGGAGCCCAAAAGAAGAACCCATAAAAAGAATGCAAGTATTCCTTTTATAGATCAAGCATAACTTAGTTGCATGCAACTCAAACCCTAACCCAACTAGTGTTAGCAACTAGTAGAAATATATTTAGACAAGAGTTGAGGTGATCAGATCATGAAAACCATGTTGAAGGATGAGCCCGGGAAGCACAAAGACCTGTATGCCATGCCTCTACAATAAATTTTGTCCAAAAACCCTCCAAAAATGCCCTCGTGAAATCAACAATCTGGGTATGGGGAAAGAAGGGAGGACAAAAATCAGCTTTTAATGAGCATGGGTGCCCATGAGATCAACCATAACCATCAAAAAGTGCAATAAATGTTTTCCTTGAACCTCAAAAATTGAATAGGAAGGTGAGAAGGTCACTTAGGCATTAATGACACCACTATGAAAAAACACATCAAAACATGGAAGGTCAGGGCATCAAGCTTAAAAGGAAACCTTTTCCAAGATTATGAATTAAATGGCTCAGACCCCACAATTTTTTTTCCCTTGGGAGTCGGGAATCAAAGATACCTGGTACTGTTTGCTGAAGAAAAGAAGGTTGAAGTAGAGAACCATGAATACTAGAAACCATCATGGGTTGAGATTTAGGCCTACCTCTTACCGCAAAGAAGTAAGAGGGAAGAGGGATGAGAAAACATTGATGACTAAAAGAAGCCATTGGACATTAGGGTTTGGGAGGAGGGCTTACCTCTTAGCATAACAAATGGTAAGAGGTAAAGGGGACGCTCAATGTCTGATCCCCAACAAACCAACACTTAGCTGATTTGTAGAAATAGACCTCAAGAGGGAGACCTAAAGCTTAGAGAGGAAAATAAAATTACGAAAGAAGAAGATGGAGGAAGAAGGAATTTTGGGCATCGAGCATTGAGAGGATTCCTTATGTTGTACCTACAATGGAGGTAAAGGGTAAAGGGGAAGACTGGTCCTCGATGCCCGATAAGCAAACACTTAGTTTTCACATCGAGGGTCAAGGGTCGGATGGAGGGCTTACATCTTACCATAACAAAGGTAAGAGGTAAAGGGGAAGGCTGATGTCTGACCCCTAAAATATCAACACTCATTTAATTTTTAGAAGGATAGGGGGTAGAGGGAAAGGGTTAAGCCCTATAGGTGAAACATGAAATTCCAAAGGGAGAAATGGAAGGAAAGGGAGAAGAAGAAGGAGACTGGGGCAATAGAAGAGGGATGCAAGTAAGCAAGAAAGTGACAACTCGAAGGTCCAAAAACAAAACACTTAGCCAATTCTAGGGGTTTTCAAGGGAGACTTATGCAAGTTAACCCATGTGAGATCTCTTAGATTAGTTATTAATGATGGGTCATCCAAGGGTGACATGAAATGTCAACAGGCAACAAAGAGTATTCTTGAAATTTTAATTTTTTAAGAAATTTTAATGGAGTTTGAAGAAATTTCTTGGTTTTTGGTGTATTGAAAAGTTAAGAAAAATTGAAAGTTTTATGTGAAATATGATGTTATTGAATATTTGAACAAAGGTGTACTTCATGGAATATTAAAATATATTGTGGAAACATGTTATGAAATTTGGTTGAATATTGGAATTGTGCATTATTTTCCATGCCACACTCATTGGTGAGTGTGAAGATCCTAGGAAGAAGGTAATAGAGAGGGTTATGGGAGTGGCTCCCAACATATACCCGACCCAAAATGACTCGTAAGTTGATTGTAGGTGGGGATTCTTTTAATCAAGTGGAATTAATAAAACATGAGTAATTAATTTAAACAAATATAATGGATGCCCCTCTTATGCCTTGAGTGGTTGTAAAGGCTAAAGATGTTTGGGAAGACATGCCAAATCAAGGAGCTTGGATCTTGTAAGGTCATGTACCCTCATCCATATGAGAGAGATAGTAGATTCCATGTGTATCCATACCAATGTGCATCGTCATGACACTCCCTAACTAGCTCTCTAGTATCTTATCCTAGTGTCTTGCGTGTTTGTGTTCTATCATTATTCAATTGGACAAATGATGATCCTTGTGCTTTTCCAATGGTGAGTTACCCAAATATGATTATGTGATGTTACATTGGTGAGTTTTCCTAATGAGAATTTGTGATGTGATATTGGTGATTTTTCCCAATGAGGATTATGTGATGTGATATTGGTGAGTTTTTCCAATGATTTTTTTTTATATTCCATTTATGTCTATACCCAATGAGGAATTTTATTTGACCCTACTTGTGATTGATCCATCTTGCTATATTGGATGAGTGCTTTATATGATTTTTATGTTGATTGTATACTTTGTGTATGGCATGTGTATAAGCCTTCTCCCATTGTGGTTGGTGTGAGTGTTGTTCTTGTGGCCCATATGACTATATCCTAGCCTAGTCAGAGTGGTTCTTTTGATTTCATGAGGTTGGCTAGTGTGGAAACCACCATTGGGTATCAGAGAATCATGGTTGGATTCGATGAAGACATCAATTTGGCAAAGGTTTCTCATGCCTTATTTCATGATTTCTTCCTTTTTATTGATTATGATGTAAATATATATGTGTAGACACTTAAAATTGCCGTGATCGATATTATACATCTGAATTTGTTTACTAACACCATTTTTTTCTTAAAATCGCCTCTTTTCGACTATTTAATTAAATAATCTTCATTGTTTAATTAAATTTATCAATTTCTTTTATTAATCAAATAATCAAATTTATTTGGTTGATTCGCCCCCTTTCATGCTAATTTTCATCTTATTTAATTAGGTAATGTGAATTATTTAATTAAATTTCTTATGTCTTCTCATTTAATTAAATAATTCTAAATCATTTAATTATATGTCATTATCCCCCTTTCATTAAATAAGTTAATTATTTAATGAAAATCATAATTTCATCCATCTCGCATAATTAAAACATTGTTTTAATTATATAAATAGCTAATTCCCCTCACCTTTCACTTGCAAGGGAATATTCCTTTATTTTCACTCCTTCAAAATAAGAATATCTTGTAACAAACTTCCTAACAACTTCCTAATTTTTAGGAAGTGTGCTTCTTTGAATCAATGAGAGCCATTGATTAAATCATTGATCCTTTTAAACTTGCATTCTCATCCATTGATGAGAATCCTTGATCCATGCCATCTCCTCTCATAGTTTTTCATCCATTGATTGATCGAATCAATCTTGACCATTGATTCAAAAATTTGTCCTATAAATAGTCCTCATTTCTATGAGAAGAGGATCCACTTCATTTAGAGTAACTAGACTATACTAAATTTTAGAACATTCTCCATTAGAATTTCAACATTTAGCATACATTTTAGCTTAGCTTTGCATCCATTTGAGTTTATCTTTCATCCATTTTCATCAATCTTCATCAATGGAATCCATTTGAAATCTTGTTTCAACGAAGGGGTTGGGAAAGGGATGGCATTCCACATCAATGCAACACCAATCGCCCTACGGGATGAGGTTTGAGGCATTAGATAAGTTTCCATTATGCATTTCTTGTTTGTTTATGTTAAATGGCTTCTTTTTTTTATGTTTTCAAGAATTTCATTGGGAGCTTGACTTAACTAGTTAAATATTTGTTTATTTCCTATGGATCTAGTAGGTTTAGCTTAGGTTATGATCATGCTAACATTCTAGCACTAGAAGTAGGGCCATACTAATAGGATTTGATGATTTTTCCTTGAGTTTTCCATGATTTGCAGGTTGCAGGTCTTGATGACACAATTGTTCTGAAGTAGGGTGATGCAATTGAAAATGGTGATGCAATTGCTTACATTGGAACATAATTTCTATTTGGCCAAAGCAATGTAATTGCATACAACGAGACAATTGAATATGGTGATGCTATTGTAGTGGCGTATTCATTTCACTGATGCAATTGATCATTATATTTTTTTTTGTGATTGTAGGTGAACCAAAGCAACACATTTACCCTATTCTAGTGAAATTTCCCTTTTTGGTTTTTTACAAAGTGACACTATTGAAGTTCATCAAAGAAATGTAATTGCAAACAGTGACACAATTGTTCAAACCAAAGTCACACAATTGTTTGCATAGCAATGCAACTGTCAGGTAAAACAAAGAGTTAAATTTTCATGTCTACTTTAAATTTTCAATTTAATCTACTCTCTGATCATTTATTAACTTCTAGTTTTTTTGTAAGGCTAACTATTTTGCAGGTTTGGAGAGGAGCATAAAATCTTGAAGTGAAGGAGAAAAGTATCCTTTGATCTTTATTGTAAAAAAAAATTTAAACACTCATGGGATGATATAACCCATCTTTTTGTTTTATTTCATGCTTTAGGATAATTAGATTTCAATTTGGGCTTTAAAACTTACAATGCTATGAGTTTTTCAAAGTTGGCTAAAATTGAACCCAAACATCCTCACATTGCAATGTTGGTTTAAAATTGAATAACAAAAACTTACACTTAGCTATGGTGCAAATAAAATGAACATAACATCTACTTTGTTGCACTAAAATTAATTAGTGTCTTCCATGCTTTCCATGCTTATATGTGGGTATGTGCAGGATCATGGTGGGCCAAAAAGTGGCAATATTATGGGTATTTGTAGGGTATGTGGTTGACGACTTTTTTTTCACCCAAAATTAATGAAACGAAAAGGGTTTTTAGAGGAGATTCTCAACTTTCCAAAAATATAAATTATGATTTAATTTTAATTTAATAAATAATTATTATTCATTTTCTATTAGAATTACGACTAAAGTCCTGATCGATAGGCTAATTGAAAAACATCTATAACTTTCAAACAGTATCATAATTTTTGAATATGAAACATGATTTATATTCTATGCTTCCCATACTATAGGATTAAAAAAAGAAAAATTAAATTTCATGAAGTTTTAACCAAGTTCAGGTGGTCAGACAGACGAGTTTTTTATATTTTCTAAAAGTTGTAATAAAAAATTCATAATTAATTATTTACTTGGAAAACAATTACAAAAAATATGCATCACATCTGGACATGAGTCCTCTACTTATATATAAAATCTTACAAAAAAATATTATCATTTTATTATGGTTAGGGCACCTACTTCTTATTTTTCCTGAAATTTAAGTACTACTGCATTGAAATTTCAAATTTTCACCAAATAGATTTTATTTATTTTTAAATAAACCTAGTATTTTAGAAACTACATTCAATTTTCTACAAATTCTATTCTTACATATTTTTGAAATAATATAGATAACTTATTCAAATATTTACGTCAAGTTGCCTAACACTAATTTTTCTGAATTTTTTGCCACTTAAGGGCCTGTTTTTTGCATGATGATGCTGCACATATCCATGTATCCTTTTAATGTGTATCCAATCCCCTTGTATTTCGTGCAATCTTAGGTGAAGAGAAATACTCTAAGTTTACAAAAAAACTTGAGTCACCCCAAGGATTTTCTATGTATCCACTCCCCTTGCACTTTCTGTGATCTTGGGTGAAGAGAAATAGCATTTTCTTGTCTTTATTAGAGAGGTCCTACCATTTAGATACATCCAGCAATGGAGAACTCATGGTGACCTTCAAGAACATTTACCAATGGGCTATATAAAGTGTACAAAAACCAAAGTAGCACAAATTTGCAAACATTATACCTTGTGGACCTACTCTTATGCAAATGAATGGGTCGCTTAGGGGAAGCTAGAGATTTAGTATCTCCCATCTAGAGTATACATGTGTTCATGATGTCACTAAAATTTGTATTATCTAGAGGCCAACCAAGTTTCTCAAAACGTCCTTTGAAGTAGTACATGGGAGGTGCACCATTCCTAGAAGTTACTTACCACATCCAATTTATAGTTGAGGCATAAAGCTTAATATTTCATTCTCTTTTACAAGGCTAGGCATATCAAGAAAGTACATTTCCTTAATATGGCATATTTCACCCCTTTATAATTTCATATCTAAAATCATTCCTTCGGGGGTGAGGTAAGCCTACTAAGAAGTGGTGTACCTTTATTCCTCTAGATTGTTAAGTGACTGATTTTGTTGAGCCAAACTAGTAAGTCTTATGGAATAAGACTTGCAAAGTATCTCCCATACCCATTGACTTAGTTTAACACATTTCTTAGTATTCAAAAAAACTCAAACAAACATCAACATGGACAAAATTTGCAAGCCCTTTGTTTATTTGTGAGTGCACTTCAAGGACAATATATTGCCACATACCTCTAACATTATCTTGTTTTTTCCAAAAAAAAAAAATATTAGTGGTCTCCCAATATATTTGGCCATATCTCTACTCACTTATATCAAAGTTAACCTAGGGAACTATGGCTTAGCTCTTTGATTTTCACAATGTCAAGATTTTTTGGAAAACATCTTGCCTTATCACAGACATTCTTAGTTTAAACTTAATCAATATATTTGATATAGTAAAAGCAATCTCATTAATCAAATATTAACTCAATTGAACCCACAAAGAAGGTACACCATGGTTTCATTTTCAAACATCTTGACTTCCAAAACAAACAAAGAGAAAACAAGGAAATGCATACCAAAACATTGTATCAAAGTTCTACCATGAAACAAACATTGATTTCTTAGGTTCGTCACTCCAAGGGAAAATTGTATTTTTCAACACCTTTATCTTGTAAAAAAAATTCCTCTTAGGTTCAAAACATTAGGATAAACCATCACATTCATATCAAAACATTTGGCATCTCACCTCACAAACAACTTTAAATTTTGGACATAACAACCTTCTAGACTTAGGTTGTCATCAATCAATCTCCTAGTTTAGCTATATGTATGTAAATAAATCCCTTTTCATACATTTAGTTAAGTTATCCATCATCCTTTTCAACAAGTCTATCCTAAAGGTCACAAGTCTAACTTTAGGATTCACAAGTTCATTATCATCCTTATCCAAAACACGAACATCAAACCTTTAGTCTAGTTTTTTCCAAATTTTAGAAGTTCATCACCCAAATCACTCACCCCTTTCATCATCCATTCACATCATTGGTCCTAAACACCTTAGAGGGTCACTTTTACCAAAAATTGAGTCAACCTAAGAGTTCCAACAATATAATTCCCAATACAATACTCCCAAGGTTGATACAAAATTTATGGTAACAACAAGATCACAATAAAAGAAAAACATGGATGAAAACAAAAATTCGTCTACCATGAGTGATCCCAACCAACAATAATTTGATCCTAGAAGCTACTCAACCCCATCACAAGATCCACCACAAAATTCACTAGAAATTGGGTATGAAGTAGAAGACATTACTAAAAATCTACTTGAACTCACTGCAAAGGAACTCCTTGAATACCAACAAGATCCCAAAATGCACCATATCAACACTTTGATGAAATTGAACCCAACACAATAATTCTAGCCTTAGCAAAGGAAGGAGAAAAAATCCCTTTGACTTTCAATTTAGACATAATTAGGGAACAAACTTTGGGAAATGTGGCTTCTATTCCTCAAGCTTCCATCACACAACCCTTGGTACAAGGTATAACTCAACCTATCACTCAACCATATTCATCTCATGTGCCAAGTCAACCATTAACTTCTAGTCTTGCAACTCGGCTAGGAACCAAACTTAGTCTCACTTCCAATCTATGAAGCAACACAACTTTGGGAACATAAGACACAACTATCCCCCAAAACACAATTGGACACCAACATTTCATGCCCAACCATATGCTTCCACTACAACAAGTTCCCAAAGTATTCCTATTGTTCAAAAAATTCAAGTGAGTCAAACACCCCAAGTGGATCAACAAGGACAACTAAACACCACAGTGCAAGGTCAATCCTCCACCCAATAAAGTCCATCTTCATCAAACCATCCAGTTGAACCTCAAAGTCAAACAGTTCCACTATTCCATCAAATCAACCAAGGAAACCCATTGGTCACAAATCCCATCAATCAAGGAAACTAATTAGTCCCAAATCAAACACATCAATGAAATGCATCCAATCCATTGGTCCCTCAACATCAAAACAATCAAGGGAACCCTTCTAATCAATTGATCCAAAGCCAAAACATGCCACTAATATCACAACACCAAGTGGCACCATCTCAACCTTTGGTCCCTCAAGTAATACAAAATCAAATGGGACCCGAAGACTTCATTCATCCACGCCAATGTAAAATTTTACAAGGAATGATAGCACAAAATCAAAGACAATATACCAAATCTAGATCTCATTTCCAACACTCAAAATCTCATCACACATCGACCACCCAAAAATCAACTCAACCCATAAATCACTCACACCATGGTCCCTCAAAATCTACCACATGTTCCACAAAATCAAAATATCACAATCCAATACATGCAAACAAGTCAATTTGTCCTGGACCAAAACATCATTTCACAATCCCAAGGACAAAATGCATTGGCTTATCAACAACCTATTGTCAATAAACAACAACAAGAAGCTCACTTGCTAGTGCAATAACAAGAAGCTCAATTGCTAGAACAACACTAACAGGATCAATTATAAGCCCAACAACAACAAGCTCAAATACAAGTGCAACAACAAGCCCAACAACAAGCACAATTGCAAGCGCAACAATAGGCTCATTTACAAGAACAACAAGCTAAATTACAAGCCCAACAATTGCAAGCACAACAACAAGCCCAATTACATGCACAACAATACACTCAACAACAACAAGTGCTTGCACAACAACAACAACAATAAGGCTTGTACTACAACCCCCAACAATCATACGCTAGCACATAACAAAATGTCTTGAACGAAAACACAAAAGGAGCATACACCACACCACCACCATTATCACCATTACATACACAATATCAAAATCCACCATACACACCATGTAACACCCCCCCATATCAAAATACCATATTTAATTCATCTACCATTCCCCAATACACCACATATGCTCCACTGCCAAACCCTCAATCTAATTTGTTCTTGAAAATTATGGAACTCACACAACAAATCGAAGATATTCAAATGGGGAAAACAAAGAAATCATGTGCACAATCAGACTTGTGTCCATACCCCTTTGATAGAAGCATTACAATGATACCATTCCCACCCAAATTCAAGATCCCTAAGTTTGAAAAATATAAAGGGTGGGGAAATCTAGAGGATCATATCAGAGAGTTTTGCATAGCATGCATGGAAGTAGCTTACAATGAATCCTATCTAATGTGTCTTTCCCACATAGTTTGGGAGGCCTGGCAATAGAATGGTTCTCACATTTACCTCTAATAATTTAAACCTTCCAAGACATATATAATAGATTGGTTTGTGGATCACTTCTCCTACAACCTAGACATGGATGTAAGCTTGGAAGATATTTACACCCTAAAATAGAATAAGGGTGAATCATTTACAAATTTCTTACAACAATGGAGGAATAGAGCTAGCAAAAGAAAATGACCAATTCTCGAAGAGCAAAAAATAGGGATCATCATTTCCAATGTAGACATAGATCTATCCTTTCAACTTAAAATGTAATGTGTCACATCATATGAGGAACTCATCCCTAGGGCACTTAACATAGAAAGAGACCTTATTGCACAAGGGAACACACAAGCATACAAGGACAACCACCCATCTACTAGTTCCAATGAAAATCCCCATGTATAGGCTAAGAACGTGAACGTAACTAATGATGGTGTCATCGATGCAAAAGTGGTCCTAAGTGCTCCCAGAAAAATAAACAATCAACCAATGAACACACAATAGAAAATGCAACAAACAAACACACAGCCACAAACCAACCAAGTCAACACACAAAGAGGACCACCCCCTAGGAACAACTACCCTCAACAACGTAAGTATACACCATTGGGGCAACCTATTGAAGTAGTCATGTAAAAGTTGGTGCAATCCAATCTTATTACACTCTCCAACTATCAAAATTACCAAGAACCTTAGGTTAAACCACCATGGTATAACGAGAAGGATCTTTGTGATTTCCATAAGATCAAGGGACACAAGACAATGAGATGCATAAAATTGAAAAACATCATCCAAGATCTGATCGACAATGGAGACGTGACTGTCAATCAACAATCAGGAAACCAAGTCCTTAAAATATACAAGAACCTAATGTTGGATCATAACAAGGGAAACGACAATGGCAAAGGGAAGGATTACACCAATTTAGGTCATGTGTATAACAATGTGGTCACATCTTGTGATAATTTCATATATGTCATCATGATCAAAGGGCCTAAAGCAGAGTATGGAATCACCACATATCGAGGAAAGGTCACAATACAAGGAGCGTCATTGCAATCTAGGGCACAACCCACACTTTTGAAGTTGAACCCCAGTGATTATAGTCTCCTAGACCAATTAAAGAAGACCCCTGCCCAAATCTCCATCTTGGAGTTACTAAAACTATCCCCTGCACATAGGGACATATTAGAAAAGGATTTTGTAGCTTCTTTCATACTCGATAATCTTGATACCAAGCAATTCCAAGCTATGATCAGACATATCACCACTCCTCATCTTCTCACCTTTTCTGAGCAAGACCTCCCAACATAGCCATTGTACAATCATGCATTGCACCTTGAGGTTGTCTTTCACAAAAACAAGATCAAAAGGGTCTTGGTGGATGGAGGTGTTGGTCTAAATATTTGTACCCTTCAGTTAATAAAGAACTTGGGTTACTCTAAAGATGTCATTGAAAAGGAAAAGAGTGTTACTATAAGGGCATATGATGATCAAGAACGGGCTTCTCAGGGCACAATCAAGCTCCCCATAAAAGTAGGGACCGTAATTGTTGAAAATACATGCCAAGTGCTTGATCTTGAACTTCCATATAATATTATTCTAGGTCATCCTTGGATTCATGCCATGTAAGCCATGGCTTCCACATACCTTCAATGCATCAGATTTCCTTATGAAGACAAAGAAGTAACAATCCATGGTGATCTTGAACCATTATTTTATTATAAGAACCTTGAAGAAAAATACTACAAGATCTCGCAAGTGCCTAAAAATGATGAAGGTCCAACAATCTCCTCCTTCATTGGGCCATCTTCCCTAGCTTCATCCTTTGAATCCAAAACACCCATCATCTAAAACATGTTGGATATCAAAGCAGTGATCAAAGATAACAGTTGTGGAGACTATAACTTGAAAAAGGATTCTTTTGTGCTTGGAGAGTTGCCTCTTTCTTCTAAATCTCACGAGAAGCCTCAACCTATTAACAAGGTATCTGAGACAATGAAGGTAGCATCTACCACTTTCACTAAGTGGGGAGATTTGAACAAAGAAGTCACTGATGAGGAGAGTCTATCCAAATTGTTATATCAAGATAACATACGCATGCTCATTCTTCCAATAGAAGATGATAACAAAGGATTGCAGCTAATGATGGGTTGGGGATACAACAAGAATGAGAAGTTGGGGTAGAATGACAATGGTTTGCTAGAACCCCTTTCTCTTGAGAAACGACCCAAGAATCTTGGTCTTAGATGTACCAAAATCAAAGTGAGCATTCTTGGCAAGGGTGATTTTACTAAATGAGTTGAACCTTCCTCTTGGTTACCTACATCACGTGATAATACCCTTGATGGTTTCCCCTCGAAATCATGGATTTATTTGAGGATACCTCCATATTCATTATAACTACTACATCATTTGCTCCAAATAGTCAAATCACTAAACTAAAGCTAGTCTACCCTCAAATCATTAACTAGGACCAATGAGGACCACCTATTCTAGATTTGTTCAAAAATGATGAAGCAATCATTGAGTTTATGGGACTTTGTGAAAAAATTCCATATAGGGATCACAAAGTAGGGTTTGACATAGAATTGGATACACATGCTTACTATGGGGAAATGATTGAGTCCCTTAGTCACAAAATAAATGGTATGAGAATCACATATGTCAATCCTTAAGTGAAAACCACACTGTGGTACTTTTGGATCATAAAATAGTAAAAACAAAGGACGCATCTGACGGTGAAAACATCTCTAAGGCACCGAAGGATGAGGGATTCAATCTTCCCCATAGTGAAATGTATCTGAAAAATTCAATAGTACTTGCAAAAAAATCCAATCCAGTAAATGTAGGAATAGAGGAGGCACCACAAATCACCTTTTATTCAGATTCACTATTTGATGAAGAGAAAACAAACTTGGCAGCTTTCTTAAAAGAGCTTGTAGTGTTCAAAAATTTCATCAGTGACATTTTCACATTTGTTTGGGCCCTCCTTGTTAAAATTAAGCTTAACGATGCCTTGACTTAGTATTGTAATATGTTTAACACACTCACATTAGGTCTTGGGCCCTTATAAACTAAATAAACTTAATCATACCTTATGTAGAGTGTTGTAAAGTGTTGTAACACACTTTCAAACTTTTCTAGAGTTTTCATAAATAATTGGCCTTCTTTATGCTTTAATTGTCCTTGTTTTGCATCCACAAGCCTCATTTAATGCATCTTTTCGAGGATAATCCTGACATAAATCAACATCCAATCATAATTCAGGTGTTTTTAGGTTGTGTGGCCCAAATTTAGTGATCTAGAACTCATACGCCACCTTGGGCATATGAGTCCCACCTAGGGTTTTGGGTCCCAATCTAGATTTTACACCCTTCTAAGCATTTTTTAAAATGGTCCCATAATATATGCCTAATGGGACTCATATGTCACCTTGGGTGTATGTGTCTCGTGTGGCCAAAAATTAAAATTAATTCAAATTCTTGGTAGGATTTTATCCTCCTAGATCTAATGTTGGCTTGTAGTGTTGTAATTTTGGGAAACTTGGCATAATTAAGTATAAATACAAGGTTATTTCACTCATTCTCACCTAACCATTCAAGAGATCATCCTAAGCCTTCAATTATTCATACATTATAGCAAATTGGAGTTCACAAGAGCATTCAAGAGTCTTCAAAGGAAGATTATCAAGTGTTTTAGAGCATTATTTAAGCATTAAGCATCATGTCAAAGTCTTCATGCATCATGTTTTTTTTAGCTAACAATTGTGATGTAGGGTTTCATGATTCTAGCTAACATTCAATTCAAGATCTACCACATTCAAGCAAGAGTCAAGATCTACATCCATTGGAGCCACTTCTTACATGTTTGTAGCAATTTATTGCTATGGTTTGGTGAGTTGCAACATCATATTTTGTTCATTCATCATTCTCTTTTTCTATTTCATTTCATTACAAGGTTTGATTACCAAAATGGGGTTTGACCAAGGAAAACCCCTTTCTACTAACAAAACAAAATTTTATCCTCTCTTTAGTGTGTGATTTCTAGTTCTAGGTTGAAGACACATTAAAGAGCAAGTTTGGAGAAAGTTACCAAATTTTTTAAAGTTGTCAAAGTTGTCACCTTGTATTGGAGATCATTGGAAGACTTCTATAGGTTGCAAATCAAGGCTTTAGATCTGAAAATAAATTGAATAGGACATAGCAGACATTAAGGAGTAGATTCAAACTTTGAAGTTCCAGAAAATACTAGCTAGACTAATACACCAATTTTGGTGTATGAGTCCCAATATAGGTCTTTTTTCTAGATTTTTGCAATTCCAGACACCCTTTTGCCAGATTTTAGTTTCTACCCAAAAACCCTAATCTGGGACTAAATCTCCCAAACTAGTGTATGGGTCCCAAAAATCTTTAAAATTAGTTTTTTAAGCATTTCAGACCTTTATCCAATCTTCTTCAAGTTTCCAGGTGCACACCTTTCATCTCTTGACTTTCTATTTTGATTTATATGCATTTTTAGGTCATTTAGTGAAGTATTGCATCATATTAGGGTTAAGCATTAGATCTAGCATTTCATTTGTTTTTCCAAGCCCTAGCTTGGTGGTGAACCCCTCATTAGTTTATAATCATACCCTAGGACAACCCTATTGCAAGATCTCTTTCTCCCTTGCAAGATTGAGATCTCTAGGATTTTCCTTGAATGAGAGTGTGAAGATTGTTATTCTATCTCCCAAGCATAGAAGCAACAAAATTCAACCTTTTAGAGCGAAAGGAAAAATTTGCATGGTCTTATACAAATATGCTTGGATTAGATCCTGAAGTGGTTGTCCATCATCTTGTAGTTTATCCTAAAGCTAAACCAATAAAGCAGAAGCTGAGAAAGATGCACCCACATATAGCATTGTTGGTTTAACTAGAATTGCAAAAAATTCTTGATGTTGGATTTATCTAACCAATAGATTATCTTGACTGGGTTTCAAACCTGGAGTCAATCTCTAAACCCACTAGGGGCATCGGTATATGTACTGAATTAAAGGATTTAACAAAGCATGTATGACTTTCCTCTTCCAAACATTGATATCATTGTAGACTTAACTGTTGGACATGAGATGTTATCATTTATGGAAAAATTCTTAGGATACAACTAGATAATGATCACTAAGGAAGACCAACACAAAACAATGTTCACATGTATATGGGGAACCTATAGCTGGAATATGATTCCATTTGGATTAAGGAATGTTGGAGCTACTTATTAGAGAGCCATGACACTGTTCTTTCATGACATGATCCAAAAAATTATTGAAGACTATGTGGATGACATTTTAGCCAAGTAAAAGAAAAGGAAGGAGCATATATAAGTGTTAGGACCAATCTTTGATAGACTCAAAGAGTACAAGGTGTAGTTGAATCCAAAAAAGTGTGTCCTTGGTGTCACGTCAGGTAAACTCCTAGGGTACATAGTGTCACAGAGAGGAATTGAGATAGATAGAGCCAAAGTCAAATAAATTTTAGATATGGAGCCACCATAAACACTAAATAAAATGTGAGGTTTACAAGGGAAGCTATAATTCATTAGGATATTTATAGCACAACTAGTAGATAAGATCCACCCCTTTTCTCACCTTCTCCACAAAGGGATAACATACAAATGGGATGAGAAATATGACAAAGAATTCTAGAAAATTAAGGATTATCTACTTGTAGTGTAGAAAAATGTATCCCTTTACATTTTTCACACTTGTTTGGGCCCTCCCTAATAAAATTGGGCTTCTTTATGCCTTATTTGGCCTTATTTTGTATCCACAAGCCTTATTTAATGCATCTTTCTGAGGATAATCCCAACATATAAATTGACCAATCATAAATTAATGATTTTGGATTGTATGGTCCAGATTTAGTGATTTGGGACTCATACGCTACCTTGGGCATATGGGTACCACCTAAGTCTCGGGGCCTAATCCTGAATTTGGCATAGAACTTAGCATTTCTTGAAATTTGTGTCCCAAACTTAGGCTAATGGGACTCATACGCCACAACTAGCATATGATTCTCATTTATCTTAGATCTAATTTGAATTCAATTCTTGGTGATATTTTATTCTCCTAGATCTGATGTTGGATTGTAGTGTTGTAATTTCAGGAAATTTGGCATAAACAAGTATAAATACTAGGTTATTTTACATATTTTCTCCTAAGCAATTCAAGTATTCAAGCACTATAGCGAATTTGAGATCACGAGAGTTTACAAGAGCATTCAATAGCATTCGAGAGTGATTATCAAAAAATTTGGAGCATTATTCAAGAATCAAGCATCATGTCAAAGTCATCATGCATCATGTTTGTTTTTTAGCTAACATTTGTGATGTAGGTATTTTATGATTCAAGCAAGCATTCAAGTCAAGATCCATAAAATATAAGCAAGATTCAAGATTCACATTCATGCTAGCCATTACATACAAGTTCGCATCCTTTTTTTCAAGGGTTTGGTGAGTTGCAGCATTGCATATTTGTTCATTCATCATTCATCCATTCTATTTGATTTCATTTCAAGGTTTGATTACCAAAACGAGGTTTAACCAAGAAAAACCCCTATCCACTAACAAAACAACATTTTTCCCTCTCTTTGATGTGTGATTGCAGATCTAGGTGGTTTAGGTTGAAGATCCATTGAGGAGAAATATTGGAGAAAAGTTGTCAAAGTTGTCATCTACCTTGTTAGATCACAAAAAGTTACTTACAGAGCAGAATTCAGTGTTTTAGAATTAGAGATTTGGCAGGAGGGAAGATGCAGGAAAGCATTAGAGGATACTAGAGTTTCAGAGAAACCCTAATACTGGGACTAAATTTCCACTTGCGGCATATGAGTCCTAGTATACCTATTTTTAAACTTTTTCTCTAGATCCTAATTCAGCAATTCCAAATTCTGGTTTTGGCCCAAAACCCTAAATTGGGACTAAATCTCCCTACTAGCATATGAGTCCTAGTGTGCTTCAAAAGTTAGCATTTCAAGGATTTCATACCCTCATTCAAGCCTCTACAATTTCTAGGTGCACCTCTATCCTTTTCTAGTTTACAATTCTCATTTGAGTTCATTTCTATGTCATTTACTCAAGTCAAGTGCATATCATTTACATTCCTTGTATTTCCAAGCCCTAGCTTTCTGGTGAACCCCTTTTAGTATTTAATCACACCCTAGAACACCTTATTATAGATATCTTTCCCAAATCCCATCCTTGGATTGAGATCTCTAGGGTTTCCTTGAATGAAACTTATAGAAAAGTGGTTGTTTTATGTCCTAAAACACATAAAAACTAAACCTATTTTTCTAGGTTTCACTACTAACACCTCCTATCCTTATGCCACCAATATTAAATAAACATTTGATCATGTATATCCTAGCTACATCAGTAGCTTTGGGTGCTCTTCTTGCTCACTATGATGAAATAGGGAAGGATAGAGCAATTTATTATATTAGTAGGACTTTGGTGGGGTACAAGATGAATTACTCACCCATTGAAAAGGATTTCCTAGCATTAGTCTTTGCTTCATAGAAATTTAGACACTACATGCTTTCGTATCAAGTAAATCTCATCACAAAGATTGATCCATTGAAATATTTGTTATTGAAGGAAAATCTCATTGGGCGAATGGATAAATGGGTGATGATCCTAACAAATTTTGATATAGAGTACATAGAGTGAAATGATATCAAGGGGTAGGTCATCCTAGATCAACTGGAAGAGGTTCCTATCTATACAAAGAATGCATTGGCGTCCAAATTTACTGATGAGTCGGTATTTTTCCTCGACATAGTGAATCAATGGAATATGTACTTTGATGGATCTCATACACAACATGAATTTGGAGCAGGCATTCTCTTCATCACCCCTCAAGGTGATTTTATTCCCAAATCATATCGGCTATATTTTCCATGCACCAACAAAATTACCGAGTATGAAGCTCTTGTAACAAGATTGAGAATTGTGGTATAGTGGAAAATCCAAGAATTAAGGATCTATGGAGATCACAGCTGATCATAAATCAAGTTAACGATGATTATCAAACTAAGGATGAAAAGCTCACAACCTACAAAAATATGATGGAGAGTCTTAAGGATTTCTTCATCAACATCACATTTGAGCAAATACCTCATATCAACAACTGAGCAGTTGATGTTATGGCAACCATTGGGTCCTTGTTAGACATGCCACATAACATTCTTCAATGAAAATTCCTCATCAATTAGCTTCTCGTACCAACATTTGAGGTACTAGAATCCAAATTCATATATGAAATCGTTGGTCCTATTTCCCCATGGTATCATGATATATTTACCTACCTACATCTAGAGGTATCCTCCCATCTGACATTATGCCAAACCTTAAGAAAACCTTTGTCAAGAAAGCATCCCAATTTGTTATCCTAGGTGATACTCTTTACCGTCAAAGTATCAAAGGGACATTATTACGATGTCTTAACCAAGAGGAAGCTTCGACTACATTGAAAGAAGTGCACGAAGGAATTTTTGGATCACATTCAAGTGGTACAATCTTAGCTAAGAAATTGCTGAGGACATGGTACTACTAGCCTACCATGGAATAGGAAGCTCAACAATATGTGAAGAAGTGCATGCAGTTTCAATAACATGGGGACCTTATCCATGCACCAGCTCAAGAACTCCAACCAATTTTTACACCTTAGCCTTTCTCACAATGGGGACTCAACCTCATAGGAAATATCACCCCTACCTCTTCTAATGATCACAAGTTTATCATTACAACCACTGAGTATTTTATGAAGTGGGTTGAAGCAATCCCTATGACCTACATCATGAGAAAACAAATCTCCAAATTCATCCTAAACTACCTCATTTGTCACTACGATGTTTTGCAAGCCCTTATCTCAAACAATGGAACACCTTTCAAAATTTAGGATATCCCTAAGTTATGCCAATGATTTAATATCCAACACTGGTTCTCTACCCCTTACTATCCCCAAGGTAACGGTCAAGTTGAGGCTTTGAAAAAAATCTTCAAAATTCTCAAGAAGACGGTCAATGAAATTGGTCGTGATTAGAATTTGCAATTAAACCCCGCCTTATGGGCCTATAGAACCAATATTTGCACACCTATAGGTGCATCACCCTTTTTCCTAGTCTATGGAACTAAAGCTATCCTACCCATCAAGGTCGAGCTCCCATTGTTGAGGATATCATTGTAAAATCTTATTACTAATGAAGAATACAGGGTTTCTCAGTTGAATAAGTTAGAACTATTGAATGAGCATGTCGTCTTGATGCTTTAAATCATTTGAAGTGTTATCAAAATTGATTGAAAAGGAGCTATAATAAGAAATAAAAATTTGGTCCTTCTAGGTGGGAGATCTTGTACTGAAGGAGAATCAAAAGAATATGCTAGATCAGGATAGCAAAGGGAAGTTTGAGCCTAATTGGCTAGGACCATTTTTCATCACAAATAGTTACAGTTCAAGAGCATATCAGTTATCAAAACCTGAAGGAGAACCCTTGCAGGAACCTATCAATAACTTGCATCTCAAAAAAATTTATGCTTAGGCTTGAAGGGTATAAATCCAAAAAATTAAAAAAATTAAAAAAAATAACATAATACAAAAAAATAAGAAAAAAGGATTGAAAAAGGTAAAAAAAATATCATCCTCTAGTGAAAACCACTTCAGTGGCACTTTGGGAAAGTACCTTGGTGAAAACCTAGAAAATAGGCACCTTGCTTAAATAAGCACTATCCATCCATCATTGGCTCTTCGACTTATACTGCTTTGTTATCCATCGCATCCTATTATCCTATTTATTCCATCACCCATTCACATTTGTATTATAGCAGGATATCGTGTAAGTATCATATTCCCCTTTAGTACTAATTGGCACATTCCTAAGGTCAGCGTGTCCTGCCTATATCGAGGTAGTCTATTGCATCACACTAGGGGCATTTTCCTATATTTGCATTGGATCGGGTTCTTTTATATCTTAATGTTATTTGCAAAATCTCAGAAATTCCAAAAACATTTGCAAATCTAAAAAAATCCAAAAAATAGTTGTAAAACCAAAAAAAATTCAAAAACATCAAAATCTTGTATAGCCCAAATACAAAAAACATTCAAAAAGTAGTAAATTTAAAAAATCGAAAAACATTCAAAACATCATCAAAATCCCTAAACAAGTCAAAAAGTTAGAAAAAGGAAAAATCATGGTTATTGAACTACGTTGTCTCTAAGCTTGAACATAGACAAGGCCATCACTAATGATCCCCCAAGATGCATTAGGTTAGTCCTTAGGAGTCTATCATAATAATATGATAATCTATCAATGTTCATATGTCATCAATAAATGCTTACTAGTCAGAGTCAGTCGAACTATGTCGTCTCTATGTGTATAATGTAGGCAAGGCCATTATTGATGAGTTCCAAGTCGTTAGGTTAGTTTCACCTTAGGTCTTGGTCTAAACTTGAAAACCCAAAACATTTGGAAAACATTCAAAAATCCTAAACAACCTCAAATAACCTAAAAAAACCTAAACATTCACATACACCCAAAAAGATCAAAAACAACCTCAAAACATTGAAAACGTCAAAAACATTGAAATATTCAAAAAAAGTCCAAAAACCACCCATCCCATTTCACTTTTACCTACAATAAACGTACATTCATAATAAACCGATAGTCGCTTTCAACATTTGGTAAAACAAGTCATAACAAGTGTGACAATTCATGAAGTGTGAAACTTAAATGTAAAAATCCAAAGTTTAGATCATGAGTAAACAAGTTGGTAATATTTGTATCAATGGCCTATCAAAAAATTAGTCTTAGTCAAAACATCTGATAAACATGTCCTAGGATGCATCCTTCCTACAATGGACATCATCATCGAAAATTGACTTAGTTATGTTACTTTGGCAAGAGATATGAATAACAGTGACTATTTGTTCATTTTGATCTTTTCTTATGATTTATCTTTTTGACCCATTCCAAGGACCTCTCGATGATGTCTATCAAAACTATTTAGAGAAAAAGGAATGGGGCATTGATCATTATCTTTTGTTTGTTGTGCTTGTGGGGTTTTTTTTTAATATAACTTTAGTGAATACTTGCTTTGTTGTGTGCAAGGAAGTCATTTTGAATAAATTGTTGACTATTGTGTATGCTTTGGTCTGAAATGTTCTAAACTTCTAAAATGCATTCCAAAAAAAAAATTGTATGTCAGGTGTGAGCAAGGATTATCCTATCTATTTGCAGAGTCAAATTCCATCGCACTAGATACAACACCACACTGGTTATTAATACCTTAATGCATCATGTCTATATGTTATATCAAAAATAAGGAATGAAATGATGAAGTATCCCAATCCCTAAAATAATCAAATCATCAATCTCCTCACCTATATACAATAAATTCTCAAAGAATCATAGACTTGGACTTTTGAATCAATCTCGAAATCAATGATTAATCCATCCTATTCTTCTATCTTCTATCCGATCTAACATGGTATTTGTTGATAAAATGTGTCTCAACCTTGCAATTACATAAGGTACTATTGGTACACAAGGTACTGTTCAGTTGATGATGATGAGGGGGCAGGGCGTGGGGGGGATTCCCCCCCCCCCATGAGGGATTTGGGGTGATCCCCCCCTATGGTTGGGATCTAGGAGCAGTGTTCCCTAGTAGGGCTCAGAGGTAGCATCCCCAAAAGGAAAATTTTATTTATATTTTATTATTGTAAATCTGGACCATTCATCATTATGTCTCATATCCGACGACCGATATTTTACTAGCTTGACTTGACCTAGAAGGCAACCCTATTTTATGAGGGTGTTTTATTACGACTATGTATTGTGATGTATTATGAGAGTATGATAGTGGTTGTGTTGCCTCTAGATCTCTAAGTGGTGATACTCCTGTGAGAAGCTTGCTCTACAAGTATATTGTAATCTTTGTGATTTCTGAATAATATATTAGGCAACTTTTGGAGTGTGAGGTTTTTCTCCTGAAAGGGTTTTCCCCACGTAATCATTGTGTTGTGGTATGCATGATATTTGTGTTTATTTTTGTTTAATTTTTTGTAACTATTAAAGATCTGTAAAATTTTACATTATTCTCATCTCAAGGTTAGTGTAGGAAGTTGTTCTGCTACCTTAGCTTCCTTACAAGTGGTATCAAAGCTTGATCACCTTTGGTTTCAGTTGTGGGTTGTTGGATTTTTTGAACTAATCTAGATTTGAGTGGGAGATTATGCAGAAGATACTTTGTGATCTTGTTGCTGAAATTTTTAGATGGAAATTTCATCAGGGAGAATAGAGGTGGATAAATTTTTTGGAAATAATTTTAAAATGTGGAATATGAAGATAGAGGATCTGATGATAGATCAAGATCTATGGGGTGTTGTTGATTAGAATGTTACAAGGCCTGTAGATCCTACTCAGGCTACTCAATATGATTTTATGGACCATAAATCCAAGGGTTTAATTAGATTATGCTTGTCAGACTCTGTTTTAATCAATTCCATGAAGAGACCTCTACACAGAAAATATAGAAGAAGCTTGGTGAGATGTATCAAGACAAATCTTTAGTGAACAAGATTTTTTTAAGGAAGAAATTATATTCCTTGAGAATGGAAGAGGGTGGATGAATTACAGAACACATGGAAGCATTCAATATGCTAGTGGCTCAATTGGCATCAATTGGTGTCAAAATGGATGAGGAATAGAAATGTCAAATATTGCTTTGTTTTTTGCTTGATTCATGGGATTCTCTTATTATGTCTATTGGGAACACTTTTTTATATTGAAGATTGAAGATGTGGTGAGTTCTTTTCTTTTTGAAGAGATGAGGAAGGTATCCATCAATGCTAAGGAGGCCCTAAATGTTCATGGAATACCTAAGGAAAAAGGAAAGAAGAATGAGAAGTGTGACAAATCTAAGTACACGGGGAGATCTAAGTCTCCTGAAAAGTCCAAAGTTATTTGTTGGAACTGTGGTAAGCTTGGACATGTTCGTAAGGACTGCAAAGAAGAAAAGAAGAGAAAAAGAAGAAATTTGATTCTAAGCCCGATTTCAAGAAAGAAGATGGTGACACATTCATTGCAGCTTTGGCAACTCGTGCAGGTAATGATGCATGGTTAATTGACTCAGGTGCATATTTCCATATGACCTTTAATATAGATTTGTTTTCTGAATATGAAGAATTTGATGGAGGTAAGGTGTACTTTGGAAATGATTCTCATTTAAACATTTTTGGCCATGGTAAAGTTAAAATCATATTTCCTGGTGGTAGAATAAGAAGGATTAATGGTGTGTTTCATATCCCTGGTTTAGCATGAAATTTGTTATCTGTGAGAAAACTAATTATAGATGCAGATGTGCAGGTAGTATTTTTTGATGCAGGATGCATGATGATTAGAGATGCTATGGTGATTTCTAGAGGTGTCAAATATGGCACATTGTATAAGCTTGATGCATGCACAGTTGAGTGCAATAGTAATGTGAAAAGCAAATCTGTGGAAGATGGTCATGGATTTTGGGTACCCAAGGGTGCTCTTTCTTCTGAAACAAAGTTACCTTTAAAGAAAACTATGTTATGGGACCATAGACTTGGCCACATTGGATAAAAGGATCTAAGGAGGTCTTGAAAAATAAAAACCTCATTGAAGGATTTTTTGATTGCAATCTTGAATTTGATTTTTGTGAGCATTGCATTTATGGAAAACAAAACTATGTTCAATTTTACTCAATTTCTCATAAATCTTGTGGTGTGTTGGATCTTATTCATTCTAATGTGTTTGGTCCTATAGATGTTCCTTCAATTGGTAAATCCACATATTATGTTTCATTCATTGATGATTATCTAGTAGGACATGGGTATATTTTCTAAAGAGTAAATCTGAAGTTTTCAATCGATTTAAAGAATTTAAAGCAATGGTTGAGTTGCAGACTGGAAAGAAAATAAAATGTTTGAGGACTCATAATGGCGGTGAATTTTTCTCTAATTATTTTGATAGATTTTGTAAATATTGTGACAATATTCAAAGACAAAAGATAACTCCATATTCTCCACAACATAATGGAGCTGCAGAAAGAATGAACAAGATGTTGATGAAGAAGGTTAGGAGTATGTTGAGTGGTGTTGGTCTAGAATAAAGGTTTAAGGTTGAAGCTATTGCCATTCCTTGTTACCTGATTAACAAGTCTCCTGCATCAACTCTTGTTGATAAGACACCTATAGAGGCATGGTCAGGTTGTAAGCCTTCATTAATACATCTTAGATTTTTTGGTTGTGAGGCATACCACATGTGGCAAAGGAGAAGCAAAAAAGGTTGGAGAACAAGGATATGAAATGTATCTTCATCAGATATAGTTATGGTGTGAACAAGCTTTGGGATCCTATAGCACAAAAGGTAATGCATAATAGAAGTGTTATTTTTAGAGAAACTAAGCCTTCTTCTATTGCATTGCAGCTAGAACAAAGTAAATAGGAAGACGTGATTCAATTTCCTTCTACACCTGATAAATTTGAATCAAAGCCCATGGATAGACAAGAAGTTGAGGAGAGCTCATCTAGATCTAAATCTTTAGAATAGGAGGAAGAACCTCCAACTCAGCTTGTTTGTAGGTATACAAGGCATAGACAACCACCTAAAAGGTATTCACCTAATGATTGGAGATGTATTTTTACTTTCAATACTAACATGGATAAACCTAGATCGATAGAAGAGACATTAGGTATGAATGATGTAGAATCTTGGAAGATTGTTATGGATGAAGAAATGGTAGCTCTAAAAAAGAATAATACATGGGAGCTTGTACCATTTCCTAAAGGAAGAAAACCTATTGGTTGCAAATGGGTATTCAAGAAAAAGATTGGTTTAGATGGAGGTATTAAAAAGTACAAAGAAAGGTTGGTTGCAAAAGGTTACTCTCAAGTTGAGGGTGTTGATTATGATGAGATATTTTCTCGTGTTCCAAAAATGACATCCATTTGATTTTTTATTTCTATTGTTGTTGCTTATGATTTAGAGGTTGAGCAAATGGATGTGAAAACTGCTTTCCTTCATGGTGACTTGGAGGAGGATATTTATATGACACAACTAGAGCACTACATGGTGAAAGGTAAAAGTAAATTGGTTTGCAAATTGAAGAAATCTTTGTATGGCCTAAAATAGAGTCCTAGGATGTGGTACCATAAATTTGATACATATGTGTTGAGTTTTGGATTTGAGCATTCTAAATTAGATCATTGTGTTTATTATAAAACTGATGGTGATCATTTCCTGTCTATTGCATTACATGTTGATGATATGTTATTTATTGATAAAGAGAAAGGTATGATTTCAAAACTGAAATCTCAACTTGCTGCTAAATTTGAAATGAGAAATCTTGGTGTAGCTAAACACATTCTTGGGATGGAAATTAGAAGAGATAGAGTGAACAAAAAGCTATGGCTTGGCCAAAGTAAGTATGTCAATTCAATTTTACAAATGTTTGATATGCAGGATTGTAGACCATTGTTTGTTCCTATTTGAGCAAAAACAAAGTTTTTTTGTTTCAGATTGTTCGATATCTCCATTAGAGATGGAAGACATGAGTAGAGTGCCTTACTAGAGTGTAGTTGGAAGTTTGGTGTATTCTATGGTTTGTACTAGACCGAACATTTCCCAAGCAGTGGGAGTTCTTTCTAGATATATGTATAATCCTAGTAAAGTTCATTGGGATGCAATTAAAAGAATCTTTAGCTATTAGTGCAATATATCAAATTATTCCTTTTGTTATCATAGTAATATGACTGAAGATGAGATTTCCCTTAATATTCATGGTTATGTGGATTCAGACTAGGCATGCGATGTTGATAGTAGAAGATCCACTAGTGTGTATGTGTTTACTTTATTTGGTGGTACGATTAGTTGGATGAGTAAGCAACAGGTTGTGGTTGCTTTGTCCACTATTGAAGCAGAATATATGGCAACTACTCATGCTTGTAAAGAAGCCATCTGGCTTAAGAGACCGTGTTCAAATATTGGAATAAAACAAGGTGCAGTGATAATTTATTAAGATAGTTAGAGTGCAATATGTCTAGCCAAGAACCTGACATTTCATGCCATGACCAAGCACATTGATGTATAGTATCATTTTGTTAGAGATATGGCCGAAGATGGCAGGGTGAAACTAGTTAAGGTAGAGACTTTGATGAATGTTGTTGATTTCTTTAACTAAGCCTATGAGCACAGAGAAGTTCAGATGGTGTTCAGAGACTATGGGCCTTTCAACCCTTAGCAATTAAGAGATGATGATGACACCCTTTCATTGCCCTTGCAAGGTGTTTGGAAAGTGGGAGATTTGTTGAGAAAATCTGTCTCAACCTTGCAACTACATAAGGTACTATTGATACACAAGGTATTGTTCAACTGACAGCTGATATTTTATTAGCTTGACTTTCCCTAGAAGGAAATCCTATTTTATGAGGGAGTTGTATTGCGGCTATGTTTTGTGATGTATTTTGAGAGTTTGATAGTGGTTGTGTTGCCTCTAGATCTCTAAGTGGTGATACTCCTATGAGAAGCTTTCTCTACAAGTATATTGTAATCTTTGTGATTTTTGAATAATATATTGGGCAGCTTTTGGAGTGTTGATTTTTTCTCCCGAAAGGGTTTTCCCCATGTAATCATTGTGTTGTGGTATGCATGATATTTGTGTTTATTTCTATTTAAGTTTTTGTAAATGTTAAATATCTATAAAAGTTTACATTATTCTCCTCTCAAGGTTAGTGTAGGAAGTTGTTCCGCTACTTTAGCTTCCTTACAGTATCATGATAGCCAATAAAAACAATAAATGCATCCATCCTACATCCACAAACCATCATCATACATACATCTTGCATAATCATAATTATAATCCTAGCATATCATCATTGTATGGAAAATACACAAAAATAAATTCATCCATCTCATAGCATGTCATATAGAAATTATATTGAAAAGAAAGTAAATCATCCATCGGATTGCATTCATATCACAAATCATACATTGCACATCATATAGCATCACATCATAAATCATACATCACATCCATAACATAGCACGTGCATCCATACATGATCATAAAGCATCACATAAAATAAAAGAACACTATATATCATAATCGCATCAAATCATCTCATATATATCATCATCAAAATGTGACTGTCATGATACAAAAATTTGAATCAATGTGTAATGTTATGGATATAAATGAGGCTATAAAAAATCAACCAAATAATGTATATACATCATAAATGTCTATGTGTAGGATCATCATGGAAAAAAACAGACCCTTAAGTGGCAAAAAATTCAAAAAGATTAGAGTTAGGCAACTTGATGTAAAAATTTGAATAAATTATCTATATTATTTCAAAAATATGTAAGAATAGAATCTATAGAAAATTTAATGTAGTTTCTAAACTACTACGTTTTTAAAAAAAAAAAAAAATCTATTTGGTGAAAATTTGAAATTTCAATGCAATAGTACTTAAATATCAAGGAAAAAAAAGAAGTAGGTGTCTAACTGACCACCCTAACCACAATAAAATGACAATTTTTTTTATTAGATTTCAAATATAAGTAGAGGACTCATGTCTCGATGTGATGCATATTTTTTTGTAATTTTTTCCCAAGTTAATAATTAATTATGAATTTTTTATTACAACTTTTAAAAAATATAAAAACTCATTTGCCTAACCACCTTAACTTTGTCAAAACGTCATGAAATTCATTTTTTTAATCCTATAGTATGTGAAGCATAGAATTTGACGCATTTTTTGGATTCAAAAAATGTGATACCGTTTAAAAGCTATAGATGTTTTTCAATCAGCCTATCAATCAGGACTTTAGTCATAATTCAAATAGAAAATGAATAATAATTATTTATTAAATTCAAAGTAAAGCATAATTTATATTGGTGGAAAGCTAAGAATCTCCTTTAAAAAACCTTTTCGTTTCATCAATTTTGGGTAAAAAAACCATTAGCCACATACCCTACACATACCCATCATATCGCCACTTTTTGGCTCATCATGATCCTGCACATACCCAAATCATGATTGTACATTAAAAATGTGTCTACAAGTGTAGAGCTATCCTCTGCTTTGCTTGTCATCATGATGGGACTGATTCTGATGTCCCACTAATAGTTGTTGATGACCGCTACCCCTAGGATGTCTATGTCCGCTGCTAGAGGGATAATGGAATGAAGGAGCACCTCCCAAAGCACTAGGTGCCACCTTGCTTTGATGTCAAAAAATCAGCTATCATTGATGAGGAGGGACATCCCTATAATATAAATTTTGGTAATAAGAAGCCTCCATCATAGTCTTCCCATACATATGAGCAAACACAACCTGGTCCTGTTCCTTATATGCCTGCTAAGCCACAACCTCTAGTTGGTGTTGGCCTCTCTCTTGAGCCAGCTAGATGGTGAGTTGTTGGACTTTCTATCTATCCTAGTATCTCTCCCCTATGATTTGTTGTACCTATTAGCAGGTTGCATCCTGCTCACTAGTAACCTACTACACTTGTTGGATCTCCTGGTCACACTCATGTCTCAATCTAGATCTCTCTCTGTAGTGAGAGCTTTGATTTGCACGTCCCACGGGTCAGGACCATGTTGGTACTGGTGTGGTGGTACCTATCTCAATGGATGAATCAAAGGAGGTTGTCATAGTACCTGTCCCCCCTGGTTGTTGTCCTCCACCCTATCCATCTTGTTATTGGTGCCCATCACCAGGAACCTGTCTGTCATGACCAACTTCGGGAGGTTGTTGATGAGGCTGTTGTTGTCCTCTACCCTATCCCCAACCCTATCCTCAAATTTATCTCTAACCTCAGCCTCTCCTAGGAACTTGTCCTCTAGTCGGATCTGCAAGTCGCACTGAGGAAAACTAGAGAAACTAGGCATCATATGTAGGAGTGGTCACTGCATCATAAGGTCCACCTGCATATACCTACAATGGTGGGACAAGAGCTTGAAAATCATCGATAGAAACCTATGGTCAAACTTGTTGTCCCCAGATTGTCTCTCAGATAGTCCATGCAAAAACAACTCTATATTTTGGCTACATTACGTCCTAAGTCTTGTCAAACTTTCAAACCACTCAATCAGGGAGATCTCTCTCCACCATAGTATGCTCTCAGCCATAAATATACCTAGTTTGGTGTGTATAAAATAATTGATCCTAGTTATCATAGCAGGGATGTGTTGAATCCACAACCTCCACTAAAAAAATGGTCATATCATATATAATACACCTCTAATAGGCAATGCCCATGGTGCTTGTATACTGCAACGTAGTCATGGATACATATCTATAAAATGTGGGCTAATCTAGATCAATGTAAACAAGTGTGATAATAGGATGGAGCACAACAATGTGCTCCTAGGCCCAAATGTGCAGAAGTGTGACCTTGGTCCCTATCACTCACCCCCTTAGGTACACAACCTGATGCATGTCATGATATAAAGAAGAAAGTACAACTAGGCCCCATGCATAGAGTGTCATCCTCTACACCATCCTTTCCCAAGCAAGTCCCCAACCAAAGATAAATCCTCCACCTCGTCGATCAGGAACAAGTACTCTTGAAATCAGTGCTCCAATAACTAGAGTCAAGTCTAGCACCTGCCCTCTATAATCCTGCAAGTTGATTTGGTGGCTATCCACCCAAATAGTCTCCAATTTGAGCACATTGAAGATTGTGTCTGCCCCAGAATTAGTGTCATAAATAACTCTCTCCTCATGGATGGGGATCCATAGAATGTGCCATACATCCTCTAATGTAATTGTGGCCTCTCCAGTAGGCAGATGCAATGAAGTCTCACTATGCCAATGCTCAATCAATGTTGTCATCGTCGCCAGATGGGTCTGGATCTCTAACACGTGAGCTACAAACCCTAAACCAATCACATCGAGGAATAAATTCTTATCATCCCTAAAATGGAAAATGAAAAACAAAAGGTCAAGTCGATGCTCTCGGCACATGATTGGTCTAATAATCTCCTACACTCATGAAATGAACAACATTAAATTTGCTAAAAAAAGACAAAATTTACAGTCTAAAACCCTAAATTTGCAATTGTGTGTCCATTTAACAATTACATTGCTCTGGTAAAATTGCAATTGCATCATAATTTTACAATCATGTCGCTATATGCAATTGTGCATCAGTATTTGAGTGTGACATTGAACCTAAATCACCTATTGTGACACTATTTTGCAATTGTGTGTCGACATTTCAATAGTGATGTTGGACTAAAATTAAACATAGTGCCACTATTTGACAATAGCGACGCTATCTGACAATAGTTCCCCTAGACATAAATAGAACATTGTGATGCTTCTTGACAAAATCGACGATGTAGCGCAATCGCACCCCTGACTACAACAAAGGCATCACAATACAATGACACAATTATCTGGAAAACTTAAACACGTAATAAATGCATCAAAATGCAAAAAACAAGAAAGGTTTTGGAATGTGTACCGGGGGTTTTATGTCAGTTTTCCATTGGTACTCTCGTACCCTGTTCGCAAGGTCCTCGAGAAGTGTTGGATCACCCATATCATCAGGAGGTCAAAGCAAAATCAGCAGGATTTCTCTAAAGGCAAGCATGCAAATGAATTGAAAATGACCCCTCAACCTATATTTATACCCAAAAATTAGGGTTTTTTACCTAATTAGGTGGGAAAATGGCAATTTTTAATCCTTCTTATGAATTTTTGATCTATGAGGCCTATTTAGAGGCATTTTTTAGGTTTATGAGCCTATTTTCACATCCCAGAGCTTATTTTCTATATTTGAACCTATATTACATCTTTGTCACGATTTGGACCTAACAATTAAAAAAATTCACCCTATCTCTCGAGGGGGAAAATGTACTAGCATAATTCCTTTTGTTGGGGCAATAGTGGGGCATCCAAAAAAATTATTAAAAAAATAAAATTATTTAAGCAGCAACGTTAATCTGAAAAAGCGTCAGTCTTTGAACCAATGTAACAGGTACCTCACTTCAAAGAGGGGAAAAATGTAGACACTCAAAATTGTCTTGATCAATATTACACATCTGAATTTGATTACTAACACCATTTTTGTCCTAAAATCACCTCTTTTCAATTGTTTAATTAAACAATCTTTATTATTTAATTAAATTTATTAGTTTCTATTGTTAATCAAATAATCAATGTTATTTGGCTAATTCATCCCCTTTCACATTAATTTTCATCTTATTTAATTAGGTAATGTGAACTGTTTAATTAAATTTCTTATGTCTTCTCATTTAATTAAATAATTCTAAATTATTTAATTAGATGTCATTATCCCCCTTTCATTAAATGAGTTAATTATTTAATGAAAATCCTAATTTCATCCATTTTGCACAATTAAAACATTGTTTTAATTATCCAAATAGCTAATTTCCCTCACCCTCCCACTTGCAATGGAATATTCCTCCATTTGCACTCCTTCAAAATGAGAATATCTTGTAACAAACTTCCTAACTACTTCCTAACTTTTAGGAAGTGTGTTTCTTTGAATCAATGAGGGCCATTGATTAAATCCTTGATCCTTGTTAACTTGCATTTTCATCCATTGATGAGAATCCTTGATCCATGCCATCTCCTCTCATGGCTTTTCATTCATTGATTAATCAAATCAATCTTGATCATTGATTCAACAATTTCTCCTATAAATAGTCCTCATTTCTACGAGAAGATGATCCACTTTCATTTAGACTAACTAGACTATACTAAATTTTAAATCATTCTCCATTAGCATTTCAGCATTTAGCATCCATTTTAGCTTATCTTTCATCCATTTTCATCAATCTTCATCAATGGAATCCATTTGAAAGATTATTTCAACTAAAGGGTTGGGAAAGGGTTGAAATTTGACATCAATGCAACACCAATCCCCTAATGGGGTGAGGTTTGATACATTAGATTAGTTTCCATTATGCATTTCTTGTTTGTTTATGTTTAATGGCTTCTTTGTTTGATGTTTTCAAGAATTTCATTGGGAGCTTCATTTAACTAGTTAAATCTTTGTTTATTTCATGTGGATCTAGTAGGTTTAGTTTAGGTTATGATCATGCTCACAATATGAAAAGGACATTTGAGTCCTATTTGATGTAATTGTAATAATGTGATGTTTGAATCGCTCTTTGAGATGGATTTTAATAAATAGATAATGGATAGTGTAATTATTCTTAGTTATGTGACTTGGTGTTGGAACCAAACATGATCTTTGTTGGAGTAATCAGGATAATCACTTGATAATTAATTATTCATTAATTAATTATTAATTCCCTTATTACTTTAGTTCACTTAAGCTAAACTTAGGAGTGTTTTTTTATTATTAGTTTGAATTAAATATAGGACAAGTTGTATCATTGCATGAGATTAGAACACTTGTCACTATCTAGTCAAATCCTCATCTAGGGTTTACTTTTACATGCTTTTATAAAGCTTGCAATTGTAATAATTCAATTTAGAACCATTCAAGTTAATACATTGCACATAAATGCTCTAATGGATTCAATTTTTTCTCTCTCAGTTGCATAGCAAATTAGTTGCTTTGATCTTCCTTTTGTGATAGGATAATTTCTTGCAGGTGATTTGTGGGTGCTATGGAGTTAAATCATCAACTTCAACATAGTATTAGAGCTCTAGATCCATAACCTCTTGTCTAGATTTTGAGAGATCCTATCTTGAGAAAAATCTTTTGGCTTTTTAATCTATTTTTTTAGAAATTTTTTAAAAAAATCATCATCATCAATTTTGTTTTTTGTTTTTTTAGTTTTGCAAAAAGAAAGAAAAAAAGTAACAAACAAAAAAGTAAAAAAGGAAAAAAGAAAAAAATCTTTAAAATAAAATTGTCACCCACTAGCCACTAGCTAAGGTTTTTTTCATTTATTGACCTATTTTCATAAATCGACTGTAACTTTTGCATATGGTGTCAAAATTGGGCAAATGAGATATCACTAGAAAGCTGGTTCAAGAAATTTCTAGTGGTAAAGGTCTCAATATAAAATTTTGTTGTTGATTCTTGTTATTCTCAAACAAATTCAGATCTTCATTTTTCACTTCTGAGCTTACAACTTTTTTCTTGTATCTCTAATTTTTGCAATTCAAGCGGCATCGAAAAGGAATTTCAGAGCTCTTAAAATCCTTCCATCCATTTTTTCTAGAATCTACCCTAGGTATATTTTATTCAATATTTTATGTTTTCACATTTTGTTTAATTACTTAGATGTCTTGGTACCTGGAAAGAATCTATTTGTGTAGGATGACATCATTTGATCTTCTTTATCAATATTGAGGCTATTAGTCTCTAATTTTTTCATTTGAGTATCATAGGGTTTTATGTTCATCCTTCTATTCAATCAACTTGGATAAGGACAATTGTGAGCCTTGGTGAAATGGCATCCTAACACATCTCAGGTGGCTTGATATTTTCCTTATTTGTATGGGCTCATACCTACACTAGACACACCAAGGAGTTTATTAGCATGGGATATCATTAGAGATCATATTCTATGGGTTATATATTCTAGTGTTGATCCTGACACTATGTGTGTTGTATCAGACATTGAATGTCCCCACACACTTTAGAAATGACTTTGGGAGATCTATGGAGACCCTCATATCTCTCCATACCCAAAGGATCCTAGTGCAGATTGTCGCATCCCTCTTGTAGATGCAAATTCCATACCCTTTGATGACAATACATTAGAGGAGCTTGAGTATATCATAAGTCTTGCATGTTTCAATGGTTAAGAGACTTGTCTTCATGTTCCCACTCCACATATTGAGACTAAAACATCATCTCCTATTGTTCCTTTTTAGTTTGACATCGCCACTTCTTTGGCCCCTATTGATTTAGTGTAGCAGGACATCATACATCTTCTAGACATCGCTACTTGGGATTCACATCTCATAAACATCTCATCCTTGTTTGTAGAGTCATATATTGTAGATCAAGAGGATTACATTGAGGACATTCATCTCCTCTTTTTTGATAGCCACATCACCGCTATTGGCCTACCATCTTCATCACCTTTGCATCTTGTTCTATATTAGTCTTCACAAAATTTTGGATCGACATCACTATCTTTTGACATGTGGATACATGAGCAGTTTTCAAAGGCACACATCATTTCAATTTGGGTTCCAGATTCACCCATTCTCTTAGATTGGCTTCTCCAATCACCATTTTATTTTTTTCTCCCAAAGGGGAGAAATGTTGTTTGCAAGCAGTGGATCATATTCTATCTTCAGGCATTCATCATTGGCATAGGAGCTACTTCTTTATGGGGAGGATTCATATCCTCATTTTATCTCTCCTATTGGGGGACATATATTTTACTTGCATGATAGAAGTAGTCCTGGGTCACATTGAGTCCGTCTATCCTTCTTTCACTAGTACAGTCATTTCTTTTTCTCTCTTATGGAGAGGAGTTTTTCCCATGTGGTTTTATCCTTTTCTCTAGTTATGAGAGATTCATTTATTTGTACATGGGTACCTCATTAGGAATTGTATCCGAGACCCATCCATGCATCCATCATTGCATTCTATATTAGGGTTTTATAGCTTCTCCCTAAGTTGATCTTAAGGGGGGTGTTGGAGTTATCAAGATAATCACTTGAAAATTAATTATTAATTCCCTTATTACTTTAGTTCACTTAAGCTAAATTTAGGAGTGATATTTTATTATTAGTTTGAATTAAATATAGGTCAAATCCTCATCTAGGGTTTTTTTTTGTATGCTTTTATTAAGCTTGTACATTCATTGTAATAATTCAATTTAGAACCATTCAGGTTAATACATTGCACATATCAATGCTCTTCTGGATTCAAACTTTTCTCTCTTAGTTTTATAACAAATCAGTTTCTTTAATCTTTCTTTTGTGATAGGATAATTGCTTGTAGGTGATTTATGGGTGTTGTGGAGTTAAATCATCAACTTCAACAATCATATTATGGATGCTTGTGCTTATGCTTATGCAATGTAATGGTAAAAAAAAATATAGGAACATTTCATTTAGACTTAAGAAGAATGTAGGAACCTTTTAATTGCATTTCAAATGAATGTAAGTATCTTGGAGTATTCTTAGATGATGTTGTGGACTTTTCATGTAGTCGCCCTACTTGTCATGTAGTCATCCTACTCCTAAGAGCATGTTCCTAAATTGTTGTGTCATTTAGGACTCTCTAAAAGCCTCTTGTTAGGCCTCGTAAAATCTCAAATATGTTTTGTCTCTTAAAATTTATGTATTTTCTTTCTTAGGGTAGAATTTGGGGGATGTTAGGGAGGTGTTAACACTCCTCCCTACCTTCTCCTTTGATTGTTCATGGTGTCTAGTAATTGGGGGAATCAAACTCTTCATTTGATCTTGAGTCGTATTTTGTCATTTTTGAGTTCATAGGGTGTTGTAGACAATCTTAGGTGGTTCCTTAGTGCTTGGTTGGTCTTGGATGTCACTCCCTAGTCTGAGGAAGCTCACTGGCCAAGACATTAGTGCCCTTGTAGGGAAACCAACATTTGGAAAGCATGCTAGGTACACAAGAACCCAAAATGGACTAGGACACCTTAAATGGACATAGGCACCCCTAGAGGACACCAATGTTAGGCACTAGTGTCCCAAGATGTGTTGTTTTCTATCATTTTCATCGGTGGCAGGTACTTCAATCCCTTGTATGGGAAAAAATTGTGAAAAAAAGTTGTTCCTCATGGTATCTAGAGTCTAGGGATGTTTAGAGTATTCCCTTATATATTTCCATTGGGAATTCATAGAATCTCCTTGCCTTGGGAAGTGTGTTGTTTCCTAGAAGTGACTTGCAATCATTCTAGTCAGTAGATAGTTTGTGTCTCCTAGTTAGGTGACCTCCTGTGAAGGTTGGTATCAATTGATGTTTAGTGTTGTTAAGCATGTTTGGATGTATATTGGATTTTGATGATTCCCTCATCCTATCCTGGTGTGGTGTTGCAAGAGAATGTGATGAAGGGTGTATAACTGGTCATTGTATAGGTGTCATCCTCTCTCTCATATGTTCATCATGGTGGATTTATCCCATGAGTGTTAGGTCATCCATTGTTGCCACCTTGCTTATGCAATAGTGAGTTTGTCTTGTTGTCATTGTCATTGTGTCATTGGGTTCCATGCAACATGTTATCACATTATTAACGACATATTTTTCATTGTTTCATAAAGAAAGTTGTCTCGACAGGTTTTGTTCTAAGTGTGTTGGCTTGGGGCATTACAACTCTTAAGGGTAATTTTTACAATGATAGTTTCTAATTTAAAGAGATTTTCAAGGTACTAGTTCAAAGATAGTTTCAAGGTATTCTAATTCAATAGCCTTCATGGATAGATTCAAAATGGTTTTTTAAATTTTTAATAAGAATGAGAATTTTATCTTTAACTATGGTTTGTAATGAATTAATTTAATTTCAAATCTAATCTATAAAAGGAAAATTCTTATTCTAAACTAAAATAGTGTAATGTATTATTACAAATTTGAGGCAAAGTGATTGCTAAACCTACACTAATTTAAACTAATATAACAATATCAACCAATAACGAACTAATATAAATAACTTGTGAATGGAATCTAGAACACCCAATCTTAGATATTAAATAGCTAAAGCATGTGAGGATCATATTTCAATAATGGAGTCATTAGTGGCTCAAGTTTCCATCTTTTTTTATCTTTCTCCTTTCCATGGTTTCTCCATTTTTTATGGAAGATAAACAATAGGTTGAAAATACAAGAATACTAAAGAAAAAAAATAGCATATGAAGTATGATTGAATGTAAAAGTTTTGGTTATAGCTCGATTTAAATGAAATTAGAGGCTGTGTAGAATTTTTTGGTATAATTGTGGATTCTTTGAAGGATGCAAATGGCTATGTAGGGTTGGAGTCCCATAAGAAACTATAGAGAACATCGAAAACTTCAAGAAGGTGTTTTTTACAAATAAATTTGGACTCTTTCAAAATATATTGGGTGGGTATATGTAGAGGAGGATTTGGAAAAATATAAACACAACCCATCCTTTCTATGTTGGGCGCTCTTAATAATTAAAGCAAAAAATAATAAGAATGGAACAAGTAACTCATGCAAGGAAAAGACAAAAGAATAATAATATTTCATTTGCATCTTTCATCAGTAATTTATTTGTCATTTATTTGTCATGGTAAGCGACCATTTGTTAGGAAAAACCAATAAAAAGAAGGCAAACATGTCATTCAAATGGGAAAAAATTAAAATAAAAAGGGTAAGAAGGTATAGAGAGAATATTTCATGCCATGTGGAGTCATGTGTTAAGCCAAAAGTTATCATCAAATTTTGTAATATATGCCCATTCAAATTTAGGGGCTTACAAGTTCATTGGATTAAATAGTTTCATATAATAAGGTGTTTAGAGATTCATTCACATATAAATTCTTTGAGAATTCATCTACATATTGCTTAAGTCTACCAATTTTTTGGATTTTTCTACAAGATCTATCATTGAGTTTTAATAAGTCTAATCTTGTATTTCAATGTACAAGTTGCACTTAATTAATAAATGTAATAATTTTACTTATGAGAGTATGTCATGATTCCATCATTGTGTGGAAATGGCTATGCAAAATTTAGATATGGTGTGCCCCAAACATACCCAACTAAGGAAATTAATACAAGGGTTATGTATGACCTATTGTAAATGATTACATCAAAATACTTTTTAATCAAGATTACAATGACAATATTTTGTGTTTACTAAAAGAAAATTTCACTAGGTGTTTTTATTCAAGATATAATGACACCGCTTTATGTCTATGGATAAATTTATTTAGTCTACTAAAATAATATAAATATGAAATTATTATAATAAATAATTAATATATTTTTATATAGATCAAATTAAATTAATATAAATGTGAAATTATTATAATTGATAATTAATATATTTTTATATAGATTAAATTAAACTAATATATAAAAAATTGAATAGTTTAATTGATCTTTGGAGAGATTAGGAAAAAGAAAGAGATGGAGGGGGAGAAAATTCTATATAGAGAGAGGTATATATACTAACACTCGCACCTAAAGGAGGTTCAAGGATTATGCCGATAGAAAACTATATGCATGTTAATATGTTAGAGAGTATGTGTTTGTGCATGCACTACATGTGGCTGGATTAAACAATTAATAATAAGTGCTAAGTAATGGAATGAAACAAATGTAGACAAATCTACATTTTTTCTTTATAATAATTAAGTATTATCTGATTATGAAATATTTGTATAAAGATTTAAACCATAAACTTGGAATGCAAATGCAAAAAGAAAATTATCATCAAATTGACAACAAAAAAATTGTAAATGGAAATAGAATGTTCCCATCCAGGTGTCAAATCAATATTTATAGATGGCTTCTATGTGATAAGTTAGATTTTTGAGGCTTTTAGCTGATATTTTTGAGGATTTCACCATTAAATTGCAACTAGTTTACCATTAAATGGCAGTTGAAACTTGTTTTCCAACAACTCAATAGTGGTTTGCAGGTGTGAGACTTGTTTCATACTCAAATATCACACTATGTGTAGCCTGTCAGCTAATAAATAGATAGATTGAGAGAGAGAGGAATAGATAAAGAGAGATAGAGCATGAGAGAGAAATATAAGAGATACAAAGGAAAACAGAGAGAGAAAAGATAAACTAACTTTTGATTGGTTGTTTCATGTCAACAATCCAATGATGGCATGTGTCCTTGGGGAGTTATGCTCAAGGTAGCATATCATTTGATTAAGGATATGATAATTCACCTTTAAGACCTCTTCAATGTACTCATTGCACACTTAAGAAGACAAACATATAGAGAGAGAAAGAGAGAAAGAGAAAGGAAGAGAAAAGGGAGAGGGAGAGAGATATGCTTATATAATATTATATATTGTACAGGTAAGTCTCACATCTTATATAATATGATCTATTATATATAATTTTTTAATACTATATACTTTTTACATATTACAGTTATATATTGTTAATAAATATATTATATATTAATAACTATAATATTAATATTATGCATTATAAAATAATATCTCTATAATAATTATAGTTATTTTATTATATATTTTAATTATATATAAAGTCTTAAATATAATAATACTTGTACAAGATGATTGTTATTTAGTTTATAAATTATTTATATGGTTCAATGTCTACCCTATTCATAGTTTTCAAGCCTTTTGTTGTATGCATCAATCACCTATTTAGTGAAGGAATCTAATCCAAAGGTATATATAGTTGAAGCCTAAAATTTATAGCGAAGTTTATAGATAGACACAATAAAGTACTTAGATCTAAGATTAGTGTGGGAATATAATAGTTAATACATAAAATTAAAAATATATATTAATATTATTATTTAATAATATATATATATATAGTAGTAGTAATAATAATAATATATAAACAAAATCATTTTCTAAATGACCTACCAATTGACCTCATGTACTACACAAATGTATACAAAAAAATAAACTAATTTTTTTTCACTAATTGACCTTTCACACCTCTTTGGCATACCCATTGCACACCAAGGTGCAATTGCTAGTATATTAATATCTTAATATTTACACAATATATGTAAATTGTATTTAATATGTAGTTTCCATTTTCTCCCATTAAACTTAGAATATAGGCATGCAATATCCTAGGTATTGATTATTATAAGTGTTTTATTTTCTATTGTTTTTATTTACTAAAAATAATAATATCTATAATAATTGGTTTATTAATTTAATTTAATCAAAATTAGTGCCTAAATTAATATTTTTATATAAAAATAAAATTATTTTTATCAAATATTAGTAATTAAATGTCTAATAATATATTTATATATTATTATTTTATAAATCTAAAATATACAATTATAAAATTAATATAATATTCACTCTCTAGAATAGATTAAGTTTGTAGAGTTTATTGCTCTCAAACTATTGCTAACCTACCTCTGAGTTGGTATTCATATCAAATCATCTATCAACTAAATGACACATTCTTTACCTGCCTCAACACATACTTTTATTACAATACTATGAAGGCAAGCACTCCCACTACGTGACACTTCTTTTACTTTCAAAAGGGTAGTAAATATTATATACTTTGAGAAATATTGGAACTTTTTTATTTGTTTAAGAGTTATTTTATTGATTTATTTAGTTATTATTATGATGAGATACATTCTATAGTGATAATGATAGCAAGACATGGACTACTTATTGTGATTATGTGCCTAAAAATCAAAACATAAGGGACATATATTTACAAAAACTATAACTATAAAATAAATATTTACTAAATATAAAAATATTTAAATAAATAAAATAAAATAAGTTATATAATTATAACCAAGACTAATATGTCTTGGTGTTTTTAGATAATGCATTTAACAAATCTAATGAGAATGAGAGCAATGACTACTATGTTGTGATTATGTACATAAAAATCAAAACATAAGGGACTTATATTTACAAAAAATAGAACTATAAAATAACTCTTTACTAAATATAAAAATATTTAAATATATATAAAATAAGTCTTATATAATTATAAACTAAGATTAATATGTTTTGGTATTTTTAGATAGATGTATTTAACAAATCTAATGACAATAGCAACAAGACATGGGCTACTATGTTGTGATTCTATACATAAAAATAAAAACATAAGTGTCATATATTTACAAAAAATAGAACTATAAAATAACTCTTTCCTAAATATAAAAACATTTAAATATAAATAAAATAAAATAAGTCTTATATAATTCTAAAAACTATATATATATATTCAAATAAAAAATAAATTCTTAACTAGAAAATTAAAATTTATGTATCCATGTGTATATGTAGTAAGTAAAATAACTCTAAAATAAAATAAAATAATTTTAGAATTTATTTTATTATTTTTTTTTAATTTTATTTGTTAAAGATATGTTAGCTATGTTTTGTTGTTAATTATTCAAGATCAAATTTGATTATTGCAATTGCATTTAATAAATATTTGTTATAATTGTATTTAGCAAACATTTGTTAAAGTACTATATATCTTGATCACTCTCAATGAACAATATAAAAGTAATAGAAAACTATATATGAAACAACCATACAATTCAAGAAATGGAGCTTTATATCATTAGCAAAGTTAAAAACATGAATGGTGTGGACATTTTGATAGTGAAGGTAGGAAAATAGTGAAGCGAATTTTCTTGAAACATCAAAACCCTAGCGCATTTTTTGTCGTTTGTATGTGTTCCTCTACAAATTTTGAAGTGCTTTCTACTAATTTTGTGCATGAATCCTTTTGAGGATTCATTTTTCACTGCCTCAGCCTCATATGCTAAGCAAAAAAAGGACGACAGGGATTTTAAAAAACAAGCCATGCGTTTGAAGTATGTGGCCAGGCAAACGGGGGTTTCTAAAATTAGTAGTTCTAGGGATTCTTCCATGGTTTTTGATGATTTGGAGGAAAACATAGCTATGGATGGAGAAAAGAATGCAAATTTGGTTGCACCTACAAATGATACAGATGGGTTGAAGACCAAGGCTTCCTACCAAATTGTTGAAAGAGAAGAAAGGAAGCCAGAAGATTCAAATGAGGAACAAGGTAAAACCCTAGAGTTTTAACTCCCTGATGAAGTTGTAGATCTCATTGCTAAACACCAAAGTAAAACTGTTATTTTGTTTTTTTAAGGGGAATTCCTCCAGAATCATAATTTTACAAATGGGCTAGAATAAACTGGAAAAATAGGGGATGGGTGATTGAAACAATAAGGGGGTTAGGTAAGGGATATGTTCCTTGTATGTTTAAATCAACAGAGCATGCCCAGGTGGTGCTGCAGTATGGAACATGGATTATTTGTGGATAGATCTGCTACCTTCAAGCTTAGACATTTGACTTCCACCCTGAAGGACCTTCTTGCTCCCGTTACCCAATGTGGTTGGAATTTACCTTTTTCAATTTAGTTTTTAGTCCATATCTTAAGGACATTGTGGCACAATTGGGTAAAGTTATTTGGTGCAAACAAAGTTCTAATAAGTTTCCAGTCGAAGAGTTCATCCCAGAGTTTGTGTAGAAGTAGATTTGAACAAAACTCTGCTAGACTATATTAAAGTATATGGCCCTGGTTTTAAAATTGATCAGCCAATAGTTTATTTAAATAAGCCCAATGCCTATTTTTTCTATCGACAGGACAGTCATTTGATCCAAGACTACCTCATTATGAAAATAGGTCTTCCTTCTCTCCTGCACAAGTCCCACCAGCCAAGGTTATCTCTAGTCTTGCCTTACAGTCCAAGCTAGTTATCAACACTTCTCTACCTACATCTCATTAAATGGACAGTAGTATTCCCTCTTCTAGTCCTTACACCCCTTCTGAGCCTCCTAAGATGGCCAATGCTTCTTATAAGGATGTTGTGATGAGTGATGATTGAAAAACTATTTGAAAACGAAGAGAACCTTCTTCCCCTTGCTCAAATTTTCATTCCCCTCATTCTAAACCTACTGCTCTAATTTCCACCAGGTTGTCAAAATATCCTAGAAGATCTTTGTCTCCTCCTAATTCTAGACAACGTTCCACATGTCCTCCTGGTGGTTCAATTGAAAAATAAATCAATTATCAAGAAGTTCCTATCTCTAATCACTATGGAGCTTTGCCACAAGAGGAGGACAAATATCTTGATGTTTCTCCATGAATCTTAGAATATTATCTTGAAATGTGAGAGGGCTTTCCCACCCTCATCGCAAATTTAAAGTCAAGGACACTCTTGAAAAATGGAAACTAGGTGTGCTTTTGTTACAAGAAGTTAAGATTGGCAATTAATGTTTACATATGTGTCTTTTCAATCTATGGAAGGATGCTCTATTTGTTCATACCTTGCATAAAGAGGGAAATGGTGGGGTTGTTCTTGGTTTGTCCGCTTAAATTTCCAAATATGTTATTGATAAGGGTGAGGACCCATCCCATAACTATGTCTGGGCCCTCACCTTTATCAATGGATAGCCCTTTGGCTTCTGTTCAATCTATGCTTCTAATAATCTGAGAGAAAGAGTTGCTCTTTAGGCTTGGATGTCCAAGAACCTTCCTATTGTTGATTGGGTGTTGGGAGGAGATTTTAACATGGTGGAACATCATGAGGATCGTAGTTGGTTCAGTCATTTTAAGCTCAGTCAGGAGGAATTTGAAAAATTGGATTTATTGTAGAAATGTGCTTGGAGTGGATGATCCTATCCATAAAAAATTCTCTTGTCATGCCAAAAATTGGTTCACCTGGTCTAATTGTAGACCAGGGAATGAGAGGAAGTTGAGTAGATTGGAACGTTTTTACTTATCTCACAATTTACAGTTGGATAAGTTGTCTCAAGATTTTTGGGTGCTATTGGACTATTCTACAACTTTATCTAATCATTTTCCAATTGTTTGTTCAATTTCTTCTTCTGAGAGTATTGATACCGAGTCATCTCAACTCCCTTTCAAGCTGAATATTTCTCATCTTAAAAATAAAAATCGTGTTTCAGCCTTAGTTGGGATTTGGAACTCTATACCCAAACCTCATGAAGGAGAGTCATGGGTGAGATGGTGGATTTCTGCTATAGAACATTGTGTTGAATTTCTTCGTTCATTCGAAAGAAGAATGTCTTGGAAACATAAACACTATGAGAAATATCTCCAAGGACAGTTAGAACTTGTTATAACTAAACTTATTCTTGATCCACATGATGAAACTCTTTAGAAACATATTGTTGTTACAAAAGCTCAGCTGTGAAAACTTGATCATTATAGAGGTCGGGGTGCCAAAATTAGAGCTAGAATTCAATGGATCAAGGAAGGGAACAAGGGGTCTAAGTATTTCTTCAATCATCTTAACTATAAGCATAAAAAAGAGAAAATTGAAGCTATAAAGGATGAAAATGGGTATCATATTTCCCAGGCTAAAATCATTAATTTTTTTCATAATTTTTATGAAAGGTTGTTTAGTGAAGACACTAAGTGGACTTATATTCAACATGCATTGGAGGATAGCATACAAGAATTTATTCCAAATATGATTGAACCTGGCTATAGCAAATATTTAGATCGAATCCTCATTTTGGAAGAAACTGAATATGCTTTGTTTTCCATGAAGCCATACAAAAGTCCTGGCTTTGATGGTCTTCCTAATGAATTTTACCAAACTATGTGGAAGCATATTAAGGATCATTAGGTCTTGTTATCAACAAAGGTATAATGGATCCTTAGGTCTTGTTATCAACAAAGGTATAATTAAACTTATTCCTAAGGGTAAGAATGAGGATACCATTGCTGGTTGTCATCCAATCACACTTCTAAACACTTCAAATAAAATTATTGCAAAGGCTTTAGCAATCAAAACTAAACCCATTGTACAAATTATTGTGAAGGTTGAACAAACAGGGTTTTTAAAAGGGAGATATATCCTTGATAACCTTATGCTAGCTTGGGAGACTATAGAATGGGCACAACAATCAGTACAAAATGTTTTGATAGTCAAGGTGGATTTTGATAAAGCTTACGATAGAATCTGTTGGAGCTTTATCCTTAAAATGCTTCAATGGTTGGGTTTTGGTCCAAAAATTTTAAAGCATGTTCAAATGTTGTTCCAAGATGCTAATGCTCATTTGATTATTAATAAGAATATGTCTGACTCCTTTGTATTACAACATTTCATAAGGCAAGGATGTCCCTTTTCTCCCTTTTTGTATGTTCTTACAGCTAATGCCTTGGGTTATTTTTTGCATAAAGCTCATCAAATGAAACTCGTCAAAGGGATTTCTATCCCTCAAGACAAGGTGGTCATTAATTCCCATTTTTCAGATGATAGTATGTTATTCTTGCATAATTTTGAAGAGGTGAACAATGCTTTCGAAATGGTTAAGTTGTACTATGAGGTTCCTAGTTCTCTTATTGCTCACAATAAAGATAGATTTTAATGACTCGACCCTATTCTAATTCTCAATGGATACTAAAAGAATGGAGGAAAATCAAACACGGTTAGATAACTAGATATTTGAGTATTCCCTTTGGTTTGGGAGTTTCTCTTTCTAAAATGTGGACTTGGTTCTTAAATAGAATTAAGCACAAGTTGTTCACTTTTGGCAATAATTTTTTGTCTTTCACTGGAAAGATTCAAGTGGCTAATAAAATTCTCATTGCTTCCCATGTGTACAATTCTTCTTGTTGGATGCCTTCCAAGCAAGGCTATGAGGAAATCAATAGAGCAATTCGTAAATTCTTGTGGTCTAGATGGGATGGTAATGGTGGTTTTATAGCTTCTTCATGGTCTCACTGTTTTTCTAGCCAAAACAAAAAGGTGGATTGGGACTTATCAATCCTTAAATCCAAGGGATTTGCCTTGCTGCAAAATGGATTATTAGAGCTGCCAGTGGAGATGAACCATGGAAGGTTTTAGTCCGCCAACGAATTATGGATGCTTCTATAAAGAAATGGCAAGGGATTTGTTGGCCTGATAAATTGCTTTTTCCTTCTTTTAGAATTAGAGCTTCTTTTCCCCTTCAATCTATTTTGGAAAGCATGAGAAAAAGTTACCAAATTTTTACATTGGAATGGTTCATCCTTACAGACTGGGTTTAGCTTTGTTTCAATGTCCATTTGGTGGAATAAAATAATTGCGTATCATGACCAACCATTAGCTTAATGTTTCCCAAGACAAGCTTACTATTTGTTTAAAAAGGGAGTTAAACAGTTTAAAGATCTTTGGGATTTTGATCTTTTTGATTGGGCTCCCAGGAACAAAATTAAGGAGCAGTATGGGCTGAGTTCTAGTTATGAACAGTTCATCCTTTTTATTAAATCTCTTGTGGCGGTGGATCTGACTATGAAGTTTTGTACTTCAAGGGATTGTTACTTTTTTAGAGATTGGAAATGGTTATCTTACCATCATTTCAATAATTTTCCTTTACAACACATATATTTGAAGTTGCTACCTAGTTGCAATATTGCTACTCGTTTGAACCAGAAGTGGAAATGCAGATTTAGCATCAAATTTTGGTTTAAATTAAGTGCTTAGATATGGCATTCTAAAGCTGACTCTCACTCACAGGTGTTGGTTTGGAAGATATTGCACTACAAGCTACCTATGGGGGATAGATTGAAGTGCATTATGGTTCAACCAACATACTATCCTTTTTGTAAGGGTGTGGAAAGTTTGAAGCACATTTTTTGGGATTGTGTATATGTTAAAAGGCTTTGGTTTTCAATTTTTAGAGATTTCTCAATTATTTTTAATCATGATTTGACTTGGAAAGAGGTTGTTTTAGGTTTTGACATGTAAAAAGATGTGATTGTTGATTCTATTCAACATGTTGTTTTGAGAAATATATGGAAAAATAGGTGTGTTGCAATGTTTTCTAGTAACTATTATCAGGTTGTTGGGACTTTACGACTTTACTTTGACATATATCTTCAAGTGGTTGTTCTTTTCTCGTAGATTCAAGTTATATGTAAGAAGAATGAGTGGGCTAAACAAAGGTTACAACAAATTAAAGAGCAGATAGTGAAGTTTCAGTTGGACAATAAGATTGAGCATTGTAAAAATATTATACAACTTTTGTAATTTGTCTATTTGTGGTTGTATCTTATGGTTGATGCCTTGTACAACCTTTGTTAATGTCACTCTGATTTTGTATGTTTTGTTTAGTTTGGCTGGTACTTTGACTAGTTTGAATTTCAGCTACTGTTGGTAGCTCTATTCTTGTAATTCTTTTGCTTTGTTAAAAATAAATAAAAAATTCAAGAAACAAATTCCTTTCCATAAAAATATTTAAATGATATTCTATTAGTCAAATCTATGTTTATAAAGCACAAAAACTTTTGATCTATAAAATATAATTCAATCAAAATATAAAAACGCTACCATAATTACACAAACGAAATAAACAACAATAACAAACTGGAGACAAATACAACCGACCACTTGAATGTTGGTCCACAAAGGAAGTGTCACCCATTTCTCAATCACTCACATCTTACACCTGCCACGCCATCTTGAAAAGGACATTATACAACCGACTTCATGCATTTAAAAATGCAACCTTTTCTTGATACATAAATATTTAAATTAAATTAAATTACTTATCTGTATGTGGTAAGCGTAGTCAAAGGAGGAAGGAAGAGCGCTTTGATGTTAGGTAGCGGCTGATATTTGGATTAAGTATATAAGTAATTAATTTAATTTTAATATTCTTTTAATAAGGACTTTGTTGAAAGCATGGAAGAGTTTATTTTATATTTTATTCTTCTCACACACACAACTCTTGTAAGGAATCGGCTACTCTTCCATTTTATATTTTATTCTTCTCACACACACAACTCTTGTAAGGAATCGGCTATGTTATAAGGAATTACCTAGGTGGTATCTGTGGTGTTCAGCTGTTCCATGGCCATCAATCAATTTCAATGACTCTACAGCTCATTGAATTCTTTTATACAGTTTTTACCGGTGTCTGCTGCGTGCTTTAGGGGGTGAAACACCTAAACTCATGAGCTGGACAAGTTAATGTAGCTTCTTTTGCGTGGCATGCTTAACTTCTTTCTCTACCACTTGGCTAAACTTAACCACGTGCTGCGTGACAGATTAATCTTCGTCGTGTCTGTCATATTCAAACCCAGTCAATGACAGTTATGGGGAAAGTTTCGGCAGCCCGGTAGAAGCTCCGGCAGTCCACATCTAGCTATCTTGATGTTGTATACCATATAATCTACGGTTTTTGTCAGGGAGTGTAAGCTCGGCCTTTATTTTCCTAATGTAGTTAATGCGGGGAATCATTAAATTGCAAGAGCATATAGAATTCTGTGAAACAATTCGCATTCAAACTATTCGATCGAATACTATTGATCTATTTTTTTAGAACAATTAAATGTTTATTTGTGAACAATTAAATACAATAATAAATGTTTATTTGTGAACAATTAAATACAATAATAAATGTTTATTTGTAGTACTTTTCAAAATACTTTTTAGTAAATGTTTATTTGTGAACAATTGAATACAATAATAAATATTCACTAAAAAGTATTTTAAAAAGTATTATAAAGTAAGACCTAAATTTGATGATCAAGTTTGTTTGTCAAATGGTTTTTAAAAAATATTCCTATTAATTTGAAATTATCCTTCAAATACTAAAACATAACTTATTTAAAAAAAACCATATAAACTAAATATATATATCTAGGACAAGTCAAGCTTAATAAAATATCGACCATCAAATATGAGACATAATGATGAATGGTCCAGATTTACAATAATAAAATATAAATATTTTTTTCCTTTGAGGGGTGCTTCCCTCGAGCCCCTACTAAGGCACGCTGCCCATAGACCCCAGCAGGGGGGATGATCCCCCTGGACTCCTTGTGGGGGGGATTGCCCCCATGCCCCCCACTCGATCATTGTCAAATGAACAGTACCTTATGTAATTGCAAGGTTGAGACACATTTTCTCAACACTAGTGTCCAAAGATGTGTTGTTTTGTGTCATTTTCATCAGTGGCAAGTACTTTAGGGCCTTGTATGGGAAAATTTTGTGAACAAAAGTTGTTCATCATGGTATCAAGAGTCTAGGGATGTTTAGAGCATTCCCTTATATATTTCCATTGGGAAGTTATATAATCTCCTTTCCTTGGGAAGTGTGTTGTTGCCTAGAAGTGACTTGTCATCATTCTAGTTAGTGGATAGTTTGTGTCTCCTGGTTAGGTAACCTCCTGTGAAGGTATTGGTGTTTAGTGTTGTTAAGAATGTCTGGATGTAGATTGAAGGTTGATGATTCCCTCATCATACCCTGGTGTGGCGTTGCAAGAGAACATGATCAAGGGTGTATAATTGGTCATTATATAGGTGACATCCTCTCTCTCATATGTTCATCATGGTAGATTTATACCACGAGTGTTAGGTTATCCATTGTTTCCACCTTGCTTATGCAATAGTGAGGTTTTCTTATTGTCATTGTCATTGTGTCATTGGGTTTCATGTGACATGTTATTGCATTATTAACGACATTGTTGTCATTATTTCAAAAAGAAAGTTGTCTCATCAGGTTTTGTTCTAAGCATGTTGGCTTGGGGCATTACAACTCTTAAGGGTAATTTTTACAATGGCAGTTTCTAATTTAAAGATTTTTTCAAAGTATTCCAATTCAATAGCCTTCATGGATAGGTTCGAAATGGTTTTTGAAATTTTTAATAAGAGAGATTTTTTTCTTTTAACTATAATTTATAATGAATTAATTTAATTTCAAATCTAATCTATAAAAAAAAGTCTTATTCTAAACTAAAATAATGTAATGTATTATTACAAATTTGAGGAAAAGTGATTGCTAAACCTACACTAATTTAAACTAATATAATAATATTAACCAATAAAAAACTAATATAAATAACATTTGAATGGAATCTAGAACACCTAATCCTAGATACTAAGTATCTAAAGCATGTGAGGATCTTATTTCAGGAGACCTCGATGGCTCAAGCTTCCATCTTTTGTTATCTTTCTCCTTTCCATGGTTTCTCCATTTGTTATGGAAGATAATCAATAGGTTGAAAATACAATGAATACTAAAGAAAAAAGATAATATATGAAGTATGATTGAATGTTAAACAGTTGGTTATAGAGATTTAAATGAAATTAGAGGCTATGTAGAATTTTTTGGTATTAATTGTGGATGCTTTGAAGGATTCAAATGGCTATGTAGGGTTGGGGTCCCTTAATAAATTATAGAGAACACCTAAAACTTCAAGGCGGTGTTTATTACAAATAAATTTGGACTCTTTCAAAATATTATTGGGTGGGTATATGTAGAAGATGATTTGGAAAAATATAAACACAACCCATTCTTCTTTTTATGTTGGGCGCTCTTAACAATTAAGGAAAAAAATAATAAGAATGGAACAAATAAGTCATGCAAGGAAAAGCCAGAAAAATAATAATATTTTATTGGCATCTTTCATCAATAATTTATTTGTCATGGTAAGTGACCATTTGTTAGGAAAAACCAATAAAAAGAAGGCAAACATGTCATTCAAATGGGAAAAATTTAAAATAAAAAGGGTAAGAAGGTACAGAGAGAGAATATTTCATGCCATGTGAAGTTAAGCCAAAAATTATCATCAAATTTTGTAATATATGCCCATTCAAATTTAAGGGCTTACAAATTCATTGGATTAAATAGTTTCAATAATAAGGTGTTTAGGGATTCATTCACATATAAATTCTTTGGGAATTCATCTACATAATACTTAAGTCTATCTTTTTTTGGATTTCTCTACAAGATCTATCATTGAGTTTTAATAAGTCCAATCTTGTATTTCAATACACAAGTTGTATTGAATTAATAAATGTAATAATTTTACTTCTAATAAATTTAGATATGGTGTGCCACAAATATACCCAACTAAGGAAATTAATACAAAGGTTATGTATGACCTATTGTAAATGATTACATCAAAATACTTTGTAATCAAGGTTATAATGATAATATTTTGTGTTTACAAAAAGAAAAATTTAGTAGACTTGTTTTTATTGGAGATATAATTACACTAATTTATGTCTATGGATAAATTGATTTAGTCTACTAAAGTAAAATTGAAGAGCCTAAAGTTTAATTTTTTAAGATAATTTCTTTTCACTTAACCAATTCAACAATTCAAACAAATGTTGCTATATTCGCACAATATTTGGAGTCTAAAAGAAGAACATATATTTGTTCTCTTTCAAATTTGAAATATGCAATAACAAAAGAAGAAAATATAATCTATACATATTCATCTTTGAATGCATCTTTGATCTTCATTAAAGATTATTATATTGAAATGTAGTTTTTTTTTTTTTCTATTATACAACAACAATTCAATTTTGTTAAATGTAATATAAACCTCCTTAGAAAATTGACCTTGGTAGAGAAGGAAATAACTATAATATAAACCTCATTTCAATTCAAATCACTTATTCATTTTTCATTTATTAATATATTTTTTATTAATGCTCCATTTACTTCTTGCATTACACAATAGTGAGGAAAAAAGATGGAAATTAAATCTCTTTTCCATCATAAAGATAAGGATCTCATGTATGAATCTCATTTTTATTTCATCAAACAATTTGTCAAACAATATGCTACATTGTTTATACTTTCACATTTTGCAAACATGTTTAAGAGAGTGATTGCAACTACAACATAACAAACAAAGAAACAAACAAAAAAATCTCTATCCTTTATAGTTTAATCTTTAATCTAAAAGATAAGGGCTGCTATTTTTCTATTTTTTTTTTGGAAAAGATTCCAATTAATCCTGCAGCATAATTTTTTTTCCCCATGAGACCTCCTGCTCCGTGAAAATAAAAGCCCAAACCCCCACGAGACCATACTTAAGACCAGTCCAACCCAAATTATTCCTTTCTATCATCCACCCGCATAAAATGCTACTAACCCTTCTACAGTCACGACCAAAAGCAAGAGGAGAAGAAATCTGAGATATGCATATCTTTATTCAGTTCCATTCATGGAATACCAGTTTGCGTTGTTTCGAATTAAGATATATTAACTCCCAATTCCCATTTAGGCTAATAGCCGTTCACTACGGCCCTGGCGGTTCTGAGGGCTAAGATCCCCTTCCTGTTTAAACCCTTTACAAGATTCTGTAATCCCGCCACTCCTCTGTGTACACTTGATTCGCACAGGGCGTTTGTGGCCTCGGTCGTAAGGGATTTCAGATTGAGGTATGTGGTAGCTACCTTAGTATGCTGGGAGTATACCGTATACCAGTGAGATAAATTATGACCCAAGAGAACTGTTATTATTTAATGTGTACTAAAATATAAATTATGACCCAAAAATATTATTATTTAATGTGTACTAAATAGAATAAATATTCAGTGTCTTTGAACAAGGGTTATATTTTAGTAAAGTTGTGATCGTGTTACCGACCAATAGGCTGTTAAAACGTGCCCATCTATGAAAGCACCGCTATACTTCCTTAGAGTGCGGCGAAACCACCCGTTCCTGATGAAGACAAATTTGTTTTTACTGTATGCCAACCTTGCATGTTGGTTTGAATAGCCAAACAGCATGTGTATTTCTATCCCTTAACAGGGCATCAAATACCAAATATTGTGTAGTAATAAAAAGAAGCAGAGACAAATCAGTTCGTAAAATACAAACGCTCAATGCACTCGTTGTTGAAATCTACCTCAAATTCATTTAATATAGATAATTACAAGGATGATGCTTGTGAAGTAAGTATTCATTTAATTCGAAAAAAGACCCTGGAAATCAAACCCATAACATTGCTATTGGCAATGATATTACACATTATTGAGGCCTTCTTCTTGTGGATGCATTTCAATGGCAAACTGTGAATCATATCCAGTGGGATGAAACATAGCCCAATATAATAGCAGTGCTAGTACCACTAGAAATACAATTCCACCCAAAAAACCCACCACGATCCACTCGTTGACAGTGATCCCTTCAATATGGCCGTAAGTCAGGAGAGCCAAAACGAAGCTCGCTGCTGCTATCACCAGAATGATATTCAACAAACTCGTGATCATCCGAGACATTGGCGGCCGAATTGTGAAAACCATACCGACCACCAATGAAGCGACCATAGCAAACATGTCTGAGACGTAAAATATGTCGAAATGAATCGTTCCGTCGAAAGCCACCCGCTGCAGCACGTCGAGACTACCGTGCACTTTCAACCTCAGCATCAAGCTTGCTGCGAACACAGCCAATGCCCCCGTTTGAGAGTAATCAGGTTTACTCATACATGAGGATTCCTCTGCCGCAATGTCTTCTGCGGCCGATTGATATAGCGAAGAGGAATTTTCATCTCTTGTGAGCTCTTCTGCCGCCGATTCACCGACCACTCTCGGAGGAGAATCTCCCTCGGACACAATATCCTGCCAAAGGAAACCCCAGAACGTTAATGAATGAAAATTGAAGATTACAGAGAACATGTGTGACGTTAGAATATTACCTGAACCCCCGTCTTTGAGGCCATTGCTCTAGAATTTGATTCCGCGCTCACTGCAACTCTAGCGCACTCACTTTCTGCAACTGCAGCGGTGCAGCCACAAAGGAAGACGGGGTTTCTTTTATAGAGTGAAATACATGTTCAAATTCTTAGGTATCTGTCTTTGGGTTAAGTTTGACGTGCCGAAATACCGGCGATAAAATCTTGATGTCGTACGCAAATATCCAAAGAGTTTCACGGATTGATATTTTTGGACACACTTGGCATCCCATGGTCTGAGTTGATGGTCAACACATCAATCTATTGTTTCATCTATTCCAATAATAAGCACCGTTCATTTTGGAAAACATAAATTATGTAGGTATACAAAAGAATAATTTAAAAATAAAACTTTTCGTCTCTTTAAATACGGCCGCCCTTAAGGACAAGAAGTAATCTAGAACACCCTGATTCTCTTTTCAAGCTCTTTCATCACATTTTCATTGATTAGGTAGATCTGTTTTTTATTTTATTTTCGAAGTCCCCACCCTAATTCGTGATTAAATTTTGTTTTTGTGTAAAGATATTACATAAATTATTTATGTTAATCCAATAAACATATTCAATTAAATATAAATTAGTTCAAAATAAGTGGAATTTTATTTTGAAGCGTTGATACCTTATTATAGATTATTTATTTTAGGGAGTAAAGAATGAGGAAAGTAAGATTTTAAAAGAATTTGTGGAATGGACATCAACTATTATAGGAAAGAGAGGATTTATTAGAAATCTATTAATAATTAGAAGATAGGTGGGGATATTGCTATGCAAATTTATCATGTTGAGGGAGTCAAACTATATTAATGGAAGGATTTGTCATTCATCCTAGCCTTGCAAGTACAAAATGAGACATTCTAGAATCCTTAGCACATGCAAAATCATTATTAGTGAAAATTTTGATGAAACTACACTGGTCATATTCAAAACGTGGCAACTACTCGGTTGAACCAGGATACTCTTATGTCTTGGCTCTCCTTAAAGGCCAAGAATGGCTTGCCATCAAGTGTTGGCACAAAGACTATCTATAAAAAGCGGGGGTTTTTATTGGGGGGCTAGAAATAAAAATATTTTAATGGATGAAAGACTAATAAGGATAGGATTTTTCAGGTTCTTTAAGATGTATCTTTTGTACTTCAGTGATCATTAATCTATTTTTAGAGTCTCATAGGCTACTCAGAGGCATTTCTAGAGATTCCAAGATTCTTGGAGGTTTCTTGTCTGATTTTTAGAAGGTTATTACAAGAGTTTGCTATAGAGTTTTCTGTGTCTTGTGGGTTTTCTAAGATCCTTGGTAGGCAGTCATTGCTATTTTTAGCAATGTCTATTTTCAGAGTCTCATAGGCTACTTAGAGGCATTTCTAGGGATTCCAAGATTCTTGGAGGTTTCTTGTCTACTTTTTAGGAGGTTATTGCAAGAGTTTGTCATAGAATTTTCTTAGTCTTTATGGGTTTTTTTAGGTCCTTGGTGGGCAGTTATTGCTATTTTTAGTAAGGCATATCTACATCTTAGAATGGGCTTATTTTGAGTTTCGACACACTCACTATTTTTAATAATATGCTATTTTTAGTAAGTATTATTTCTAGCAATGGTCATGGTAGTAGTTCAATGCAGGATTTATATTTCTAGTAGTGATGGTACAATTTCAGTTGATGGTGTCTCAATATTTTTGGCAGTTGGCATCTCCACCATCCTTGGAGTTTGGAAAGGGAAATATTTGCAACATAAGTTAATTTTATAAAGTCAAAAAGGCCCCTTGGACCCCCACTTCTATCATGTGATAACTTAAGTTGTTTTGAAAAAAAAATTTAATGCATGACTATAGTGGACACCAAGATAAAGGGATTTAAGTGGATTTTAATAAAGTATATTATTCTCCTCGAGTGTGGCATCCCCTTTTGGAGGGAAATGACATTCAAACATCTGGGTCTCAAGTCTATATATACTCCCTCATTTTCTCTCATTTGGTTATGCAAACTTATGATAATGAAGTGTTGTCGGATTGTAGAGAGATCTCCTTGGGCTTTGATGGCACAAACCCTTAAGGTTGGATTTAGTTTTGGAGTTGCAAGATACTCTTGAGCTAGATATTGACTTAGCTCCACTACAGGGGTTCTAGTTGAGCATATATTGGTGATGGATTCCTTTGTTCCTTCATTTTTTGTTTGTTATGATGTTTTCTAGGCATATTTTAGTGTGGAGTGTTGGTTTGTAGCATTGTAGGAGCTTTTTAAAGTATATTTTTAGATTTAGGTGTTGCTAGTTTGTGTCCTTCCATAGCCCAACTGACCCACCTTTTCACTCGCGTAGATTAAAGGACCTAGAACTTTTTGTGGGTGTTGTGGCATTGGCTCTTCCATCCTTGGGCACCCCTTCTTGCAAGTTTTCAGAATTTAATATGGAGAACCTTGATGCAAGAGCATCTAATAACTTGAAAATGTAAGTTTTAGATTTTAATGAGAAATTTCGTGAAGTGGTCCATTTTGGTGTTTTAGTGTGGATTCCCACTCAATGGGATCCTTTTGAGTATTTAATAGGGGCTAGAGGAGTTTCCCTCCAAAAGTCTATGTTCAAATATTTGAATTTGTTAAGGAGTCCTAGGAGGTAAAAAGTTAGTAATGTTATTTAAGGAGGTTGCAAATACTGTAAAAGGGGAAAATAATATTATAATGAACCTTTTAACCCACCCAAGTGGGGTTGTAAGTGAGTTACCAACTTAGGTTAGGTTTGAAGTCTTGAAAAATGCATATTTTGAAGTTTAAGTGCAAAAAATACATGAAGTTACATTAGGTTTTTAGGTTTTTGAAGGAAAAGGGGCATATCTTTGAATTGTAACTATTTTTAATCATAATTCAGATGGAATGAATGAAAGGAATGCTCCAAGAAGTTGCAGGATTTTTTCATGAAATACATTGTTTTCATTGCAATTTTTGACAATTTTCTACAAAAATAGTGAGCAATCGGTCTTGTACAGCCTGGTACGGATCAATTCCAAATCTATGAGTGGATTGGAAGTTAAATTTTTGTTTTAAAAAATTAATTTTTTTGATTTCATGCAATTTCATTGAGTTTTGAAAAAGTTATAGCAAAATTACTACTAGTAGCCATCTTTAGAAACAAGGGTTTTCAACAAGCTAATTAAATTCATATCTTTCTTCCCAACCATTGAAAACTTATGAGATTTGAAACTAATTTTTTGTAGATGCTTATGCATGTTTTCCCAAAAGGAGAAGTGCTAATTCATTGTTTTGTGAAACTTGATATGGTAGACAGTATATTCCTACTATCATGTGGTTGTGTAAAACCCTACTCTTTTGAGGGTTTAATAGAAACACTTGATTTTGGAGTTGATTACTACCAAGAATGGTTAGAGTGAAGTATTTAAAGTTTGTTTAAGAGTTTCAAAGCCTAAGAATGCCAAATAAAATTGAGTCTTGAATCCTTTTGAGGTTGAGTCTGAGAAAAAGGTTTGTAAAGCAAGTTTGCATGGTACAATTTGTTGTCTATGTGTGCAAGTGTTCTTACCTACTCTAAGATGCAATTTAACTAAATGAAATTCAACAAGGAAAAAGACAAAAAAAACTGAAGATTAAGCCTAGTTGAATTCAAACAAATGACAAGAAAATGAAACTTTTTACCTTGTTCAAATTGATGGTTTGGTTGGCCCTTGTTGATGCTCGATTGTGTGCTTCTTCTTGGACAATATAGCTAAAATCTTAGCTCTAAATGATGGTGAAGTGATTAGGAATGTAATGGAGGATGTGGGTATGTGATTAGATGCAATATGGAGGCTCAAAATGCTGCAACAATGGTGATGGCTTGAATGGCTAAGTGATGCCTTCAAAATTTGCTAAGTGTATGTTCTTGTGTGATTGCTAAAGTGGATGATAGAGAGTGGAGACATTTCCAGCATTTTTAGGAGAAGTGCCTCTAAAGAAATGGAGGGCCAGGATTAAGCCATGGTGGAGGAGATTAAGAGCTAGGGTGAGTTGAGAACTCACAAGCCCTCACAAATTGACATGTGGCGAGTGACATGGAAGGGAGAGGATGATGTGGATATGACATGGAGGTACTTTGATGTACCTTGGGAATGGAAAAAATCTCCTCATAAAGGAGGTCCTTGTCCACATGTGCCTTGAGAGGACATCTGAGGAATTAAAAATTCCTCACAAATCCTCATGGGGATGGGAGAAGGAATTTAAAATTCCTTAAAATGCATTAGAGGGATAAATATGAATTAAAAATTCACATAGGGAAGAGGATGCCTTATCCAAATAGAGAAAGCATTTAATGTAGGTTGACTAAGGACACATGCCATAAATGGCATGAAGATTAGGTTAGCTGGATCAGGTGATTAAGGTTGTGCAAATGTGGGATTAGGTAAGATAATGATAGATTAAGGGAAAGTGGGAGATTATGGAGGATGTGACCCTAATGATGATTCGGGGTGTGCACATCCTAATCACAAATTAATTAGATAATCTAGATTAAAGAGCATTATGGAGGATGTGACATTTGGATAGAGAAGAAAATGAATTGAAAATTGATTTAATTCATTTGGGCTAATGACTAAATTAAATAAATTGGTCTATTTATTTAATTTAGAGATGAATGGGGTAAGGTATTTAATTGATTTATTAAATACCTTAGGGACATTAGGCTAAGATGAGATATTAATCAAATAATAGATTATTCAATTAATGGATTAGGGATGCAAGATAGAAGAATGCAAGGATGAATTTGACCATATGGGGGTGGTCAAATTCAGGTGTCTACATTTTTCCCATCTTCAAAATACAGTTAGAATAACAGTGTTTGGAAGAAAAATAAAACACAAATGACTCAATAGAAGAAAAGAATGTTATATGATGCCTCGGTATCGTGGGAAGATGGATAGGAAGGAAGAATGAAGAAACAAGGTAGGGTATGCCCACTCGAGAGGGTGGAGGGGGAAGAAAAGGGGCCTTCGGTGACTTCTCGATATGGAGAAATGGAGGGTACCACGTGATAGAGCGTGAAAAACCATGAAGAATGGATTTTGAATGGAGGAAAACGAGCAAACAGGGTGCAAATGGTAGCTCTCAGAAGAAAAGGGGAAAATGAATTAATAAAGGGTTAATTCAAGGGTAAAAATTTCTCGAAAATTAAGAGGCTAAATAGGGTAAAAAATGAAAATTATAAATAAATTTTCACCTAATTCTCATTTGCACATGTGGCATCCTCAAATTCGATGAGAGAAAGAGAGAAGGTGACAAGGATTGTTGACAAGATGAGTGATGAGGAGTTGATCGGTGATGATGAGTTAATCCACCGAGGTGAGGAGGTGTGACAGTACTACTACGAGCGAGCGGTAGCCCACCAGGTAGGTTTCTGATACCGACTTTGTGATTTTTCTTTCAATTTTACACACATATTTAATTTTTTGGGATGGGTAGCTAGGCAAACAAACTCACCACAAAGGGGCAGATTCTCCCTTTCAACAAGGCACATTCGCCTGTCCGGTGAATCGTCAAGGAAAGGGGTGAACCCATGAGCCGCAAGGGCGGGCACATGGAGAGAGAGGCGATTGTGAAATTGCCTCTCTCAGAAAAGAGTGAATCGGCCCAACGCAGGGCTAGGGGAGAACCCAGATAGGTGATTGTGAAATCGCTAGAAATGGAAAAGGGTGAAGGTGAATTCACCCAAAAGCATAATAGATGGATGCAAATCCGCCCATTGAGTGAAATGGTGAATGTGAATTTTCCACTCAAGAAGAAAATACACAAGTGATTGCGGAATCGCCCATGGGAGAAAAGGGCGAATGTCAATTCTCCTTTAAGGGAAAGATAGGCGGAATTGCATCTGGACAAGAAAGGGGCAGGTACACTTGAAAAAGGGTGGTCCTACAAAAGAAAGACACTAGGGAAAGTGCACTAGTTGGATAGGTGAACGCATTGGAAAGGGAAATGGGAAAACTCGCCTTGCACAAAGGAAAACTTTCCAAACTGGGGCAGGGATGAAAAAGATAAGAAATAGGAATGAAATTTTAGAAAGTCTTACAAAATGGTCTACATGGATGTAGAACTTCGAGACGCTAAGGACACGCGAGATACATTTGGCGGTGTTGGAGGTGTGTATGAGGGCGATGACCGCGGAGGATCACACATCACTAGCACAAGTTAGATTGCTTCACATGTTGGGGTATCCCATCATTTGGGTGCATCGACCTCTATTGAAAGCATTCATGGAGCGATGGAGCTCTGATACCATGACATTCTATCTCCTAAGAGGGGAGATGATAGTGACCTTGGAGGATGTCTGGAGGATTCTATAATTTCCCATCTGAAGGCATTTGATTAGCATAGCACCCTGACAATCAGTGGACATGAGTGTGTGGGTAGTGTTCAGGCCAGGTGACCTTCCCATCTGAGGGAAGGAGTTGGATATTGATGCATGTTTGGGACTGGAGATGGCAACATTACCTCTATACCTATGCGACCTTATCAGTGGGATCCTCCTACTAAATTAGAGTGGATGATTCTTCAGCCTCAAGATGATTAAGGTTGTTTGACACATAGTGGAGTGGCGAGAGGGAGAGTTTGCATGGGGGCATGCGTGTTGGCACAACTATACTGAGACATGCACGTCGTCTATTAGAGATGAACATTAAGCATTACACATGTTACTTTTCTCCAGGTATGGGCCTAGGAGCACATCAATGTTGCACAACCAGACATATTGATTCACAGTGCTCAAGATGAGACACCACCTATTGCATACTGGTGGGGATTAGAGTACAAATAGAGGCTACACTACTAGGAGGTAGGGATTCTGGAGAAGTGGTGGCAAAGGCTAGACTGACTGAGGGGGAGGATATTAAATGGAGGCCATATCTAGAATGATGATTTTTGGGTTGGAGAAATGATGATAGGAGATGGAGGGGATACCTATTCTCAGAGTGCTACTTGATCGGCCGAAACCCATTTATCATTAAGTTGCATAGACCAAATAGGGTGACCCGACAGTACGGAATACAGTGTACGACATCCCCACAGGACCACAGATGTTCAGACGAGTTAGTCATGATTCCATGGTGATATGGGGTGAGAAAATTATAGCTGAGTACACACGATAGATGTGGGAGGCCACTCCGATCACAATGTGGTCATGAAGAGGAGGAGAGGTGGATGCAACACCACTGTGCGGTATGCTACATGGTGGGAAAAGCATATGCCAAGGTGTATTACCATAGTACACCTAATCGTAGGTGCTTTGGGATTTGGATCAGATGATGAGAGAGAGTTAGTGAGGCCACAAAGGAGGAGGGCCAACAAGGAGAGGAGATAAGGATACATAGAGATGGAGGAGGTCAGAGGAGAGGAGTAGGCAATGGAGGAGGATGCCTTTGTGGTGGACCCATTGGCTATGGTACCATACGTTCCATCACCACCAATGGACCCAACAATGTTGTTGGCAGGAGCCCTGGCCCAGCTAGGGATAATGGAGCACAAGTTCAAGAGGGAGTTGGAGGCAGATAGAGACCGTTTACAAATAGAGGTGGGGAGGCTCCAAGCTGAGGTTTAGTAGTTACAAGCTACACAATGGGATGGAGATAAATACTATGGGGCTTTGGCGAATGAGGCAAGGAGGCGGGTGCTAGAGTTTCAGAGGGAGAGGGATGAGGCGAGGAGATAGTTGGATAAGGTGCAGAGAGAGGGATGAGGCTCAGGATAGAGTGGAGTGTGTCAAGGCAGCAATGGGGGATGTAGGGGGATTACTTGAGAGTGCAAAGGCAACAGAGGCCTATGTATAGAGCTTGCAAAGTGAGAGAGCTAAGGCAAGGAGAAGGATATCACAGTAGGACGGGCAGGTTGAGAAGATGAGGTTAACCCAGGAGGCTTGGGAGTAGGAGAGGTAGAAGATTAGTGGGATGAGGGACAGGTATCAGGTGGAGAGAGATGTAGTGAGGGCACAAGCAATAGGGGAGGCTGATGCCAGGATAAAGGTTGGCTATTATATGAGTGCATAATTCAGGGGGGTGTTATACCCAGCACGCAGGGTGCCTTTATACGTCAGGGCCGCTTCACAGATGCTAGCACCCTCACACTCAGGTGCTACCCACACACGAGGCTACAATGATTATCATGAGACACCTCCCTGCAACTAAGGTTTAGTGCCAGAATCCCCATAGAGGTTGGATGCTAGGAGTAGCAAATAGATGGAGAGAGGGGAGACATGATTCAGATTTTTGATAGGTGCAAGATGGATGGGCATTATATACAGGTAGACAGAGACTATAGGATCTTGAGCACAAATTGGACAGATTCGTTTATCCATTTATTTATTCATTCTTTATTCTTTATTGATTAAGGACACCATGATGTGTCAGATGTAGTCTTTGTATTTGATTATTCACTTGCACTTGTACCTTTATTTGATGGACTCTCACAGACTTTTATGGACCATTATTATGAATTTTCATGGACTCTTATGATCTTTTATTATGGACTATGATGGACATGTGATGGACAATATATATATATATTTTGGATATACATATATATGATATGTGATGGACATTGATGTGATATGGATGATTTATATGTGATGGTATGGATGTTTAGTATGCTTATGTGTATGATGGTGATCATGATGTATGCATGTGATTATGATGGTTTACACTTATGTTTATGTCAATGATATGGGTAAAATGCATTATGCCTAATGTCTTGTGATGTAGGATGTGATGGGTGATTTATAATTTTATGATATATGCTATGGATGTGACACTAATGATGTGTGATGCAGGTGGTGACATTATTGTGATATATGATGTCTAATGTATGGATGATTGCATTATGATGATTAATAATTTATGTATGATGTGATATGGAAATATGTAATGGATACAATATGCATCTGTGATCATGTCATGGATGGGTGTGATAAATGTAATACAATGCAATGTATGTAGTGGAATGAACTAATGTGATTAGAATAACAACATAAACAACATAAAATGATAATGAAAGTGAACTCAAGATGCTTAGAATAACCAATCTATATTAATCTAAACAACTTAAGATGATAATTAAAATGATAATGCAAAGAAATGAAATGAAATTAAGATGCTTAGACTAACAAAGCTATATTAATCTAAACAACTTAAGATGATAATGAAAATGATAATGCAATGAAATGAAATGAACTCAAGATGCTTAGACTAACATATCTATATTAATCTAAACAACTTAAAATGATTATGAACAAGATAATGAAATGAAATGAAATGGAATCAAGATTCTTAGACTAACAAATCTATATTAATCTAAATAACTTAAGATGATAATGGACATGATAATGAAATGAAATGAGCTTAAGATGCTTAGACTAACATATCTATATTAATCTAAACAACTTAAGATGACAATGAAAATGGTAATGCAATGAGATGATAATGAAAATGCAAAGATGAAATGGAACTAAGGTGATAATGAACATGCATAGTGAAATCAATGATGATGGGTGTGATAGTGCACCTGCCAAACCATAGGAATCCTGATAGGAAGAATGGGTGGGAAAGGAACATTTGCACAACCAAAAATCACTAACCATAGGCTAGGGGGAGAATGGATGGGGATAAATGAAATGGAATGGAGTGATAAATGAAATACAAATCTAATGCCATTTTTCCATATTAGGAGCACTGATTTTTGCTATAGCAGAAGACACGATACACTGGGGTATGAAGAACCAAAGCAAATTAGTGTCAAATGGGAAAGACAAACACAAAAAACAAGAAGGCTATCCCAACACCCCAAAGCCAATGGCTTTAGTCGGGCCTAATGTTGGAATAACCACAAACACAAAGGATTCCCCAACGTAACACAAGACCATGTGGGGGCCTTGGTGGGTACTACGTGGGACAACCAAGAAGACAAGAACACACAAAATCAAGATATGCCCCTATGTTTATTTATCAAAGTGCACCATGATATGATGGATCGTGGTGACCCTGACAAGGTATAATAGGAAGCTCAAATGATAAACAAAATGCTGAAAAACATCAAAAGATGACACGACACAGGACCAAAACACACCCTAAATACCTAGGGGCTCAAGGGTTGATCAAAGATTAGACTTGCCTACGTGAAAGTGTAGAGCCCTTGTAGTTCGATAAAAGATCGACGACTGACCATGGATAAAAGCAGAAAGAGGACAATGGAGACCTTGATGGATGACGAGGGCTGACACAAAATGACAGACAAATGCCCTAGGGGATGATTAAATGATTAGCCTTGCCTACGTGTAAGCACAGGGGAAACATAGTTCGACAAAATGGATGGAAGACCATATGAGACCTAATGATGACCGACATGATGAAGGATCCTAGATGAAGACACGAGACTAACATACAACACCAATATACAGGAGATAAAAAGCTCAAATGTAGGATAAAACCCCAAGATTCTCGATAGCCAATTTGGATTGTCTAATGCTCAATCAAAATATACCAAGCGACGGATAAATGGGATGTTGTTAGGGGGCTGGGGATGATAGGATATGAGGATAGGATATGCATATAAGATGAATGGAAGCACAAAGGAAAATGGGACACAAGGTAGATAATGATTAAGCCCTCTACGAATGGCACATGTTACCAGGTTTTCATCAAACGTACTTATCCAAGGCGCCACCAAGGGTGTTTTTCACCATAGGACACATTATTTCTCTTTACTATTTTTTGATTTTTTTTTCTTTTTTGATTTTTTTTTGTAATTTTCTAGGTAGAATAACCCAGTTGACTCAGGTATAGAATTGATTTAGATGCATGATGTTGATAAGATCTTCCGAGGGTTCCCACTATGGTGGTGCGAGCTGATATGCCCAAGAATCATATTTTGTTGTGACAACATATGGACCCAACAAATTTGGTTTGAACTTTCCTTTCTTTTCTCTGTCTTGTTGGGTGCATTGATTCTCCTTTAGAACTAGATCACCAACATTGAATTGGCGGGGATGAACCTTCTTGTTGTAACTTCTCCTGAGAAGATGCTGGTATGTTTGAAGATGATTGTAATCCTTGATGTGATTTTCATCCAGGAGTTCAAGCTGGCTTAACCGTGCGACTCGAGCATCCTCATCACTAATGAGATTCTTTAGAGAGATTCAAAGTGATGGGATCTCAACTTCAATCGACAAATATTGTGTTGGTGCCATAAATGAGGGAGTATGGTGTAGCAACCGTGGGGGTATGAATGTATGGACAATATGCACAAAAGGTGGGATTGAGATGGAGGTGCCAATCTCAACCAATATTATTTACAAAAAAATTGAGGATTTTAATGAGGGTCTTGTTGGTTGCTTCAGCTTGGCCATTACTTTGTGGGTAATAGGGAGTGGAGCAATGATGCTAGATATGGTATGTCTCACAAAGTTGTTTCATATACTGGTTTATGAAGGGCTTACCATTGAAAATGATGATGGTGGAGGGGATTCCATAGCTACAGAGAATATGGAAAAGGATGAATTTGGATATCTCAACACCCATGATTTGGGGGAGTGGAATTGCTTCCACCCACTTAGTAAAGTATTCAACTTGGTTTTGATGATGAATGAATGACCATCGGATGAAGGGGGTAAATCTTTCCAATTAAGTTGAAACCCCATTGATAAAAATGCCATGGTGCTATGATAGGTTGCAAGTCTTGTGCAGTTGCATGGATTAGGTCTACATGTTGCTGACAGGGTACATATTTCTTCATGAACTCACAAGCGTCATGCTCCATGGTGGCCCACTAATAGCCTGCTCTGAGAATCATTTTTCTAGGGCCATGCCATTAGAATGGGACCCACAGAAACCACTATGCACTTTGTTTAATGCAATGTGGGATTTTGATTCGCTTAGGCACCAAAGTAGAGTGCCATCATACCCTCGATGATAGAGAAATTCTCCCACTATGGTATATTGGGAAGTGTGTTGTATGAATGATTTATGTTGGCTATGAGTGACGTCAAGTGGTAGGATATTGTCATGGAGGTAGGCATAAATGTCATGATACCAGGGTGATTCAGGACCTATGACATTGCACACCATTTCGTTATCAGGCACATTGTATGCTAGGACTAATAGTTATTCAACATGGAACTCATAATCCATCCAATATTTAGGCATGTCGATGAGAGAAAAAAATTGTTTCCATAACATCATCTGACTTGTTTTGTACTCTAGGAATCTATTCAAACTAGATGTGGGTGAAATGCCTCTTAAATTCATCTACCATGCACTTATAAGGAAGTAGTTTATCATTTTTAGTTTGAAATTCATCATTGACCTGTTTGACTATCAATTGGGAATCACCAAAGACATGAAGACGAGTGATGTTCCATTGGATTGCAATTCTGAGGCTAGTGATTAGAGCTTTTTATTTTGCAATATTATTTGTGCATGGAAAGGCTAGCCTGAATGACTTTGGAATTTAGTCACCTTGAGGGGTGACGAAGAGGATAGCCATGCCAGCTCCATTGTGTGTATATGACCCATCAAAATATAGTGTCCATGTATCTTATTTTGAAACTGTAAAGACACCTTCATCAGGAAATTTTGCTACTAACAGATATCCATCTACTAGGGGAGCATCTTCTAGTTGATCTGTTATCACTTGTCCCTTGATTGCTTTATGGTCCACATACTCTATGTCAAACTCGCTGAGTAACATAACCCACTTATCCATGGGGCTAGTTAATGACCTTCTTGATAGGAGATATTTGAGTGGGTCAAATTTTGATATGAGCTTGATAGGATGACTAAGCATATAATGGCATAGCTTTTGTGAATTGAAAACAACTGCTAAGCAAGCATTTTCCATGGGTGAACAATTTAGTTCATAACCCACAAGTGTGCAACTGATATAGTAGATAACACATTCCTTGGAGAACTCATCATGTTGGGCTAGTAATGCCCCCAATGCAACTGATGTGGCTAAGATATATAGCAAGAGTGGCTTACCTAGAATAGGAGGCATCAAAATGGGCATATTAGCTAGATACTCCTTGATCTTTATGAAGCCTTGCTGACAATCTGGATACCATTTTAAGGTGATATCTTTACATAGCAAGTGTTTTAATGACTGGCATTTATCAGCTAGTTGGGCTATGAATCGTCTGATAGACTGTAGCTTCCCTTGTAGAATTCTTAACTGTTTTAGATTATGAGGCGGGAGCATGTCCATTATTGCTTTGAATTTCATTGGATCCACTTCCATACCCCTTCTTGATACTATGAAGCCCAAAAATTTGCTAGATGTGATGCCAAAGACACTTTTTTGGATTCAGGCATAGCCTGTAATGTTCTAGCCACTCAAAGATTTTCCTTAAGATCATGGGATGTTCTTGTTTGGTCTTGGATTTTCCTAACATATCATCAACATAATATTCCATTATAATATGAATGAGGTCATGGAAGATGATGGTCATTGCACATTGGTAAGTTTCCTCTGTGTTCTTGAGGTGAAAGGGCATGACATTGTAGCAAAAAGTGCCCTAGGGGTAGTGAAGGCAGTCTTATGCTGATCTTTAGGTGCAATCTAAATCTGATTATAGCTAGAAAATCCATCCATGAGTGATAGCATGGCATGTCCTACTATAAGATCCACTAACATGTCTATGTTAGGAAACATGAAATCATCTTCTGGACAAGCTTTATTAAGATCCCAAAAATTTGTATAGATTCTAATGTTCTATTTAGGTTTGGCCACAGCTACAATGTTGGATATCTAGTCAGAATAATCAATAGGTGTGATGAATCCAACCTCTAGTAGCTTTTCTAGTTCTTTCTAGACAAGTAGGGCCACTTGAGGATGTATTTTATGAGCTTATGTTTAACTAGCGTTGCATCCAAATGAACGTCAAGATGGTGCACAACTAATTTTGGACCCAACCCTGGCATATCTGAATAGGACCATGCAAAGTTAATGAGGACCATGCAAAGTTAATGATCCCTTCCTTTAGTAGATTGACAATGATGGGATACTCTTCTTCTAATAGTGATTTGGCCACATAGGTGATCTTAGGCTCCTCTTCTATTCCCAGGTTAACCTCTTATGTCTCCTTGATCAAACTTGAAGACCATTTGGATATATGAGTTCCAACAAGGGGAAGATTAACATCAACATCCTCCAGCACCGCATCGATGTTTTCACTATCAGATACACCATTTATTTTTAATTTTAATGAGTTAGGGAGTGCCTCTAAGAGGTTTTCACTAGATGACCTTTTTTTATTTTTTTATTTTTTTCTTTTGCAGTTAGGGTCTTCATCTTCCTCCAATCCCATGAGATGTACATAGGTATCCACTGAAAGAAAGGTGTCAATAGGTGTGCTTGCTCGTAGGTCCCAATCAATGAGCTCAAGGTGATAGAGGGAAAGGTTGATAGTAAGGATTGATGTGGAATCAAAAAGGGAATGGAGATCAACATCATCGTATGAGAGTATGATAGCTTCTTCCTCAGGTATGTCTTCAAGGAAATCTTCATCTGCATTGGCATTATTCAAGTTACTAGTGGATGATGTGGGACCCTTTTTCTTGTTGTCATAGCCTAGGCCTACACGTTTTGGTCGCACGAGTGTCTCAATGGGCTGTAATATGCCATGTTCCTCTACACCAAGACCTTCCCCTTGATAGTTGTATTTTTTTGCTAACTTGGATGCACAAGGATAAGCCTCTTGGAAATATTCAATGAGAGGAGGTGATCTGACTCAGGTTCTTCTCTATATATCCATTGATTGATGTCATCGTTCACCTAATCTTGTTGTGTTCCTATGGATCAAAATGTTCTTAGATCTGATAGTTTTTGTTTTCACTTTTGTCTTTGTGCAGACTAAGAAGGTTTGATCGTAGGTGCAAGGAGATGGAGAAATGGTTGCCACATTAAGAGCTATATGCATCTCATATTCTCTATCTAGATCTTAGTAATGGTGGATTCAGATGTAGTGGATGTAATGGATGATGTGGTGGATGATGAATTGGAGGATGGATTCGAATATGATGCTTGAGGTGCCCCCACTTCTACTCCTAGACAATATCGAGAGTGGGGAAATGAAGCTTCTAAATCACAATAGTAATCAAAGGGCTGAGGATCAACATGAATGGTTACTTCAACCCCACTGTACATGAACTTCAGACATTGATGATAGGTGGATGGGATAGCCTGCATGGTGTGGATCCATGGTCGGCCAAGGAGAAGGTTGTATGGTACATCTAGATCAAGGATGTGGCATGTAGTGTACTACACAACGAGACCAACCTGAATAGGAAGACAAATGATACCTTCTAAGTCCCTTTCTACATTATCATATGCTTTTATTATAATGGTTTGATTATCTAGGTCAGCAGGAGTATATCCTACCTATTTTATGAACTTCAATGTACACATATTAAGGGTAGAGCCATTATCTACCAAGACCCGTTTTACCTTATGATGGGCGACTATGATCTCAATATGGAGGGAACAGTTATTAGATGAATCAATCGGCGGCATATCATTTTGACTGAATCCTAGCTGATAAGTTAATTACAAATGTCTTACAAAAGCTTGGAATTGGGTAGGATCTATGCCATTGGGCACATGGGTATCCTGAAGAGATTTTGTGAGGATTTCTTGGTAGACTGGGGAAGACTTAAGCAAATCCAGAATGGATATTTGGGCTGGAGTCTTACGAAGATGGTCAAGGATATTATATTGTGAGCTCATAGGAGTTGGTTGAGATGAAGTGGAAGGCATGGGAATTGATATGTGAATATGACATGTAGTAACCAGACATTGAGGGTCTTTTCCCTTAATATTAATCATGTATACTCGTGGTTTTGCTTGAGTAATGCACATAACAATGCCATCATAGTTATAGGGTACATTCTTATAGCTAACATTATTTGTGTTGTTATTTTGGTTGTTATTGTTAGGACCAGGATTAGCATTTGAGGTACTAGGACCCTAATTGTGTTTAGGGAGGGCATTATGACATATCTGTAATTGAGCATTGGATGATGTAGCCTGATTTACATCCACTACGATATCACCTTGATCTATAGATCTTGGACATAAGTTTTAAGTCAGCATTTATTAGTGGAGTGTTCTTTGATCTTGTGATAATCACAATATTTTTTCTCTCTATACCAAGCGGATTTGGGATTTGTCTCATCAAAAGACTTTTTCATAGGATAGGTGATTGAATAATTTGCTTGAAGCAGCCTCTTGAAAACATCTAACGGTTCTCCCAAAGGAATAAGCGAGTGCTTATTATTCCCTTGATTTTACTAATTGGACTGTTGGGGAGGACGAGGTGCACCATCTGGTACAGATATGACATTGGTGATTGATTGTTAACTAGGGAAATATTATGATATTTACAAGGTCTTAGCTACTTGGATGTGTTTGGTGTCGGTAATTCCATCATTAACAACATTTTTTTTCTCATTCTAGTAGCGGGGTTTATCTCCAGACTGTTTGTCTTTGTTTGAGTTAAAAATTTTGATTTGTCCCTTAGTGATGAGGGACCTTTCAATGGTAGTGCCCTTCTCAATGACCTCAAAAAAGGTGGTAACACAATGGAGGCACAAGTTATGAGAAAATTCAGGATGGGAGTTGGAAACAAACATGGTTACCAAGTCTTTCTCATTGAGATGGGATTTTAACCGGTTAGATAAAGCTCGCCACCTTTGTAGGTAGCTTGCAAATGTTTCTCCCTCACATTGGCTATCTTTCAGAAGATCTAAAGTATCAATTTCCTTTTCAAAATTGAAGGATAAGTGTGTAACAAAATCTTTTGATAGATCTGCAAAGGAAGAAACTGACCCCTTTCAGAAGACCCATGAACCAGTCTAGAGCTTGCCATGTTAGGCTTGTAGGGAACAATCATAGAAGGTAGTTGTCATAATGCATGACCTCCTAACAATGTGTATAAAATTCCTGCAAATGGTTTCTAGGATCTCCCATTCCCTTGAATTTATCAAATTTAGGCATTTTGAAGTGCTTAGGAAAGGGGATGAGTGAAATTAAAGGATCAAACGAATAAGGGAAAATCTCCTCAAATTTGAAGTACTTCTTGGAAGCCCCTCTTTGCAAGTCTTTTAGTGCATCTTTTATCTCTTCCCATTCTTTATTGACAGGTGTTGAGGAAGAAGGACCTGTTGGATTGGATTAATTGCAAGGGTGATATTGTTGATGTGGTGGAGGTGGAGGCGGAATGGATAGACCATATGATGGAAAAGGTGGATATGAAGGGACTTGTTGGTATGGATTAGGATACGTAGATTGAGGATTGATGTAAGTTTTCTAATATGATGATGGAGCTTGGTATTATGACAAAAAGGTACCCTGTTGATATGATGATGGTTGTTGGGAATAAGGTGGATTGGCTTGGTAGTTGTAGGTAGACTTCTAAGAAGGGTATTGGGGGTTTTTGTAGGTTGGATTGGTAATTGTAGGTAGTTTGTTGTTGGGAAGCATAAGGAGGTTGTTGTGGATTGGATTGTTGGTAGTAGGTGTGTTGTTGTGATTGCGAAGGAGTAGTGTAAGACAATTTTTCTTTATATTATTGTTGATTATAGTAAGAATAGTTGGGATTAGGATTGGATGTGGCGGTATGCGCATAATAGGTTCTTTGAGGATGATATACGTACTAGGAAGTAGGGTTGCCTAGAAATTGTTGGTGGGATTGTTGTGATTATGTCAAGATTTGTGAATGCTGAGGGCCTTGCTGGTAGGATGGTGGTTGTTGGTGAGGAGGTTGAGATAATATTTGGGGTTGTTGAGCGACCTATGATTGGTGTGGAGGTAGCTGATAGGATGGTGTTTACTAGTGAGAAGGGACCTGCGATTAGCGAGTGATTTGTGATGGATTACCTTGTGGTTGGTGTAGAGGTTGTTGTTGATGTTGTGACAAAATTTGTGCATGATGTGAGGGTTGTGTTGGAATTTGGGTATGTTGTTGAGGCTATGACAGGATTTGGGTATGTTGTTGATGCTATGACGAGACTTGCTTCAAATTAACCTAGGGTTGATGCAAGGATTGGATATTTCATTGAGTTGGTTGTTGAGATGTGAACGAAGCTGGCAGTAAGTTTGATGTGTATCTAGAACCAAGAGGTGGATGTGTTGCAACAAACGGATTAGGAACATTGCCCCTCGTATTCCCTGGTAACTGACCTGGTTGGTTTGGTGGTAGAGGTGGTGCAAATGGGATTGGGGTTCAACCTCATGGCATATTCATGCCTTGCGGGTTGGGAGGACCTTGCGGCATACTCAGACCAATAAGGTTGTTAGGATCAGGGCCCTGGGGATTGTTAGGATCAGGTGCATTACCCATTACTATAATTGAGATGTGGGTGGATGGAAGTCGATAAAGCACAACATTTCCAAATCTTGGTTGGTACCATGTATCTTTTGGCATGACCTAGGGGACTTGTGGAACTGATGAACTAGGATTAAGATCTTATGGTAGAGCAGGGGGTGTGATATTGACATACTTTGATAAATCAAACCATGATGGTGGCTTGATACCTTTCGGGAGTAACGTGGTGAGGATTTTATCCCCATGCTCATCGAGAAGACAATCCATTATTTACACATTGGTAGGATTGCTAAGGTATTCATTAACTGTGAGCTCAATTTGGCTAACCATGCTTTCATCGGGAGGGGATTAAGTGTGGACCTCAGTGTTAGATTGTGATGAACCACCATTGGTGGGATGATCCTGAGGGATTTGAGGTTGAGCACCTTGGGACTGTTGTTTTTCCATGAGCTTCTTTACCTACGATCGGGTAAGGGGCATGAAAATGCAAAATGACTAGGTGACTAAGATGAAACTAAGCCCTAAGATGCACTTAAATGATGGCTTGGATGATGACTAAAGGATTTCTAAGAGAAGTAATCAATGGACTCGATGATTGATGGGATGATTTGGATAACTTATTAAATTGGATTCAATTGGGTTGATTAATTAGATTAGATGATTTATAGGATTGATTCATTGATTGAATTATATTGGATGAGATTAACTCTAAACTAAGTCTGGACAGGGGCTTAATTGGACGATGTATGATGCTGATGACTAGATTTGGATTATAAAAGGATGATCACGACACATAATCTACCTCAAGATGAGAGGATATTGATTAGGTCACTAAGGATTACTAACTCAGGATGAATGAAAATCTTAAGTGAGTTTAAGCGATGATGATTACGGTCAGTTACCTACCCAATTAGATAAAAAAACCCTTAAAATAAAGTTCAAAGGATTTAGATTGACGGATCGATGATGGATATGCAGTCTAGGTATGTCCTAAGATGCACCTATATGATTTGATTGAGGATTTGATGACTTTTGGAAAATGCAGATAGACTAAAATGAAAATTATGGGCAGATGGATGAGGATAAAAATTCTTTTCTCGTAGGAACGAACTTGGAAAATAATAGGCTTTCAGTGGTCCAAAGGATTAACTCTCGAGATTTTTCTATAGGACACACATATGCCTCTGTGTGTGACAAGATCACCCCTCCAAGTGATGAGATCACCTATCTAAGGGTGAGTGGAATTGCCTCTATGTAGCGCAGGTTTTCCTATATAGCAGACGAGTTCGCCTCTCGACGTCATAGGATCACCTATATCTTTTGATGGTAAAAAGAAATAGGCAGGCATGTGACATGATATCGTCTATCTAGGGTTGAGGATCATCTCTATCTTGAGATGTATGGACATGGATGGAAACACCTATTGGTGTAACAAGATCGCCTATTTCCTTAGATGTACGGAGAAGGGATGGAAATTCCTCTGACAGGATTGCCTATGGGTTGAATAGAACCACCTATGTCTTGAACTGTATAGATAGGGATGCTACAGACAAGACACTTGATCACCCCTGCAGATGGTAGGTTCACCTGTTCTAAGGGATGTACAAATGAAGAAGATACAGACGAGACACAAGATCACCCCTATGGATAGTAGGATCGCCTATTCTGGGAACAGACAGATAGGGATAACATAGACCAGACTCAAATTCGTCTAAAAGTATAACAGGTTCACCTATTCTAAGGGAACAAGCAAACTTAAATGACACAAATCAAACACAAAATTTCCTATAGATAGGGTAGGATCGCCTATTCAGCGAACAGGCGGATGTGAGGCCAACTAACTAAGAGACCCACAAGAAAATTCACCCCTGACAAAGATGAATTCGCCTAAAGGATGACTTGACTCTAACTCAAAATGAAGAATAACCCCCTTTCAAGGTAGGATTGCATGTCCACAATGCAAGTTCACCCCTATAAAAAAGTAAGCTTGCCACTAAGGAGAGGGGACAACTATGGAAAAGGACAAAAACACAACAAACAACAAGCAAAGGGTTGGACTGACTCAACCTGATGATAAGCACTGGTATCACACAAGAAGACACTCCAGGAAACACAATCCTAAAATTAGTATTATGGGTTTGCTAACTCAATGTAGGCCCACCACCTTAGGGGGACATCCCAAGGTTAATACTTCATCATACCGAGGTGGTTCTCTGGATCACCCTTTCTCGCAAAGGCGGATAGCTAGCGATTTAGAGGCACAGGGTCATCAACAGAAACCATGGGCTCACCTTCACGCTCTCTCTAAGAGACTATCATAGTCCACTATGAGTATTTCTATCTCAACCCAATGGAGTATGTGGTGAGTAACTTTGGGGTACGGTGCACATCCCCTACACTACACCAAGCCACAATTGAACACAAGTCTCTATCTAGCCTGAACAGGCTATCTCATGTGTCCTCGATACACCAGGAGGGTGCGTGAGGTACAACTGTGAATACCATCCCATAACAAGCATGGATCGAGAGCCCCAATGAGGTACTAGAAACTCAGACCAATCATGCATGTCTTATCAGTTTTGGAATACCTCAAATTCACCCCTTCATAGAGCGAGTGATGTAACATTTCTTGTCTTCTAAAAAGGTGGGATTGTGTTCACCTTTTGGATAGAAGGGTGTATGTGGTATCACCTCTATGTTCAAATTGAGTTCGTCCCTTTGTTAAGAAAGTTTTCCCCTTTCTAGACTTCCAAGCATATTCATCTTTGAAATCAATTTGTTCAAGATAGGATCAACAACTTCACCTTTCAGATGGAAAGGTGTATGTGAGTTCACCTTTTTTGTTCACAAATCCGCCTTTATATTGAGCGGATTCACCTGTCGAGGGTGGATTCGCCCCTACATGTGAAATTCAAACCTGTAAAATTTCAAACAATAAACATAAAGGTAGACCCATGACGTGGGTCCCACCAAGCGTGCTAGAAATGTGTGCAAGTGTTTTTACCTACTCTAAGATGAAAAACTAAATGAAATGCAACAAGGAAAAACAGAAAAAAAACACTCAAGATTATGCCTAGTTGAATTCAAACAAAGCACAATAAAATGAAAAATTTTACCTTGTTCAAATTGATGGTTTGGTTTTCCCTTGTTGATGCTCGATTGTGTACTCCTTCTTGGACAAAATAGCTCAAATATTAGCTCTAAATGATGGTGAAGTCATGAGGAATGCAATGGAGGATGTGGGTATGTGAGTAGACGCAATATGGAGGCTCAAAATGCTACAAAAATGGTGATGGCTTGAATGGCTAAGTGATGGCTTCAAAATTGGCTAAGTGTATGTGCTTGTGTGATTGCTAAAGTGGATGATAGAGAGTGGAGAAATTTCCACCATTTTTAGGGGAAGTGCTTCTAAAGCAATGGAGGGCCAATATTAAGCCATGGTGGAGGAGATTAATGACTAGGGTGAGTTGAGAACTCACAAGCCCTCATAGACTGACATGTGGCGAGTGACATGGAAGGGAGGGGATGATGTGGATATGACATGGAGGTACTTTGATGTACCTTGGGAATGGACAATATCTCCTCATAAATGAGGTCCTTGTCCACATGTGCCTTGAGAGGATAGGTGAGGAATTAAAAATTTCTCACAAATCCTCATGGGGATGGGAGAAGGAATTTAAAATTCCTTAAAATGTATTGAAGGGACAAATGTGAATTGAAAATTCACATAGGGAAGTGGATGCCTTCTCCAAATAGAGAAAGCATTTAATGTAGGTTGACTAAGGACACATGTCATAAATGACATGAAGATTATGTTAGCCTGATCAGGTGATTAAGGTTGTGCAAATGTGGGATTAGGAAGGCTAATGACAGATTAAGTGCAAGTGGGAGATTATGGAGGATGTGACCCTAATGATGATTAGGGGTGTGTGCATCCTAATCAAAGATTAATTAGATTAATCTAGATTAAAGAGGATTATGGAGGATGTGACATTTGGATAGAGAAGAAAATGAATTAAAAATTGATTTAATTCATTTTGGCTAATGACTAAATTAAATAAATTGGTCTATTTATTTAATTTAGAGATGAATGGGGTAAGGTATTTAATTGATTTATTAAATACCTTAGGAACATTAGGCTAAGATGAGATATTAATCAAATAATATATTATTGAATTAATGGATTAGAGATGCAGGATAAAAGAAAGCAAGGGAATTTGACCATATGGGGGTGGTCAAATTCAAGTGTCTATAGTCTCCATTGAAAGATCAAAGTAATCTTGCTATATTTTTGTAAGAACCACATTTTTCTTGTTCTTTATAGTCCATTGTGTTTGAAGTTGTCTTCCCTCTGCATCATTTTTGGTATCAAATCCCAGAAAGATCTAGTAGTGAAATTTTTCCAAGTTAACAAGATTTTGTATAAGGTTATGTGTGAAGGTATTGGGGTACCAAATGACTAGGCTAGAGGAAAATAAAGAAGCCTAAGGTGAGGTATCACGAAGATAAGAAGATGTAGCAGCAAGATAAGAAATAAAGCCTCAAAAGGAAGGACAAGATGAAAGAAAACATGATAAGCCAACTTGCAGAGTTTGATAGAGGAATGGAAGAGTTGAAAATATTTATTAATCTTGTAGTGCAACAATGTATTGAGGAAGAATACCAAGGAAATTTTGGGTATTGGCCAATGAGAAAGAAGGTGAAGTGGCCTATAAAGGTGATTATTCAAAAAAGAAGAAAGCAAAGGATAGATGTCTTAGAAGGTGAAGGTGAACAAAGTTTGGATAGAAAAGAGTTGCTAAATGAGAAAGAAAGGAAACAAGTTGTAGCATAGGTACATTGTGAGGTACTTAAAGATTATTTGTGGGCACACTTGTTTGAGATGGAACGAGAGTGGAAGGCGAAGATTGTTAATGAAGGTATGAATACAAGTAGGACAACGAAGGAAGACACAAGAAAACAAACACATGGAGCTAGTAAAGAGGTAAATTGGCCTCATGGTTCTTATCTAATGCATGCCGATGATAAAATTTGTATAGGTGTAGACCAAGGAGAGAATGAAGAGGATGACGAAATGGACAGTGGTAATGAGGCATATAAAAGAGAAATAGAATTTTGGAGTCTTGCATCAGAGAATGAGATAAGAAGGAGACAATATAAGAAGAAAGAGTGAAAACCAAGAATCATAGAGCTGATAAATCCAAGCATAGAGAGGATAAAGAGGAGGTTAGAGAACAACTATGAATACAAAACAATTTGAAGAAGAAAAAAAAGACCATCATTTGAGATGGAACTCAATTTTTTCCCACCTTGGGAGTATGATATAGGAGCATTTAGCAACCTAAAAATGTAAGTTTTGGATTTTGATGAGAAATTTCATGAAGTGGTCCATTTTGTTTTTTTAGTGTGGATTCCCACTCAATGGGATCCTTTTGAGTATGTAATAGGGTCTAGAGGAGTTTCCCTCCAAAATTCTATGTTTAATTAAATATTTGAATTTGTCAAGGAGGCCTAGGAGGTAAAAAGTTAGTAGTTTATTTAAGGAGGTTGAAAATACTATAAAAGTGGAAAATAATATTATAATCAACCTCTTAACCCACCCAAGTAGGGTTGGAAGTGAGTTACCAACTTAGGTTAGGTTTGAAGTCTTGAAAAATACACATTTTGAAGTTTAAGTGCAAAAAAGACATGAAGTTACATTAGGTTTTTAGGTTTTTGAAGGAAAAGGGGAATATCTTCAAATTTTAACTATTTTTAATCATAATTCAGATGGAATAAATGAAAGGCATGCTCCAAGAAGTTGCAGAAGGAATTTTTCATGAAATACATTGTTTTCACTACATTTTTTGTAAAAATAGTGAGAAATCAATCTTGTACGGCCTAGTACAGATCAATTCTAGATTTGTGAGTGGATGGGAATTTAGAGTTTTTCTTTCAGAAATTAATGTTTTTGGTTTCATTCAATTTTATTGAGTTTTGAGAAAGTTATAGTAAAATTACTACTAGCAGCCCTATTAAGAAACTAGGGTTTTCAACGAGCTAATTAAATTCATATTTTTCTTTCCAACTATTGAAAATTTATGAGATTTGGAAATATTTTTTTATAGATTCTTATGCATGTTTTCCAAAAAGGAAGAGTGTTAATTCATCATGTTGTCAGACTTATGGTAAACAATGTATTCTTACTGTCACGTGGCTTTGTAAAACCCTGCGCTTGATTTTGGAGTTGATTACTGTCGAGAATGGTTAGAGTGAAGTATTTAGAGTATGTTTAAGAGTTTTAGAGCCTAATAATGCCAAATAAAAGTGAGTGTTGAATCCTTTTGAGGTTGAGTATCAGAAAAATGGCTTGTAAAGCAAGTTTGCATTGTATAATTTGTTGTCTCCATTGAAAGATCATAGTAATCTTGTTAGATTGTTGTAAGAACCAAATTTTTCTTGTTCTTTATAGTCCATTTTGTTTGAATTTTCCTTCCATCTACATCAAAACTAATATTTGGGAGTTGGTCATCCCTTTAGGGAGGTCATACAGTTCTGCTAGATGGATTTTGTGGTGTTTGTGTTCACTGTTCAGACTTTGGTGGCAACTATCTAGCTTGTCTTGGACACTTATCCTAACATTTTCCTTTGCAAGTGGTTTGGAGTGATTCTATGGAGTATTGGTGAAGTTATGCTCATTCTATGGTGGATGATTAGTGTTTTAAGCTTGTTGTTCAAACATATCAGTTTGTTGTCATGTGTATCAGACCTATAGTAGTAACTTGTTTGACCTTCTACCAACCTCTAGAGGACTTTATTTGAGGTATTATTGTTATAATTTATGGGTGTTCTCATATTATCATTGTAGCATCTTTAGGGGATTTTATGCTTCATTTTGCTATCATTTACCTAACATAGAAGCAACACATGATGAACTAAAAAAAATCATTTTGAGCTTATTGTAACATCATTGGTAGTACCATGGCAACTACTTCTGTATTTGTCATTGATACTCACCCCACTGAATAAGTGGTGATACCATGGAATAAGTGGTTGAGCTTATTTATGTTACATGCTACTCCCATTGAATAAGTGGTTAAGTTTTCATTTTCTTTCTTGTTATGCCCACTGAACAAGTAGATGACTTTGCTTTCATTGGTTGGATTGTCGCCAAGTATTTACTTGTTGTAATTCCCACTAAATAAGTAGATGATTTACTATCATGCACTTGGTTTGATTACTCGCCCCACTAAAGAAGTGGTGGCTTAGAAATGTAGTAATTGTAAGCTTTACCATTGAATGCTCTCACCTTGCCTACATCGAGATCTGAGTGATTAGAAAGTGGGAGTGTTTATTTTCAATTAGCTAGATTTCCAGTTAAAATAAGATCCCTATCTCACTGTATGCTCTCACCTTGCCTACATCAGCATTTGGATGATCAGAAAGTGGAGGGTTTCTTATTCAATTGTTTATCATTACATTTTGGCTAACATTAATAGGTGAAGTTTTTGAAAAAAATGTGGGGTGGATATTACAATATGCAAAGGAAAGAAACTATTGAACATTTATTCCTTAGTTTCCCATTTGTTATCATGTGTTGTGTTGCATAGATAATTGTCGTTGCGCCAAAAACTTGACCTATTAATGCTCAATACAACTGCTAGAGTTAATGAATCCACAAGAGGCGGTTAATCCATGTCACAAACCTGAGTGCTATGTTGCACAACACAAGGATACCAAGGGTGCACACCTTACAACAATCCCCCTAGCATAAGCGAGGGGTTCGAACCTGTGACCCAAGCTTTGATACCAATTGTTGCATAGATGGTTGTCGTTGCACTAAAAGATAGACATGTTAATGCTCAATACAACCACCATAGTTAATGAATCCATGGGAGGTGATTAATCCATTTCACGAACCCGAGTGTTGCACTACACAACATAAGGAATCCAAGGTTGTACAATTTGTAACATGTTGTAAATGGTTGTGTGATAGTTTGAAATGGAATCCTCCTAGATTGGCATCATTTTTATAGGTGTTCAAAGAGTGGACCACCCTAAATTGAATGCCATTTTCTCTAATCTATGTATGGCTAGTCCATCATTACTAATTTGGCACATGTGGAAAGAGATAAATCATAGGTTATTTCAAGAGGTGTCACTAAATTGTGAATCCTTCCTTTCCACACTAGAAATAACTATTTTTGAGGAATTCATGAATCACACAAACTCAAAGAGTAAAGGTAATGCATCATCTTTACATGGGATATAGACACACTTAAAATCTTGAATAATCTATACCTCCCTCCCATTCATGGGTTCCCTAGGTTAAATCACACCCTAGCTAATAGAGCTTGTATCAAAAGGATACTACCATAAAAAAGGGTGAATTCAAAGTTAGAGTAAACATGCATTAGCTAATAATTAATTAATATTTAATTGATTATTAGGCTAATTTATTCTGATGCACTTAAGGTAAGCTTAGGAGTGTTTTTTTTCTATTAGTAGAGTGAGCTATTAATAGATCATTTTATCTCATCACATAGGATGATGACACTTGTCATGATCTAATCCCTTTATCATTTAGGGTTACTCTTATAAAGCACTACCCTCATCATATTCTCTTCTCTCAAAATCTCTCTCGAGGTTCAACAAGTTTTTCTAGTTGATGATATAACAAATTATTATTTGTATCTCTTGCATGGAAGGTGTTTTTGTTTGTTGTTTGGTTCTGCATCTCATGTTTTTTACAATTCTAACATGGTATCAGAGCATGGATTCAATGAACCCCTTCTCAATTTTTATTTTTTTCTCAACTAGGGTTAAAAGAGAAAATCTAGAATCTTCATTACTTTTTTTTGTAATTTTTGGAGTTCAAAGGAAATTTTGAGTGCACTTTGGCATGCAAAGGACCTCACTAGTACTTTCAAGAGGTCAATTCGACAAATTTTGATATAAAACTACCCTATTTCGACGTCAGAAGCTTCAAGACAATTTTTTTACAAGGGCCTCAGTATGACCCCTTTCAAGCAGTATCATAGAGGAAAATATAAAAATATAAAAATATAAAAAAATGTGCTTGCTAAGTGTACCGCTTGCAAAGAAGCTCCTAACAAGAAACAACCCTATGCCCCCATCGAGCAACAACTCATAGACTATGGCAGCCTACTAGCCACTAGTAGCTACAAAGCCAATGGCAGTAGGCGACAACCCGCCACCTACTCATCGCTCCATCAATGATGAGCGGGTGGGGTTTTTTTTAAAACCTAGTGTAGTCGGTCAGTCATGTGGGCGCCCAACACCCAACCCCAATAGGCCTATTTTTTTTATCTAATTCTCTAATTGGGAAACTTTCTTGGGGGCATAGTTTTTCACTCGGTTATCAAAAATTGGGTAAACAAGATATAATCAAAAACTTGGTTATGATATTTTGTCAAAAATTTGTTGTTCATACATTTTGTTTCTTGTCAAAGTTATATGTGTTGTTTTCACTCCTAAGCTCAAAATTTTTGATCAATTTCTCCATTTTTTTTGGTTCCAGTGGCATTGGAAAGGTCTTTCAAAGCTCTTTAAATCCATTCATGCATTTTTTTCCAATTTTTTAGATATATTTTAGTTAGGTTTTTATGTTCTCACATTCTAGTGAATTACTTAGAAATTTTCACTCTTGGAAACTTTTGGTATGACTTGTTTTAGGTTGTTCTACATGTATTTCTAGTGTTTTTTCCTATTTTATAATTTTTAGATAACTTTTACATGCAATTTCTCTTTTGTAGACACATTGAGATAAATTACCATTCTAATGTATGTTTTTTGGGGATTTAGCACATCTTGTTGTGCCTTTTGTATTTGCACAATGTTCTAAAGTGTCCTGAGGGTTATGTAGTGCCTTTTTTCCATTATACCTTTTTCAAGTGAGTGTTCTTTACATGACATCATCGAATCCTAGTGATTCTTTCCTCATGTGTGTGCATCTTGTTTGCACACCCTTTTTTAGTTGCGGGTACTCTTTTGTGCATGTTCATATGTTCTTGGTTCTCTTTCATGCACTTCATTGTGACATATAATTTTAGTGTGTTTCTCTTGGCTCTCCCTGGTTAGAAATATGGGGGCTTCTCCTGTTGGTACTAATGCTTCTTTTGGTTCACTTTGGAGTGAGCTACATATCTATTTTTTGTTCCTATATACTAGGCAGATGTAGTGGTTGGTTATACATGAATTTTAGTGAGATGAAGCATTTACCATATGAACACTCTTGCATTCCTATTTGTAGAGGTGACCTTCCATTTTCACTTGATCTCGGTGGGATGGAGAATTTACCATATGGACACTCTTGCATTCCTATTTTTGGAGGTGACCTTCCATTTTCACTTTATCAATGTTCTTCAAACTATTGGTACTTGTATTTTCAACTTGCATCTTACATGGTTGAGTAGTGTCATTAGGGTCACTCATGCAAATTCATGTGCCATTTGTATCTTCAATTTCTAGATGCTTGCCTTTGTTTTCCATTTGATTCAAGTAGTGTTGTTGGAGGCATTCATGTAGATTCTTGTCTTATCGATCTCGATCACCATATATTTTTAGAGGAGGATCTTCATTTTAGCACTATATCGGTCATCATTTGATAATTCTTTACAACTTCTTCATGCTTCAGTGATATTCTTCATGATCCTATTCTTTTTGGGACACCTATTTTGAAGGTTTTTTAGTCCTTCATTCACCTTTCTCTCTTTTGGAGAGGATTTTTTCCCAGGAGGTTTTCTCCTTTTCTCTAGTTGTGAGAGATTAGATTATTTATACATGGGCATATCATCAGGCCTTATTTACTGGGACCCATTCATGTTGTGTGCAAGTGAATTATAATCTATAAATGCAAGACAACAACAAAAATGCAAGATAGAAAACACAAACAAAACACTCAAGATTAGGCCTAAGATAAATTCAAACAAAGCACAAGAAAATGGAACAATTTACCTTGTTCAAATTGTTGCTTTGGTTGGCCCTTTGGATGCTTAATTGTGTGCTCCTTCTTTTTAAAAATAGCTCAAATTCTTTCTCTAAATGATTGTGAGATGATGAGGAATGCAATGATGCAAATGGGTATTGGAATGGATGCAATATTGTGGCTCAAAATTTTGTAACAATGGTGGATGCTAAGCAATGGCTTGAGAGTGAATGCTTGATTTCTAGATTGTGGATTGTTCAAATAAGGACATTTCCACCATTTTTAGAGGAAGTGCCTCTAAAGAAATGGAGGGTTATGACTAAGCCATGGTGGAGGAGATCAAGGGCTAGGGTGAGTTGACAACTCACAAGTCCTCACAAGTTGACATGTGGAGTGGGACATGGAAGGGAAGGGGTGAGGTGGAGATGACATGGAGGTAAATGTATGTACCTTGGGAATGGACAAGATCTCCTCATAAAGGAGATCCTTGTCCACATGTTCCTTGAGAAGACATGTGAGGAATTCAAAATTCCTCACAAATCCGCATATGGGGATGGGAGAAGGAATTTAAAATTCCTTGAAATACATTGGAAGAATAAATTCACATAGGGAAGGGGATGCCTTCTCCAAATAGAGAAAGCATTTAATGTAGGTTGACTAAGGAGACATGCCATAAATGGCATGGAGATTAGGTTATCCTAATCAGGTAATTAAGGTTGTGCAAATATAGGATTAGGGAGGTTAATGAAGGATTAGAGGCAAGTGGGAGATTATGGAGGATGTGACCCTAATGATGATTAGGGGTGTGCACATCCCAAGATTAATTAAGTTAATCTAGATTAAAGAGGATTATGGAGGATGTGACATGAGGAGAGAGAAGAAAATGAATTAAAAATTGATTTAATTCATTTGGGCTAATGACTAAATTAAATAAATTGGTCTATTTATTTAATTTAGAGATGAACAAGGTAAGGTATTAAATTGATTCATTAAATACCTTAGGAGACATTAGGTTGAAAGGAAATATTATTCAAATAATAAATTATTTAATTAATATAGCTAAGGTGTGCGGGATAGAGGAATGTAAGGGTGAATTTGACCATACGAGAGTGGTCAAATTCAAGTGTCTATATTTTTCCCCTCTTTGAAATACTGTTAGAATAACACTGTTTCGAAGAAAAATAAAACACAGATCACTCGATAGAAGAAAACAATGTTAGATGATGCCTTGGTATAACAAGAAAGTGGATAGGAAGGAAGAATAGAGAAATATGGTAGGGTATGCCCCCTCAAGAGAATGGATGGGGAAGAAAAGGGGCCCCAATAGACTTCTCTATATTGAGAAATGAAGGGTACTACATGATAGAGCATGAAAAACATAAAGAATAGCTTTTGAATGGAGGAAAACGAGCAAACAAGGTGCAAATGGCATCCCTCAAAAGAAAAGGGGGGAATGAATTAATCAAAGGTTAATTAAAGGGTAAAAATTACCCAAAAATTAAAAGGCTAATTAGGGGAAAAAATGAAAATTATAAATAGTAAATTTGAAAATTTACTATTCACCTAATTCTCATTTGCACACTTGGCATCCTGCGATTTGACGAGAGAGAAAGTGAGTGTGACAAGGATTGCTGACAAGATGAGTGATGAGGAGTTGATCAAGGATGATGAGCTAATCCATTAGGGTGAGGAGTTGCGACAGTACTACCACGAGCGTCTAGTACCTCACTAGGTAGGCTTCTAATCCTAACTTTGTGATTTTGATTTGAATTTCATGCACATGTTTAATTTTGGGATGGGTAGACTAGGGTACAAACTTGCCATGGAAGGGCAGATTCACCCTTTTGTCAAAGAAAAGTCGCTCGTTCGGTGGATCAGTGACAGAAGGGGTGAACTCATGCACCACAAGGGCGGGCATGTGGAGAGAGGAGTGACTGCGAAATTGCCTCTCTCAGAATAGGGAAAACCTACACAATGTAGGGGTGGGGGAGAACCAGGATGGGTGATTACGAAATCACCAAAAATGGAAAAGGGCAAAAGTGAATTCACCCAAAAGGAGACTAGGCAGATGTGAATCCACCTATTTAGGTAAATGGTGAATGCAAATTCACCATTCGGGAGGAAAACACATAGGGGCAATTGTGAAATCGCCCATGGGGGAAAAGGAAAATGAGAATTCGCCTTTGGGGGAAAGATGGGCATATTTGCACCTACATAAGAAAGGGGTGGGTCTGCTTGGAAAACAGGAAAACCTGTAAAAGAAAGACACAGGGGTGAATGCACTAGCTGGACAGGAAAACACACTGGGAAGGTACAAGGGGTGAACCCGCCTTACACAAAGGCAAACTTAAAAGATAAGAAATAGGAATGAAATGTTAGAAAGTTTGATAGAATGGTCTATATGGATGCAAAAATCAAGATGTTGAGGATAGGCGAGAGACACTCAAGCAGTGTTGGATGCTTTTATTAGAGCTATGAACGTGAAAGACCATACAGTGCTGCACAGGCTAGATTATTTCATATGTTGAGATATCTGAACATATGAGTGCATCGACCTCCATTGACAACATTGATAGAGCAATGGACCTTCGAGACCTCTACCTTGCATCTCCTGATAGGGGAGATGATGGTGACTCTAGAGTATGTCTAGATGATTCTGCAGTTGCCCATCTGAGGGCATTTGATTAGCACAACACATCGATGATTAGTAGATAGGATTGTGCGAGCAATGTTTGGATCAGGTGACATTCCCATCTGAGGGAAGGACTTAGATATTTATGCATGTTTTAGACTTGACATGGCGGCACTACCTTTGTACCTGTGGGGCCTCATTAGTGGGATCCTCTTGTCATATAGGAGTGAATATTTCTTTAGCTTAAATATGATTAATTTTTTCCAACACATAGTGGAGAAGAGAGAGGGAGAGTATGCTTGGGGAGCCTGTGTATTGGCACAACTATATCGCAATATGCACATTGTCTATTATAAGAGGTCCCTCAGTATTACCCATGGATACTGCTCTAGGTATGGACCTGGGAGCACATCAATATTTCTCGACCAAACATATTGATTCATGAAGCTCAGGCTGAGACATTTCCAGTAGCCTATTGGTGGGGAAATGAGTATGGGTGGAGATTGCATTACCAAGAGGTGGGCAACTTGGAGGAGTGGTGGCAGAGACTGGATGGATTGAGGGGGGAGGATATTACATGGGATGATAGTTTTCGGGTTGGAGGGATGATGACAGGAGATGGAGGGACTACTTTTTCTCAATGTGCTATTTGATCCATCAGGATGTGTTTATTATAGATCTACATAGGCCTGACAGGGTGACCCGATAGTATAGAGTACAACAGGACATCCCCATGAGACCATAGATGTTCAGACAGATCAATTAGGAGGTGAAGGGGATATGAGATTAGCAAATCACTGTAGAGTACTTACAACAATTGTGGGATGTAGTCTCGATGTCACAATTTCCATGGAGGGGAGGGCCAGTTGATGTAGGTACGATAGTATGGTATTTTGCATGGTGGGCTCAACAAAGTCTGAGGAGGATCACGACCACAACACTGATCATGGGGGCATTGGGATTTGGCTCAGATGATGAGAGGGAGCTGGCTAGTCCATAGAGGAGGAGGAGGAGGGCCAAGAGACAGACGAGGGGAGGAGATGAGGATGTCTAGATGGAGGATGCCAAGGGGGAGGGGCAAGCGATGGAGGAGGCCAGGGGGAGGGGCAGGTGGTGGAGGAGGATGCCCCTATAGTGGACCTATTAGCCATGGTCATATATGTACCACCACCACCTGAGGACCCCGTAGTGTTACTGACATGTGCCCTATCTAGGGATAGAAAAGCACAGACTCAAGAAGTCAGAGGTAGATCAAGATAGACTACATATGGAGGTGGGGTGATTGCAAGCTGAGGTGGAGCTATTGCAAGGTGTACAAAGAGAGAGATAAAGATTATGTGGCTCTACCAAATGGTGCAGGGAAGAGGGTATTGGAGATATAGAGGTAGAGGGATGAGGCAAGGAGTTGGCTAGAGGACATGTGGAGAGAGAGGGATGAGGCTTGAGATAGAGCTGAGTGTGTAGAGACAACCATGGGGGATGCAAGGGGATTGTTGGAGAGGGAGAAGATAGCAGAGGCGTAGGTACATAAATTGTAGAGTGAGAGGGATGTGGAAGCACAAAGGATATCTCAGTTGGAGTCCCAAGTTGAGTAGATGCAACTAGCCCAGGAGGCGTGGGAGAGGGAGAGGTGACATATCAGTGGGCAGAGAGACATATATCAGATAGAGAGGGACATAAAAATGGAACATGCAATAGGGGAGGCCGATGCTAGGACAAAGGCTAGGTATTATATGTTTTCTTACCATCAATTTATCCCAGATCTTGCATGAAGGGTGCCACCATACATCCGAATAGTGCCACCATACATCCGAATAGTGCCACAGATGTCAGCACCCTCACACTCAGGGGCCACACACACATGAGGATACAACAATTACTGTGAGACACCCCCACCCCAAGTTTGAGGTTTTGTATTAGACTCCCCCTAGAGGTCAGATATCGAGAGCACTAGTTAGAGGATGAGAGGGGATACATGATCCAGATTTTGGCATGTGTAGCATGTATGGATAGTTCATGCAGATGGATTATTTTTATAGATTCTAGAGATTGATTGATTCATTTATTCTTTGTTCATTATTCATTTAGGAGATGTGGTCTCTGTATTTGATTAGAGCTTTGCACTTGTATCTTTATTCGATGGACATTATGATAGACTTTTATTATGGACTTGTTATAGAATTTTATGATCTTTATTATGGACTATAATGGACATGTGATGGACACTATATTTTTTTGATATATATATGATATGCGATAGACATTGTTGACATTATGTGATTATTATGTGATGGATGTTTATTATGCTCATGTGCAGGGTGGTGATTATGATGTATGCATGTGGTTATGATGATTTATGCTTATGTATATGTGAATGTTATGGATGGAATGCATTATGTCTAATGCTTTTGTGATGTAGGATTTAATGGATGATTTATGATTTTATGATATATGCTATGGATGTGATATTAATGGTGTGTGATGCAAGTGGAAATGTTAGTGTGATTTGTGATGTATGTATATGAGATATGATATTAATAATGTATGGATAATTACATGATAATGATTAATCACAATGTATACAATGAATGAAAATATATGATATATGCATATGTGATCATGATATGGATGGATGTGATAAATATGATGTAATGCAATGTATGTGGTGAAATGAACTAATATGTTTAGAATAATAACTCTAAAGAATCTAAAATGGTAATACGATGAAAGGATAATGAAATGGAATGAACTTAAAATGCTTAGAACAACCAATCTAGATCAATCTAAACAACTTAAAATCAATATGAAAATGAAAATGCAATGGGATGAAATGATATGAAATGAACTTAAGATAATTAGACTAACAGATCTATATTAATCTAAACAACTTAAGATGATAATGACAATGATAATGCAAAGAGATGAAATGATATGAAATGAACTTAAGATGCTTAGACTAACAAATCTATATTAATCTAAACAACTAATATGATAATGAAAAGGATAATGCAATGGAATGAAGATGAAATGGAATGAACATAAGATGCTTAGACTAATAGATCTATATTAATCTAAACAACTTAAGATGATAATGAAAATGATAATACAATGGAATGAAGATGAGATGCTTAGACTAACAAATCTATATTAATCCAAACAACTTAAGATGATAATGAAAATGATAATGCAATGGAATGAAGATGAAATGGAATGAACTTAAGATGCTTAGACTAACAAAACTATATTAATCTAAACAAGTTAAGTTGATAATAAAAATGATAATGCAATGGATAATAGGCTTAAGTGAACAATGATAGATGTGACAATGTATCACAGAGTGAGATGAATGGCTTACCATTGTCAATGATGATGGTGGAGGGGATTCCATATCTATAGAAAATTTGGAAAAGGATGAATTTGGAAGACCCATGATCTGGGAGATTGGAATGGCTTCCACCCACTTAGTAAAGTATTCAATGGTGGTGATGATGAATGTACCACCATCAGATAATTGAGGGTAAATCTTCTTGATTAAGTTGAAACTCCATTGTGAAAAGGGCCACGGTGCAATGATAGGCTAAAAATCTTTCATAGGAGCATGGATTAAATTTGCTTGTTGTTGATAGGGTACACACTTCTTCACAAATTCACAGGCGTCATGCTCCAGGGTGGGCCTGTAATATCCTACTCTTAGAATCTTCTTTTCTAAGGCCATTCCATTAGAAAGAGACACACAAACACCACTATGTACCTCATTTAAAGCAACACGGGATTTTGATTCATTGAGACATGGAAGAAGAGTGCCATCATACCCTCTACGATAAAGTGTATCTCCCATGATGGTATATCAGGAAGTATGTTGGATAAATGATTTGTGTTGGTTTCAGGTGAGGTCAGGTGGTAAGATGTTATCATGGAGATAGGCATAAATGTCTTGGTACTAGGGTGATTTAGGACCTACAATATCACACACCATCTCATTGTCAAGGACATCATATGTTGGGATTAATAATTTCTCAACAAGGAACTCACAGTTCATTCGATCTTTAGCCTTGTCAATGAGGGAACCAATCATAGTCATAGCATCTACTACTTTGTTCTACACTCTAGGAATTTTTTCAAACTAGATGAAGGTGAAATATTTCTTGAAGTAATCTACGATATGTCTATAGCATAAAAGCTTATCATCTTTTGTCTAAAACTCATTGTTGACCTGTTTGATTATCAATTGAGAATCACTAAAGACATGAAGATGAGTGATATTCCATTGGATTGTAATTCTTAGGCCAGTGATTAAAGCTTCATATTGGAAAATATTTTTGGTGCATGGAAATTCTTTGCTGAATGACTTTGGGATGTAATCACCTTAAGGAGTGATGAATAGGACACCTACACCACCTCTATTGTGAGTATAAGACCCATCAAAATAGAGTGTTCATGTATCTATTTTTGAAATTGTAAGGACACCTTCATCAAGAAACCCTGCTACTAATGGATATGTATCCACCAGAGGATAGTCAACCAACTAATTTTCTATCACTTGTACCTTTATTTCCTTATGATGCATGCACTCTATGTCAAACTTTCTCAGTAACACGATCCACTTGCCCATGCGGCTAGTTAAAGAATTTTTGGATAACAGATACTTGAGTGGGTCAATTTTTTATATTAGCTTGATGGGGTGACTAAGCATGTAATGGCATAGCTTTTGTGAATTGAAAACAACTTCCAAACAAATTTTTTCCATTGGGAAATCATTGAGTTCATAACCCACAATTGTTCAACTAATATCACTTTTTAGAGAACTCATCATGTTGTGCTAGCAATGCCCCCAGTGCAATTGTCATGGCTAAGATATATAACATTAGTAGTTTACCTGGAATGGGATGCGTTAAAATAGGTGGATGAGTTAAGTATTCCTTGATCTTTTTGAAGCCTTGCTGACACTCTGGATCTCATTTGAAAGTGGTGTCTTTGTGTAAGAGGTGTGTGAATGATTGGCACTTATTAGTAAGTTGGGCTATGAAGCGCTTGATGAATTGTAGCTTCCCTTGGACAATCCTTAATTGTTTTAGATTTTTTGGTGGAGGCATTTCCATTATGGCCTTGACCTTGGCTGGATCCACTTCAATGCCCCTTCTAGATACTATGAAGCCTAATAATTTCCCAAATGTGACAATGAATACACACTTTTTTTGATTCAGACACAACTTGTACTATTCCAACTACTCAAAGATTTTCCTGAGGATCCTAGGATGATATTCTCGTGTATTGTATTTCCCTAGTAAATCATTAACATAATATTCCATTATGATATGGATGAGGTCATGGAAAATGATGGTCATTGCACATTGGTAAGTTGCCCCCACATTTTTGAGACCAAAGGGTATGGCATTGTAGCAGAAAGTGCCCCAAGGAGCGATGAAAGTAGTCTTATGCTAATCTTCAGGTGTAATTCTAATTTGATTGTAGCCAGAAAATCCATCCATAAGGGATAACATAGCATGTATTGCTATGAGATTTAACAACATGTCAATGTTTGGAAGGGGGAAATCATCCTTATGGCAAGCTTTATTGAGATCTCTTAAATATACATAGATTTTTATGTTTCCATTTGGTTTATCCACAGGTACTATGTTGGATATCCAATTAGAATAATCAATAGGTTTGATGAATCTAGCCTCCAATAGTTTTTCTACTACTTTCTTGAGAAGTAGGTCCACATAAGGGTGCATTTTATTGAGCTTCTATTTAACTGGTTTTGCCTCCAGATGAACGTCAAGGTGGTGCACAACTAATGCGGGATCCAATCTTGGCATATCTAAATAGGACCATGCAAAGTTAATGATCCCTTCCTTTAGTAGATTAACGATGATGGGGGACTCTTCTTTGGACAATGACTTGGCCACATAAGTGATTTTGGGCTCTTCTTATGTTCCTAGATTAACTTCTTGTGTCTTTTTTTATCAAAATGGATGATTGTTTAGATAAATGAGTTCCAACAAGGGGAAGATGAACATCCCCATCCTCCAGCACCTCATCAAGGTTTTCACTATTGGATACACCTTTTATTTTTACTTTTGATGGGTCAAGAAGTGCCTTGGGAAGGTTTTCACTAGATAAACCTTTTTTGTTTTGTTTCTTTTTCCTTTTTCTGTTAGGGTGTTCATCTTCCCCCAATCCCATGAGATGTATGTATGTTTCCACTAAAGGAAAAGTGTTTATGGGTGTGCTACCTCGTAAATCCCAATCAATAAGGTTGGGGTGGCAAAGGGAAAGGTTGATGGTCAAAATAGATGTAGAATCAAAGAGGGAAGGGAGATATAGATCATCATATGAAAATATGATGACTTCTTCTGGTATGTCATCAAAGAAATTTTTATCTGAATTGATATTATTCAAGGTGCTAGTGGATGTTTCGGGACTCTTTTTCTTTTTCTCATAGCCTAAGCCCAAATTTCTAGGTCACACAGGTGTCTCAATAGTTTGCAGTCTTCCATGTTCTCCTACACCAAGTCCTTCCCCTTGATAATTGTATTTTTCTACCAACTTTGATGCATAGGGATAAACCTCTTGAAAGTACTCATTGAGAGGAGGTGACGGCTCAGGTTCTTCCTTATATATCCATTGACTGATGTCATCGTTTGCCTAATCTTTCTATGTTCCTAGGGACTGGAAAGTGGTAGAACCCATGTTCTTAGAAGTGATATTTTTTGTCTTCTCTTCTTCCTTTGGTGTAGACTACGAAGGTTGACCATAGGTGAGGAGATGGAGGCATGGTTGCCACATTAAGAGTCATACACATCTCATATTCTCCACAACTTTTATCTATGATTTTGACCTTGGTAATGGTGGATTCAGATGTAGTGGACGAAGTGGATGATGTGGTGGATGATGAATTGGAGGATGGATTGGAAGAGGATTTTTGAGGTTCCCCCACTTGTAATCCCAGACAATATAGCGAGTGGGGGAAGGAAGCTTCTAGAGCATGAAAATACTCAAAGAGTTGATGGTCTGCATAGATAGTTACTTCGACCCCATTGTATGGAAATTTTAGGAATTGGTGGTAGGTCGATGGAACGGCCTGCATGGCATGGATCCATGGGTGGCCAAGGAGAAGGTTGTATGGTAGATCCAGATCAAGAATGTGGCATGTGGTGTATTGCACGATGGGTCCAACTTGGATAGGAAGACAAATAATACCTTCTGAGTCCCTTTTTGCGTTGTTGTAAGCCTTTATTGTGATGGTTTGATTATCCAAGTTAGCATGAGTATATCCTACTTTCTTTATAAATTTTAATGTACATAGGCTGAGGGAAGAGCCACTATCTACCAAGACCCATTTCACCTTATGGCAGGCTACAATGACCTCAATGTGTAGGGAAGGATTATGGGATGAATCGATCGACAACATATCATTGTGACTAAATCCCAACCGATAAGTGGATGAAAAATGTCCTACTAAATCCTAAAACTGGGTAGGATTTATGTCATTGGCACATGTGTATCCTGAAGAACCTTTGTTACGATTTCTTGGTGAATTGGTGAAGACTTAAGCAAATCCAAGATGGATATTTGGGATGGGGTCTTACCAAGATGTCAAGAATATTATATTATGAGCTCATAAGAGTGGGTTGAGATGAAGTGGAAGCCCCAAAACTATTATGTGGGTACAACACACGTAGTAACAACACACCAAGGGTCTTTTCCTTTGACACAAATCATAGACACACATGGCTCTGCTTGACTAATGTACATAAAAATTCCATCATAGTTATAGGGCACATTCTTATACCTGACATTGTTGGTGTTGTTATTGTTAGGCCCAAGTTAGCATTTGAGGTACTAGGACCTTGATTGTGCTTAGGGAAGGCATTTTGATATATCTCTAATGGAGCATTGGATGATGTAGCATGATTTGCATCCACTACGATATCCCCTCGATCTATAAGATCTTGGATATAAGTTTTTAGTACTTGAAATTTATTAGTGGAATGACCTTTGATCTTATGAAAATCGTAATATTCATTTTCCCTATACTAGGCAGGTTTGGGCTTTGACTCATCAAAAGGCTTTGTAATGGGATAAGTGACCGGATAACTTGCTTGAAGCAGCCACTTGAAAACAACATCTAAAGGCTCTCCTAAACAAGTGAATGAGCACTTGTTATGTCCTTGATTATATTCATTAGACTATTAGGGAGGACGAGGTGCACCATGTGGTATAGATATGACATTGGAAATTGATTGTAGATTAGGGACATACTACAATCTTTGGGAAGTATTGGCTACTTGGATGTTTTTAGTATCAGTAACACCATCATTGACAACATTTTTATTCTTGTTCGAGTAGTGGGATTTATAACCAGATGACTTAACCTTATCTTCATCGAATATTTTGATTTTCCCCTTAGCAATGAGGGCCCTCTCAATGGTAGTACCTTTCTCAATGACCTCTGCAAAATTGGTGACATAGTGGAGGCGTAGGTTATGTACTAGTTCAAGATGAGCATTGGAAACAAAGATCATTACCAAATCCTTCCCATTGAGATGAGATTTTAGCCTACTAGCCAAGGCTTGCCACATTTGTAGGTAGCTTGTAAATGTTTCTCCCTCACATTAGGTATCTTTCAGGAGATCTAAGGTATCAATATCCTTCTCCAAATTGAAGTGTGCAACAATTTTTTTTGAAAGATCTAAAAAAGAGGAGATTGATCCTTTCGAAAGACCCATGAACCAATCTAAAGCTCTCCCCATTAGAATCCTAGGGAAGAGTTGCAAGAGATAATTTTCATTATGTAGGACTTCTTGGCAATGTGTGTAGAATTCTTGTAGGTGGTTTCTTGGATCATTCCTTCCCTTATACTTATCGAACTTAGGCATCTCAAAATTCTTAGGAAAGAGGATGAGTGAAATTAAGGGATCAAATGGATAGGGGAAAATCTCCTCAAATTTGAAGGACTTCTTGGATGTCCCTACTTGCAAGTCTTTTAATGTGGCTTTTATTTCTTCCCACTCTTTATTGATCGATGTTGAAGAGGAAGGAATTGTTGGATTGGACTAATCATAAGGACTATATTGTTGATGTGATGGAGGTGGAGGTGGAATGGACTGGCCATATGATGACAGGGATGGATATAATGAGGTTTGTTGATATTGATTAGGATACATGCATTGGGGATTGGCATAAGCTTGTTGGTATGATGATGGGGCTTGGTAAGATGAGGAAGAGGCACCCTGCAAATAGGATGGTGGTTGTTGGGAGTAATATGGATTAGATTGGTAATTGTAAGTAGTTTTTTGTTGGGAAACATATGGAGGTTGTTGCAGATTGGACTACTCATAGTAGGTACTTTGTTGTGATTGTGAGGGATTAGTGTATGACAACTGTTGTTGGGATTGTTACTGATTATAGTAAGAATAATTGGGATTGGGGTTGGATGTGGTGGCTTGCACATAATACGTGCTTTGTGGGTGGTATAGGTATTGGGAAGCATGGTTTCCTAGCATTTTTTGGAAGGATTGTTGTGATTGTGTCAGGATTTGTGAATGTTGAGGAGGTCGAGATGGGATTTAAGAGTTTTGGGGTGGCTGGTGATAAGATGGGATTTGTGAATGTTGAGGAGGTTGTTGATAGGATGATGTTGGCTAGTGAGAAGGGACCTGCGATTGGTGAGGGGGTTGTGATAGATTACCTTACGACTGATGTGGAGGTTGTTGTTGATGTTGTTACAGAATTTGTGCACGATGCAAAGGTTGTGAAGGAATTTGGGTATGTTAAGGAGGTTATGATGGGATTTGTTGTGGAGGTTTTTTATGAGGTGGTTTTGAAGGTGGTGCCTACTGTGGGTTACCCTGGGGCTGATGCAAGGACGATATATTTCCTTGAGGCAGTTGTTGGGATGTGAACGAAGGTGGTGGTACATTTGATGTGTGTGGACCTAGGAGGTAGAGGTGGTGCAGCAAAAGGAGTAGGAACATTGCCCCCTGTATTCCCTGGTAATTGACCTAGTTGGTTTGGTGGAAGAGGTGGTGTGGTTGGTATGGGGGTTGTGTTGGAAAGAGACACTGCACATGTCATTTGGTGTTCTCATTGATGGTAACCCTAGTTAGTGATTTGATCCGCACATCAGTATTTGATTGTACTAAAAGTCAAATCAAAGTTTTGTGATAAATTATCAAGTTAGAACAGAGCATCCAACATAATTGTGTCCATCGATTCATATGCAATTTTTTCATATCATTTTGAGTTGTGGATCTTAGGGAAGGTCGTTCAATGTATGATCTATATTATCCTTTAATATTAGAGCTTCACATTGATCTGTGTGCAAGTTAGAAGATCTGATTGATTGATTTTTTGTTTAACAATGCAAGAAGGCCGACTTGGTGAATGTAGCGTGTTGTGGATATTCGAGGAGTAATTTTTTAAGTGTTTTTGTGTTCGAGCATGTTGATTTAGGTCCTCACTATGTTGTGACTAACTTTGGTGGGTGCAAATTGAAAATTAATTGTGGATTTAGCTAACAGTTTGTAAATATTTTCTATTTTGTTGAAGTTGACATGTAGTGATTAAATCTTTAATCGCGGATATCTATAAGCGATCGATTATATCATTTTGATATATGTATGAAGTGTGTTGATGTATGTTGTGAAATTCAAAAGGATTGAAGAGCGATTGTGCATAGTTTCACTTGTGCAGAAAAGGATTTGAGATGCAAATTAAAGCAGAAAGAGCAGAAGAGCAGAATTAGACAAAAGGTCAAGAAAGTGATTAATGTGCTTAACCGGAACTGAATTCAGGCATTAGTAGATGTTATTTTGTTAGTTCAAATCTTTTGGATGTAATCCAAATATTTTTGTAAGACAATGATTATGCCTTTTGTATTTGAGCAGTGAGCTCTAGGTAGTGTGCCTAAATGCATGTGCTTTCCTTTTGTAAATACTTATTTGAGTATACTCAAATCATATTGTCGATTAACCTCCACCATGGTTTTTCCCCTAAGAGGGTTTCCATGCAAAAAATCCTTGTGATATGGTGTTGTGGTTGCTTTTCTTATGTTCATGCATCTTTCTTTTGGTTGAATGTTATAAGTGCTTTAAAGATTAGATTAATAAAGTTAAAAATTGTAGAACACTAATTCACCCCCACCTCTTAGTGTTCCTTGATTCCAACAGGTTAAACTTTGAGGGATTTTCATGCCTTGTGGGTTGGGAGGACCTTGCGACATGCAAAGACCAAGAGGATTGTTAGGATTAGGGCCTCGGGGAATGTTAGGATTAGGTATTTCCTCCATTACTGAAATCGATAAGTCTAGGGAGAAGATAAGGGAACTATGTGATCAGATCAAGCAGAAAGAGATTAAAAGCATTGATGATGAACAACTAAGTCAAGCCCTAAAGGAAAAGATAGAAGAATGTGAAAATTTTGCTAGAGATAATGCAATCCTCAAGCATGAGATGGAATCTATTATGATGAGGATGACCAAGGAGATATAAGACAAAAATAAGAATGAAGAGAATCTTACTCAGTCCTTGAAAGAGAAATCTAAAGAATGTAGCTGAATTACTGATGGATTCAATCAATTGGAGCTTGAATTGGAGCAATCCATAAATAATGAAGAAGAGCTTGAAAAGCATATTGTTGATCTCAAAGATGAAATTTCTACTACAAATGAATACAAGGAGAAGTTCAAGATCAGCTCAGCCAAGCTTGATGAATTGATTAAAAGTCAGGGGACTGAAGGTGACAAATGAGGTTTTGGATATGAGAAAGGAGAAAGCTTTGGATCTAGACAAAGGATATTTAGGCAAGGAAATTAGATGAACAAAGCTGGAAGGTATATGGTAAGACAACCTAATGCTCAAAGGTTCAATGGTTACTATTTTGTTTGAAATAAATTTGGTTATATGGGTGCTCAATGTAGAAATGGAATGAATCCAAGTGGTCCATCATTCTCAGGTTAGTGCTTTACTTGCAATAAGTATGGTCATAACTCAAATGAATGCAAAAATATGATGAACAAATTTTATAGAGATGTCAAATGCTATACATGCAATAGATTTGGCCATATTGCTAGCCAATGTAGATCAAGAGAAAATCAATGGAACAACTGGTCTGGACAAAGAAATGTGGTGTGCTACAATTGCAACAAATTTGGTCATATTGCTAGATTTTGCAGAAGTGGAAAGGGTTTGGTAAATCAAAGGAAAAACATGCAAAAGGATGAAAAGGGAAAAGGAAAGTCACTAAAGATGAGATCAGGAAGCAAATGAAGAAGATATGGGTGAAGAAGAGTCCATCTATTGCAGGAAATGATTCCACACTAGAATCTAGTCTTGGTAATTCCTTCAGGAATTAGTTTTGGACTTCTGGCCTAGGGGAGCTGTCAAGAAAATCCTTCAAACCCCCTGCCGATAGTTGGTACTAGGATATGGATGAGTGCAGTGATTGCATTGATGATCTACAGATGTTGGTGAAACTGTTGGAGAGAGTATTTATGTAGTGTTGAAGGTTCACAAAAGAGTTATCTTTCACAGGGTATGGAAACAAGGTATATGAATGAGTTCGGGAAAAAGCATTCATTACGACAAAAGGTTAGGTTTACGAATGATAAAAGGTAATTTATGTTCTTCATTTTTCACTTTGCACTTTGAGAAGAAGAATTTTGGAGAGCTCTATAAGCGAATTGTGGCGAGATTCAAATGTGAAGGTGATTCGGCGATCAAACCCTAATCCGGAAAAAAGGTATTTATCAGGAAAACTTTTGAACTTTTGAATTTTTGAAATTGGCTACTCTGTTGGTAGTTGATATCAAGGATAGACCCTATTCAAAATTCAAGTGGAATCCTTTCAAATTTGTTGAGACAGAGCCCTTAGGTGCATTTTTCGTCTATTATATATGGCGTCTTGCATATTGAAAACATTAGAGCATACATTCATGCAAATATTGAGGAGTTAGGGAGCTTGCAGTTATTGAATTTGTATTCAAATCATATAGTTGGAGAATATTTCATGGTAAACCCTGAATTCAAAACCTTAGAGGAGAATAAATGCACACATATTGTAAAATTTCCCATGTTTGAAGAAATCGAGTGGGTCCAATATATTTTGAGCTGATTTCATGCTGAATTTATGTGGTTGAGTCAACCTTTTAAGATTACAAAAGAATCCATAAGCATTGTTACTAGTTTAAATTCCTCTGTTGGGTTGCCGATCTTGAAGTCCGTGAAGAATTAGACAGTTGCTGACGCAACCGATTCAATGTTTGATAAAAGAGCTATGACAATTGATGATATCATTGAAGTGGATGTCAGATTTTCATCTATGGTCATAGGTTACAAGATCTATCATTCCATCTAGGATAATTCTATATCTGGTACAACTATCTATGCAACATATCAGATGGTGAAGGAGAATGCAGAGTATGATCTATGTGAGTTACTTCAAAGTTAGTTTATGGAGAATCTTGGAAAAATAAAAAAGGATAAGAAGAATTATTTCAAATATGGTAATTTGTTTCTATGTTTATTTTTCAACTTCACTAATGAAGTTTTGAGATTTGGAAAAGTACAATGGAAAGCTAATAAACCAGTAGTTGTTCAAATTAGAGATATCTTGCACAAATTTGGTGATAGTAAGACAAGGTAAATTATTATCTGGGGATATTTCAAGAGTTTTCAGAGTGATATGCAAGCAAGAGAAAGAATTCCTAAGTCTATTGTGGAGAAGAACAAGGACACTATCTACTTTATGGTTGACATTGATCAATGCTTGATGGAATATGCAGCTACTAGAATAGTCTGGATTATGCCAATGGGATATGAAGTTGAAGAGAACATCTTGGAACTATATGCATAACATTTGTTGAGTAAACCTTGGAATCTGACAGAAGAGAGGTTTGGAACCTATGAAGAAAAAGATATGCAAGTACATGAGCAGTTGAAGAAACTGATGATAGTCTGGAAGGTAAGGAAGGAAGTTGAAGCCTTTGCAGAGAGCATGGGTATATCTGCAGAAGCAGTGAGAGAAACTAGAAGAAAGAGAGAACAAGCTAAATAAGATCCTACTAGAACTGAATCTTCTAGTCGGGCAACATCCTCTACCTGAACTAGATCAACAAGGAGCTTTGTACCCTTATCCAGTTCTACAGTGAAATCAAGCCCTATGAAAGCTCAAGTGAAGACATCTAGTAGAGAAGGAAAGAGGAATAAGGATAAAAGAAAAAGAGTTTATGTTGCAGTTGAGGAAGATGAGGAAACATAATCTAATGAAGAAGTGAGAGAAATTAAGCATCAAGGCACAAAGGCAACAACAGTCTCTAAGGACAAGCCCTCTGGTGAAGAATAGAAAGCGAAGAAGAAGAAAATTGACAAACCAGGTATGATTGTAAAGGAAGTTGAGAGAGGCATAATCAAGGATGGGAATCTTAAGCCACTATGTGAATGGTATGATACCTTTGATAGTGTTGGTCAAAGAATTCTTGAAGAAGCAACAATAAATTATTTGAATGATTTCAATATGACTCTTATTGAAATAATATCTTTGTTACCTAAAGGTCTATATGAAGTCTTAGAAATGAGGAGAGTGAATGCTAGAACTGAAGAAGAGAAAATGAGAGAACATATACTTGTTGATTTGTATCTGGTGATGTCATTAGAAGAGATGAAGAATATTCTAAATGATGCTAAGAAGGATTTCAAGAGAAAAGCAAGAGTAAACAAGCTTATGACTGGTCAGACTGAAGAGGTAGCAAAAGAAACTGAATTCTAAAGGAAGTTTTGTTAAAGAATAGAATCAATGTTGTTTTTGAAGAAGGTCATGATGAAGATATTGCATCTGGTCCAATGGTTGAAGAGATAAAGTAAGATATAGTTGAGGATGTAGAAGTTGAGAAAGCCAACTTCATAGACCCTAAAGATCACCTGCATACAAATAACCTGCCACAGAAAGAAGAGATGGAGACAAAAAAGCAAGGGTGCTCTGAAAGCTGAAAATGTATTAATTAGAGAGAGGGATAAAATATAATAATCAATCCTTATAAAAGGAGATTGTGCAACCCTAAAGAAACCCTAATAGGTAGAAATTTAATAATTAATATAATTATAAATGTCACAATATGCAAACTAAAGTGAAATATTAAGAGAGGAATAAAGGTAACTTAATTAACATAATTAAGTTAAAAAATTTACTCTAACACCCCCCCTTAAGATGAGCAAAAGTGTAGCTACAAACATGTGCAAAAAATCAAAAGTAACTACAATGCATGAAAGTAAATTTGGGTCCCGACAACTAGGCCTGATGAGGTACCCAATCACAACAAAATCTCTATAAAGTGGAGAAATAGAGAAAACCTCATGGGAAAAACTCTACTCCAAAAAGATATTAAAAACATGAAGAACATTAGTGAAGAGAAGAAGCTGCAAACAACTGTCAAAAGATGACTGTTATGGTGCCAAAGAACCTCCTTTGAAGATAGGATGATCAAGATCAAGAAGACAACAATCTGCATGAGTGCCCCCAACGACACTACTCAAATTAGATGGAAAACAAAGGCAAACACCTAGAACAAAGATACAAATGGCACAAGTACCAATAGTCTGGAGAACAACAATCAATTGAGAATGGAAAAAACCAAAAGGCATGAACAGGCTGACTACCCTGACCCACTGAAATGGTGTAACACCCTATAGTGCACAACATCTGAAGGTGCACAAGAAAACACCTACAATTGAAAAATTGGTGTGCAAAAAAAAGGACACATGCATGAGGCTGGAATCATATGGATCCACTATTGGCATTCACAACACTTGGCACTGTGCGAGTACAAAATATGGTACAACCTTATGTGCAAAATCCCTAAAATACATGTACAATAGTGTGGAACTTTATCTCAGTGTGTTTACATAGAATATTGCTTACAAAGGATGCTCAAAATTCCCACAAAGGACAAAAAATTGGAAATACATGAAGAACAGCCAAAAATGAAGCAACCCATGCAAACGAGAAGTTCCCAAGAGCTAATATGTCCAGGTAATTCACCAAAGTGTGAAAACACAGAAAAATGAATAGAATATACCTAGAGTGAAATCTGGAAAAATCTCATAGATGGAACTAAAGAGCTCTGAAAGATGGTTCCAATGCCGCTTAGACCGCGAAAAATAGAGAAATTGGTCAAAAGTTACGAGCTTGGGACTGAAAAAAACTTCTTTGACTTCAACTAACTATAGAATGCACCAGAAATAGAAATAGGTGATGAAACCCACACCACTAGAAAGTTGGAAAAACCAGATTTTCGACGATATCTCATTTTCCAAAAAACAATATCGTATGCCCAAGTTACAGCCTCTGGAAGAAAACAGCTCGAAAGGGGGAAAAAACTAGTGTAGCATTAAATTTGACGGTCAACCAGTCATCGCAACAAAAATATTGGCTTAAAATTGATGGCCAAATGGTCATCACCGCACTTCTTCAATTGGGCTTATTAAAAAAAAAAAATTATATAAAAAAATAATAAAAAAATATACATAATAATTTTTTTTTGAAAAAAATTAATAAAAAAAATAGCCACCGGTAGCATTAAAGCCGTCGGTGAACGACATTAATGGGCCTGCAAGGCCTACGTAGCAGGTACCCTATGGGTACCATTAATGAACCCGTAGGCCTAACGGTACAGGGCCCACAGGGTAAGGTACCCTACGGGTTCCCAAAAATATCCGTTTTTAAAAAAAAAACTTTACAAAAAAAATTGCTATGCCTTTTCAATATATATATTTTTAATTTTTCTGACAAACTAATTTTTTTACCGGGGCTAAAAAAAATTCTCGACCCACGTGCAAGTAGTCGTATTGGGTTGTACGAGGTAAATTTTTTTGCGTCATAAGTCAACTGCTTAGATTTCAACAATTTTATAGTCGATCTTAGGGTTTTTGGCCATTGCAGACTCAATGGTGAGGTCCATTTGGACTCAAAAGCTTTGATCAAATAGGTATGCCCTAGATCAAAAGAGACAAACCCCAAACCCTTGAAGCTCCAAAAATATTTCAAAACACGAACAATAAGCAGCAGGTCTGGAGCTCTGATACCATGTAGAAGTTGAGAAAGCCAACTTCACAGACCCCGAATATCACCTACATGCAAATAACTTGTCACATAAAGAAGAGATGGAGACAAAAAAGCAAGGGTGCTCTGAAAGCTAAAAATGTATTAATTAGAGAGAGCAATAAAATACAAAGATCAATCCTTATAAAAGGAGATTGTGCAACCCTAAAGGAACCCTAATAGGTAGACATTTAATAATTAATATAATTATTAAATGTCACAATATGCAAACTAAAGTGAAATCTTAAGAGAGGAATAAATGTAACTTAATTAACATAATTAAGTTAAAACCTTTACTCTAATAGAGGACACTAAGATTCCTCTTGATATGCATGATACAAAAGTTTCTATGGAGATTGAAGCTCCTGAAGATGTGACAGCTGAAGAAGTTGAGATTCCCAAAGACAAGCAAGAATCTGTAGCTGAGGAAATAGTGATTGAAGAAAAGAAGGTTGAAGTAAGGGAAGTTCCTATGGAAGCAAGAGACACTATAGAGGCAGTGAAGAAATTTTTGGAAGAGCAACAAGAAGAGTTTGACCTTGAATTGGGTGAAGGTCCTATTAATTTGGCTAGTTTGTCTCTGATTCAAAAATTGAAAGTTGCATCATTTGCTCAAACGAAGGCTAGGAAAGAATTGTTGAAGTCTCACATTGAGGATAGTGAGATATTGAGTCTTGCATCCATCATCTTGCAAAGAATCATTCCTTCTCATGTTAAGGATCCATCTGGTTCTCCCTCCAGTGAGCTGAACTAGCTTATTAATTTTGTAAGTACTCATTTTGAGTCCCTTGAGAAGTCAGCTGAGGACAAGGTACATAAGGAATTTGATGATAAAAGGTTCAATAGGGTAAAGTGCATGATTTCTAATGACAAATCATTATTAGCTACCTATGTGAAGAATGTTCAAAGTGCACTATTTGAAGGAGGAAAGATCTATAAGTCATGTTTATCTTTGTCTAAATTTATTGAGGTCAATGAGAAGAAGATTAAGGATCGTGAGAAACAATTAGCTAATATTTCTGAAGCCTTTGATCCTTTAACTGTTTCTGTTGGAAAGCAATAAGGTCAAGTTATATCCCTACTTGACAAGATAAAGAGTTTGAAGCATGATAATGATATAATTGTGGAAAGAGCATGTGAGCTTAGAGGCCTAATTGGTCTGAAGATGGAAACAATGTTGAGTGCATTGAAGGAAGCACAAGAAGCTTTGGCGGTCAGTGATCCAGTGAACCTTGAGTCTACAAAGATGCAATCTTATCTATTATGTGGTCACATGACTATTTTGGAGAATCTCAAAAAGAGTTGGGACACTAGTTTGAGCCTATTGAAGAAAAAATGTGCAGATCTATTCAAGTCTGTGTAAGTTTGTACATATGCAATTTGAAGTTTTTGTTTGATTTTTGGTATAAAAATTCCTGCCTTTTCCATTGATGTCAAAGGGGGAGAATGGGACAGTGAAAAATGCCTTAATCATCTTAGGGGGAGTTGTGTTTTTGGAGTTTTGAAGGTTGGCAGTGTATTTATGTTGGTACTAATTCTGACACTTAGTCATTTTTCACTAAGTGTTGCCATCAATTCCAAAGGGAGAAATTTTTGGAAAGAGACACTGTACATGTGATTTGGTGTTTTCATTGATGGAAACCCTAGTCATTGATTCGATCCACACATCAGTATTTGATCGTATCGGAAGTCGGATCGAAGTTTTGTGATTAATATTCAAGTTAGAACAAAGCATCCGACAGAATTGTGTTCATCGATTCATATGCAATTTTTTGATATTATTTTAAGTTGTGGATCTCAGGGAAGGTTGTTCGATGTATGATCTATGTTATCCTTGAATCTTAGAGCCTTGTATCAATCTGTGTGCAAGTTAGAAGATCTAGTTGATTGATTTTTTGTTTAACAGTGCAAGAAGGTCGACTTGGTGAATGTAGCGTGTTGTGGATATTCGAGGAGTAATTGTTTAAGTGTTTTTGTGTTTGAGCATGTTGATTTAGGTCCTCATTATGTTGTGGCTGACTTTGGTGGGTGTGCATTGAAAATTAATTGTAGATTGAGCCGACAATTTGTAAATATATTTCTATTTTGTTGAAGCCGACATGTAGCTATTAAATCTTTAGTTGCTAATATATAGAAGTGATCAATTATATCATCTTGATAAATGTATGAAGTGTTTTCATATGTGTTATGAAAGTTAGAAGGATTGAAGAGTGATTGTGCATAGTTTCACTTGTGTAGTAATGGATTTGAGATGTGAATTCAAGTAGATAGAGTACAAGAGCATAATCAAATAGAAGGTCAAGAAAGCGATTAATGTGCTTAACCGGAACTGAATTCAGGCATTAGAAGATGCTATTTTGTTAGTTCAAATCTTTTGGATGTAATCTAAATCTTTTTGTAAGACAATGAGTCTTCCTTTTGTATTTGACCAGTGAGCTCTAGGCAATGTGCCTGAATGCATGTGCATTCCTTTTGTAAACACTTATTTGAGTATACTCAGATCATATTGTGGATTGACCTCCACCGTGGTTTTCCCCTAACAGGGTTTCCACGTAAAAAATCCTTGTGTTATGGTGTTGTGGTTTCTTGTCTTATGTTCATGCATCTTTCTTTTAGTTGAATGTTATAAGTGATTTAAAGATCAAATTAATAAAGTTTAAAATTGCAGAACACTGATTCGCCCCCACCTCTCAATGTTCCTTGATTCCAACTGGTTGAACTTTGAGAGATGTTCATGCCTTGTAGGTTGGGAGGACCTTGCAACATGCAAAGACCAAGAGGATTGTTAGGATTAGGTGTTGCCCCCATTATTGAAATTGGGATGCAGGTGGGCGAAAGATGATAAAGAAAAACATTTCCAATCCTTGGTTGGTACCATGTATCCTCTGGTGTGACTTCAAGGATTTGTAGGACTGATGAACTAGGATTCAGATCTTTTGGTAGACCAAGTGGAGTAGGAGGTCTAATGTTCACATAATTTGATAAATCAAACCTTGACAGTGGCTTGATGCCCTTCAGGAGGAAGGTGTCAAGGATTTTATCCCCACGCTCATTGAGAAGACAATCCATCATTTGCACATTAGTGGGCTTACTAAGATATTCATCGACTATGAGCTCAGGTTGGCTAACCATGCTTTCATCGAGAGGGGATTTATTGTGAACCTCAGTGTTAGATTATGATGAGCCACCATTGGTGGGTTGATCCTGAGGCATATGAGGCTAAGCACCTTGGGACTGTTGTTGTTCCATGAGCTTCTTGGCTTACGATCAGGTAAGGGGCATCAAAATTCAAAATGACCAGATGGCTAAGATGACACTAAGCTATATGATGCCCTTAAATGGATGGCATAAATGATGACTAAAAGGATTTCTAAGATGCTAGATGATTGGTGGGATGATTTGGATAACTGATTGAATTGGATTTGATTGGGTCGATTGATTGCATTGGATAAGATTAACTCTAAACTAAGTTTAGTGGTTTAATTGGATGATGCATGTTATCGATGATTGAATTTGGATTATAAAAGGATGATCATGACACTAAATCTACCTCATGATGAGAGGATATTGATTAGGCCATGAAGGATTACTAACTCAGGACGGATGACAATCCTAAGTGAGCACAAATAATGATGATTAGGGCTAGTTACCTAGCCCAATTAGATAAAAATCCCCTAAAACAAAGTTCAAAGGATTCAAACCGATGGATTGATGATGGATATGCAATATAGGGATGTCCTAAGATGCACCTATATGATTTGATTGAGGATTTGATGACTTTTGGAAAATGCAGACGAACTAAAATGATGATTACGAGTGGATGGATGCTGATAAAAAAGAATTGATCAAAAAATCAAACTCAAAAAATAATGGGCTTTCAATGGTCCAAAGGATTAACTCTTGGGAGTTTTATATGGGACATGCATATTCCTATGTGTGTGACAAGATCACCCCTTTAGGTGATGGGATCACCTATTTAAAGGTCAAAAAAATTTCCTCTCTGTAGCACAGGTTCGTCTATCTAGGAAGCAAGATCACCTATATCTTTTGATGCTACAAAGAAATGGGCAGGCATGGGACATGATATCGCATATCTAAAGTTCAGGATCGCCACTTTCTTGAGACATACAAATATGGGCGAGAAACCCTATAGGAGTGACAAATTTTCCTAGTTCCTTGGATGTATAGATAAGGAACAAGATCACCTCTGATTGGATTCCCTATGGGTCAGAAAAAATTGCCTATGTCTTGAACTGTACGGACAAGGATGGTATGAATAGGACATGAGATCATCCCTGTAGAAAAAAGGTTCACCTATTTGAGGGAACTTGGATTCACCTAAAAGGAAGACAAGATCACCTATTCTAACAGAATAGGTGGACTCAGATGACACGAATTGGATAGACTCGCCTGAGGATAGCAAGATTGCCTATTTAGGGAACAAGTGGACACGCGGTCGCCTAACTAAGAGACCCATAGGAAAATTCACCCCAAACAAGAATGATTTTGCTTAAAGGATGACTAGACATTGACTCTAGACATGTAATCGCCCCTTTCAAGGGAAAAATCACTTGTCCATAATGCAAGTTTGCCCCTGTGAGAAGAAAAATCTCCACTAAGGGTAGGGGTAGACTATGGAAAAGGAAAAAAACATGACAAAAAATAAGCAAAGGGATGGATTGACTCAGACTAACGACAAGCACTAGTATCACACAAGAAGACACTCCAAACAACACAAGCCTAAAATTAGTGATAAAGGGTTTACAAACTTGATGTAGGCCCACCACCTTAAGGGGACACCCTAAGGTTAATATTCTGTGATACTGGGGTCGTTCTTTGGATCACCGTTTCTTGTGAAGGTGGATAGCTAGCAATTCAGTGGCATAAGGTCATCAACAGACGCCACAGGCTCACCTTCATGCTCTCTCTTGGAGACTATCGTAGACCACCATGACCGAATTTCTATCTCAACCCAAGGGAGTATGTCATGAGTAACTTTGGGGTATGGTGTGCATCCCTTGCACTACACCAAACCACAACAAAAACATAGGCCTCTATATAGGTTGAACAAGGCTATCTCATGCATCCTCAATATATGCTAAGGTACATGTGGCACAACTGTGAACACCATCCCATCATAAGAGTGGATCGGGAGCCCCAACAAGGTATTGGAAACTCGAACCAACCTTGCACGTCTTATCTAGGTATCACCCTAGCTTCGACACTTCGCTAAACATGACATGACTAGACTGGGGTACAACTTTGGCTCTCCCACCTTTATATACCCCATCGGTAACACATGGTCAAGATCATCCCCTAAGTAATGAAATCCCAGGAAAGTATCACTAAGAGAAGGAAACACTAGATGCTTTGATTGACCCCTAGGCTTACATGTATCACAAGGGGAGAGCTTAGACGCACTAGCACTTCCCTAGGTAGACTGGACTAGATTGGAACAAGTTGCAATTTATCATCACCTAGGATCACTGAAAGGTGCAAGGGGAGTGGATACGTCAACTTTCTCCCAAACATGGAAAACAAATTAATTAACCATTTAATTAATCTTCATGTACCTAAATTAGTGTAGAAAAAAGACACACAGATAAAGCTAACTAGGGGTCTTCGACCAATCGTCTTGCAGAAAATGAATTAGTATTTTTAATCACCGGTCTTCATTAAACGTGAGGGGAAAGTTGCACAAATTGTTAGTTAAATGCCACAATCACCGAAAACAAATTTAGTTGATTAGTATCCAAAACCAAAATCAAATTGTAGCTCAAATTGAAATATTAAAGTTTATTGATTACCACAAATTCGCCTCTGCGTGAGACGAGATCACCCTTGTCAATGATGTAAGATCACCTATTTTTATAAAGAGGTGAGATCATGTTCACCTATTGGATGAAGAGGCATATGCAATTTTTCCTTTGTAATTAGTGGAAGTTCGCCTCTCCCTTAAGCGGGTCCATCTATTCAGGTTGTTCTACACGTATTCACCTTTGAACTCGGTGATCTAGATCGATGAATGCAAGTTCACCCCTTTGCTAGAAGGGTGATGGAAAGTTGACCTGTTAGTGTTGCAGATACATCTCTATATCAAGCAAGTTCACCCCTCAGGGGTGGATTCGCCCCTAGGTGTAAAACCCAAACCTGCAAAATTTCAAACAACAAGCAAAAGTAAAACAAACCTATGACATGGGTCCCACTGAGAATTCCAAAGATTTATGCAAGTGAATTATAACCTAGAAATGCAAGACAACAAAAAAAATGAAAGATAGAAAATACAAACAAAACACTCAAGATTAGGCCTAAATAAATTGAAACAAAGCACAAGTAAATGGTACCTTTTACCTTGTTCAAATTGTTGTTTTGGTTGGCCCTTTGGATTTTTGATTGTATGCTCCTTCTTTGGAAAAATAGCTCAAATCCTAGTTTTAAATGATGGAAATATGATGAGGAATGCAATTTTTCAAATGGGCATTGGAATGGATGCAATATTGTGGCTCAAAATGTTGCAACAATGGTGGATGCTAAGTGATGGCTTGAGAGTGTATGCTTGATTGCTAGATTGTGGATTGTCCAAATGGGAACATTTCCACCATTTTTAGGGGAAGTGCCTCTAAAACAATGGAGGGTTAGAATTAAGCCATGGTGGAGGAGATCAAGGGCTAGGGTGAGTTGAGAACACAAGCCCTCACAAGCTGGCATGTGGAGAGTGACATGGAAGGGAAGGGGTGAGGTGGAGATGACATGGAGGTACCTTTATGTACCTTGGGAATGGACAAGATCTCATCATAAAGGAGGTCCTTGTCCACATGTTCCTTGAGAGGACATGTGAGGAATTAAAAATTCCTCACAAATCCTCATGGGGATATGGGAGAAGGAATTTAAAATTCCTTGCAGAAATACATTGGAGGAATAAATGTGAATTAAAAGTTCACATAGGGAAGGGGATTCCTTCTCCAAATAGAGAAAAAATTTAATGTAGGTTGAATAAGGACACGTGCCATAAATGGTATGGAGATTAGGTTAGCCTAATTAGGTAATTAAGGTTGTGCAAATGTGGGATTATGTAGGCTAATGAAGGATTAGAGGCAAGTGGGAGATTATGAAGGATGTAACCTTAATGATGATTAGGTGTGTGTACATCCTAATCATAGATTAATTAAGTTAATCTAGATTAAAGAGGATTATGGAGGATGTGACTAAATTAAATAAATTGGGCTATTTCTTTAATTTAGAGATGAACAAGGTAAGGTATTCAATTGATTAATTAAATACCTTAGGAGACATTAGGCTGAAAGAACATATTAATCAAATAATAAATTATTTAATTAATATAGCTAAGGGGTGTGGGACAGAGGAATGCAAGGGTGAATTTGACCATATGGGAGTGGTAAAATTCAGGTGTCTACACATACATTCTTTTTTTTTATGTATTCACTTTTTTAGGGTTTTTAGCAACTACATAAGTTTCTACTTAAGGGAGGGTGTTAGAGCAATCATGTATTAGCTAATAATTTTTGATACAGGGATTTGCACTTGATGCTAAGTTAAAAACACTAAAATCCCGTGCAACATGGGACTACTCTCAGGCTATGGATATCTTATGTTGAGAGTAGACCTCTAGATTCATGGGTTGGCTCCCTTTGAATATATCTTTAAATTATAGTGATTATGATGGGAAAAGGGAAAGAAGGAGGTGCTTGTAATTAAAACCTAATACTAATAGGTGATGCACCAAAAGGTAAAACTTGACAATGCTATTGAAAATCATAAAACCAGTCAATTAAAGAAGCTACACTATCTCACAACTCAGCTACACATGCTTGCAAAAGTGATTCTTATGAAAGGTTTTAGCTTTCTAATGTTTGTAAGAAGGAAAACAATGGTGTTTTCACAATTTTGATACAACAGAATAACAAACACATACACAAACCTGCATTATAACATGCTACCTCTCGCATCCAATATTGAAAGAATTCTGATAAAATTAAGTAGAACACAATATTTTAATAAAATTATCCACTAACAATATTGAAACCAAAAGAAAATTGAGGAAACAAGCTTCTTCTATTGAAAATTAGGACTCTCCTGCATTACAAATCTACCAAAACTCATAAGGAATGAGTTACAAAGTATGTATGTTGCTGCAAAAACAATGAACAAAACTTAGAACTAAAAGAAACAATGAGAGAAGAAGAAAACTTATAGAAAAGGCTCCAAGAATTCAAATTTTGAATTTTGGCTCCAAGACATGATGTGTTGTCAAAACTCCATTCTCTCCCTCAAATCAGGCATGTAACTAAAAGAAAACTCCCCCAAGAATGCATAAAGAGTTGTGAATTTGAAAATAACTCCAAGGGTCGTATGTAACTGAAAACCACTCCAAAAAAGGGTTGTAACTGAAAGAAATAAGGAGTTAGGTGCCTCAAATTGCTCCTTGATTGAAACTCCATCAACTTGGACTCTTAATTGAAGATGAACTCTCAATTAAGTGATCAAAAATCTTGATTTTGCTCCACATGTTGGCTAATCATTAAACCACCTCCTCAATTCATGTAAAGCTTCAAAGTCTCATTTCAACTCTCTCTTAGTCCATCATTTGAAAATTGCATCATAAGATACCTTTACTTTGCATTAATAAATAATCTTTATTTAAAGTGATTTATATTTCATCACTTAAATAAATCAATAATTTTGAATTAAAATGCAAAATAAAAAGAATTTTGATATATCCAAATACAAGAAAGGCTTAATGACTAAGTCTTGTGAAATATTAAAAAGATTATTCAAAATAATCATAAGGAATTTTATATGCCACGACTTAGACATATGTAAATAAAGATTTTTCAAAAACCTAAAGGAAAAAATACCTTTTGACTCTCCATCGGCCTCCTTTAGGTCTAACAAAACACTAAAAAAATGATAAACATTCATTTTTATTCTATTTCATCTTTGCTGCCTTGAGAGGGCACCACCATTGAGGAACTAGGGTTGAGCTTAAACCTCTCAATTTCTTGTTGTTTCAGTAGGTTTTCTTGAAGATCTTCTAAGAAAATGCATGGTAAGTATTTTCCTTGCACAAATTTGGCCTTTATTCCTCATTATTGGAGCATCTTTTGGCCTTCAAGCCGTGACCTGTCCATTATTTTATAATTTTTTTTCTCTGTGCTTTCATTTCTCTGTTGATTCATCTCATTGGCTGCCATGATTATACTAGGGTCTAACTTTTGAGAAGGAAAAGATGAGTGAAATCCCATGACCTTTCATGTATCTCTCTATTGAAACAAAGAAGGTAAGCTTTCTATCATTAAATCTTGTATTTGAGCTCCATAATTTTTCTTTATTTTTGCAAAAGTGCTCTATTCAAGCCCCATGAGAGTGTAAATCTGCTTTTAATTGAAATAAATTGATACAAGTTTTCAGTGTATTCTGCCATATAAAGGCTTAAAAGCTACAATAGTTATTTTATGAGTGGCATTTGATACATTCTTTGTTATGATAGTGATCTTTTTTAGCTCAAAAAAAATCTCAATGGTATTTATGGTTGCTAAAGCCACTGTATAAATGAAACAAATACTTAAATTCCTTTACTGGATTTGTTTTCATTAGAAAAATGAAATCCTATTTTATATTCTAGCTTCTACATAAACATCTAGCTTATGCTCGGCCCTTATAATTTGAATAATGCTCTGAACTCTGTGATAGAATATCATGATGCTTCCATATTGTATCTGCATATCTGTAATATTTGATAGTTTTGTTCAAACGAAGCTGCATTTTTGTACATAATGTATTTTTTGTCTCTATTTTGTACTTAGCAATGACCTTTGTTTTAAAATTCATAGGAAGCATAATTATTTTAGAGGACACTATTTATTTGATATGGCATTTACTTCTCATTATGCAAAAGAACTAACAGGTTGTCATAATATCGCTTCACACACATATTTCTTCATATAGTGCTTGTCATAATATCTCATCACTACCACTGTATTTTTTCTTTTCTGTCACTGTGGTTCTTCTTTGTCTTATACACTTGGTGTTGTCTTGCCTCAAAGATATTTTGTGAACTTAATATGCATTCTTGTTCATTATCATTCCATGACCGTCTTGATATAATGACTTTTAACATTGCATTTCCCTCTTAAATAAGCTCAATTGACCTCATTAGTTGATAACTCAACATGTTGGGCTCAACCCTTGTGGGAGCCATATTTTAACCCACATTTTGTAGTTTGATAAATCAAAACAGCAATATTACTTTTCCTGTATTTGCACATGAAGCAAACAAGTTAGATAAAAATAGTGAATTTGATGATTCTTTGATGATTTGATCTGGAACTTTTTCATTTATATCTTTGAAAATGACTGAGTTCATTTAATTTGATAATGGATGAAAATTATATATATGTTGATGAAGCATGTAACTGGATTTCATGACTTGAGCTCTAACAAAATTTCTCAACCAAATGTAGGTGCATCTGGAAATCAGGAGCAAGAGGAGTTGAAGACATTGGAGATCAAATTGAAGACTAAAAGTTAACACTACATCAACCCTTAAGGAAATGATGGACATGACCTCCTCTTAAATATGTTTTTCTTCTTTAGTTGATCTTCAAATGTATGATTTATATTTATTGTTAAATTAAATCAACTCAGTCACTCCCACGACTTGTGTGGGATTACAGAAACATTTCTTTTAATAAATTAGCTATTTCATGATATGTAATGACTTGTGTATCAATTTGAACTTGTTCTCAATTACATAATCTGAAATAACTTAAATGAAATTGTTTAAAGCACATGTTTTGCAATCAAAATGAAATGATAATTTATGCATACTTTGTTTCAGAACTACAATTCTTTTCTAATAAATAGCAATAACACACGTTGCAAAAGATAACTCAGATTCTCATAACATCCCTTGAATATCTATTTTCTAAATGAAACATGTTTGTTGCTTTGTCTGGATTGTTCAACAGTTTCACTCAAATTGTTTGGATGATTTTGATAAATCAATTCTCAGACCCCTTCATTTGGAAAGCAAATGTTCAAAAGATGTCTGAGCATCAAAAAAATTTGTACCCCACCAAATAATTGTCAACTAAAACCTCACTAATTTGTGTGGGAAGCAAAAAATTAGTAACATTTCTGGCAACCTCTCAGGGGTGTTTTCCTGCTAAACAAAATAAGGCCAGTTTCCTTGTTTATCCATTGGGTATGGAGTCCATTTCTACTTTTTCCTGACTTAAAACTTGGTACAAAGTTATTTCATTTTGTTGTAATTTTGCTCCAACTGATTATAGTTCCATGAAGTAAACATGTGTTCATGAAATTGAAGTCTCCATTCTATGTTATGAATGAGAGATGTTTACTTGATTGAACTATAATGAGTAATAGGTGGATTTTTTCTTATTTCTCCCCAGTAAAACTCAAAGTAAACAAACCAACTGTGCAAAACAACACTTAGGGAAAAAAAGATGCAAGTAACCTATGTGCAGCAACACTTATTTGACACTTAGAATCTAGTCAAATATGTATAGATTTAGATCATACTTTAGAAGCAATGCTTGAGGTGAATCCCATTCACTGGGATTGGCTTTGCTTCACCATCCAACTTAGACAATTGGAAGGAATTATGATGTTTCCGCTCAGTTATAATGTAAGGCCCACTCTAGAATGCATCAAACTTGGAGTTCTTTCCAAGTTTGTTTTTTAAGTTCATCCCACCTCAACACTATGTCACCTTCTTGGAATACTCTTGGGGATGCCTTCTTATCAAATGAACTCTTCATTTGAGCTTGGTGTTGCTCAATATTCTTCATTGCTTCAGCTCTAATATCCTCGAGTTCAATCAACTGAGCCAATGTTGTTGTCATAGGCTCTTCTTCAATCATGCCAAGTTGATTGACTAGATCAAGGGCTAGAATTTCAAGTGATATAGGCAGTACTGCCTCTTTTCCATACACAAGCATGTATGATGATAGTCTTGTTGACCTTTTTGGTGTAATTTTATCTACCCACAAGGTTGATTTCAAATTAGTATGCCAAGCTCTTTGATTTCCTTCCATAGTCCTTTTGAGAATGCTGAGAAGACTTGTATTTGTGGACTTAACTTGTCCATTACCTCGAGGATAGTAGTTAGAAGATGTATTCAGATAAACACCATTTTGAACAGCCCAATCAGATATCTTAGTTCCTATAAAAGCAAGTGCATTATCTGAAACTATTGATTTAGGAACTCCAAACTTGGTTATCAACTCTACATAAAAGTTCAAAACAACTATTTCATTAGCCTCTTTAAGTGCCACAGCCTCAGTCCATTTTGTGAAGTAATCAGTGGCAGTGAGCACCCACTTGTGCCCTGCATTTGAAGGTGGATTTATAACTCCAATGAAATCTAAACCCCACTTCATGAAGGGCTATACAATCTGAATTGGTTGCAATGGAAGGGCTGTCAAATTCTCTTTTCCTACAAATATTGCACACTCTTTGCATGTTCTTACCCATTAATGTGCATCTTTAAATAAAGTAGGCCAATAGTAGCCTCCTTTCATTATCTTAAGAGTTGTAGCTCTTGGTGAGAAATTTCCTTTAGTTGGTCCTTCATGAAACTCATGTAAAACTTTATCAACTTGATTAGCTTCTATGCACCTTAGCAAAACACCATGGAAATCTTTTCTAAAAAGAAAAGCATTTAAGAAAGGTCTTTGAAATATACACAAAGTCTGATTTCACCATTTTTCTTTCTCACAGGAACAAGATTGGATACCCAAGAGGTATGTTTAATTAGAAAAATAATGCTACTCTCAATGAGCTTATTCAACCCTTTGATCATGAGGGGCTCAAGCTTGGGGTTAAGTGGCCTTTCCTTCTATCTTATAGGTTTAGGATTAGGCTCAAGCTTAATGGTATGTTGGGCAATAGTAGGATCAAAACCCTTGAAATTTGAATATTCCCATGCAAAAATGTCACTAAACTCTTGACGAAGTAAAACATATACATTCCTTTGTTCTAATGTGCATACCTTACCAAGCTTCAAAAGCTTATCTTTGAAGATCTCAATACCCTCATAATGATCTTCTTTAATATGCAAGTTGGATTTTTATTTTCTTACTTGGTCATTAGCATTCAAAATAGACTCCAATGTCACCAAGCCATTGGGAAATTTGTTGGTTTTCAGCTGTATGATTTGATTCTCGTACTGTTGTCTGAGTTTCTCTTGATTATCATTGGAAAACTTTACTTCTTCTCTCAAGAATTTTATGATCTTTTGATCGATGTCAAGGACTTTTCAAAGCTCATTATTTTTAGGAACAAAAGATCTAACAATCAATTTAACATACTACTGTTCTTTAGAATTGTTGATATCATTAGGGATATCATATTGAGCTCCTATGGGAGCTAATCTATCAGCATGATTATTTTTTAGTTCTGGGAATAGACAAAAAATTAAAAGCTTGAAAATATTCAATAAGATCCCATACTCTATGCTTATAAGACTTCAGAAGATCATTTTTAGTAGTATCAAGGCCTCTCACTTGATTAACAATCAACTTTGTATCACCAAAAACTTGTAAACTGTTGGTTGTTTTTCTTGTATAATCTAGGTTGGTCTCCTATTCTACCTATGGAGTAGCCAACTCCAATCAAAGGCAGTTCAAAGGACTTGGACCAACTGACAAGATTCAGCGCTAGACTGAAATCTTCTACACTTTAGGCTCTACAAAACCAGGGCGGGTATACCCACACAATGCCTCAAATAAGACTAGACATTGCTTTTTATAGCAGATAACTCCTGATATCAAGCGTTGAGGACCTCAAATGGGGCTAGATTCTTAGTAGCTCAACCTTGAAGCAACTAGGATGTAGGACACAAACTAAACAAAAGATATTCAATGATTTGTAGATTAAAAGGTTTATGAGAGGAACCAGGCCGCAAACAAATTAGTACCTAATCCAGGGTCATGGAGTCACACACAAAAGATGGAATTCATCTTCAAATAGAGCCCAATCAGTGGATTTTGCTTTTTTGATGCCTTACATCAGCTATTAGTGCCTTACACTGACAATTCGGCTCTTGTATCAACTAGACTATTCTTACCAAATCCAACCTGCAAACAAGTAATCACTGCTATCTATTCAAAGGATTTAATTGCTTCCTTGAAGCAGACCTATCAACAAATAACACAATCCCATGAAGTATGAGAAGATGAACAAAAAAAACCTTATGCATTTATTCAAATGATTAAAAGCCTACAAATGTGGAGACAATATGATGATATGCATGATAGATAAGCATCTTCATGTATTCCTGCTTAACCGATTGCATTCACAAAGGAATTCAACATTACAGTTTACAGACTCAAAAATGACCTAAGACCAAACCCTAATCTATCCTAGGCTAGTCCATAAACTCAGAAAAATGGAACTGAACCAAAGGAACCGAACCCAAGGGACCGAACCCTTCACACTGGCCATGAAATCTCCCTTTATAGGAACAGGGAGAGCAACAAGCAACCGTCCAGGGTGACTTTACATGTCATCAGGTGACCAGGTCAAACCCTAAACAACTTGTAGGCTAAGTCACCAGTCCACCACCAACATCAGGACTACATTGAATGTTCATGTCAAGTGAATCCAGGAGAAAGCTCGATGCAGATCTGATCAGGTAAAATCAAGCAGGATAGACATGGGCGACCATGGCAACCAGAACAAGTCTATTAGCCAACATCAAATCAGCCCAAGAATCCACGCGCCCATACCTTTGAACACGCCATCATGTTCTCAGAGTCGCCATGAATGTAAAATCAGCGGATCCAGTGACCCTCCATCTACTGCCATCAAGTCTAAGTTCTCTGGTCTTCATGCACAATGCACAACCGAAACCCTAGTCGCACACAACTGAATTGAATTTGGCCTATCGATCATCACAGATCGGACGGTCACATTTAAAATCTGCAAAATCCATTGAACCACATTTCCAATTGACTCCCAGGCTCACGAAGTCTCCAGGCCACGTGTTGGAACCTCGCACATCTCGCAAGGTTTATCATCCCTGTAGCTCACATCAGTGAGGCTGGCGATAGCCATTGATTAGATGCCAGTCATCCAGGGACCGTCGATCTCTGTTTAAATATACACACTACGACACGAGTTCAAAGGTGGGGTCCATGTGACATGTGGCGGGCGGACACTCTCCTTGTAGAGCATAAAGATCAGGCAAGTCACATAAGCGCTTAGGCGCTGGCCATCAAATCATAATGATGGTTTCCCGTAGACCATTGATCTATGTTGGGAGGAACATGGGCTCCACCGTCGGCAAGACATAAAGAGGTCGGGGAGACCACAGGCCAAGAATCGTATGTTACATCGAGCGCTCATCATAGTTGGAAAGAGGCCACCAAGTCGGCGAAACATCATGGTGAAGTCACCGCGACTGAAGGGAGGTCACACTGAGCACCAAAGGGGCCACCAAAGTCAATGAGGCAAGCATGAGTCGAGGAGACATCTCCCCATCACAAAGAATACAGGCCGATAGGAAGGGGTCTCGAGGAGACATCACAAAGTCGGGAAGATGTCATCCTGAGAGCCAAAGGTCATGCCAAAGGCACAGCGGGGGGCTGGTGGAAAAGGTAACCAGGGGCCAGTTGCCGATGAGAAACAAGGCACAAAGGATAACTTAAGTTGCATGTGTACCGGCCCGGCAAGTCAATGAACAAAAAGATAGGCGGAAAGGGAACCAGACTTAGGTGGAGCCAGAACCAAGAAAGAGAAGCTGCGGGGCCGGGAGCGGGACAAAACGAGAACAAAGAAGCTGTGAAGTTGGAGGAAAAATGGAAACAGGAACCTCGTAAAAATTTCCAAGACAAACCCCCAACCCAGTTCCGCCCTCGCCAAAAGCAAAAGGAAAACAAAACGAGCAGAGCCGAGGTCAGAGCAAAACCCAAAACCATAAGCATGAGAAAGGTTCCAAAACCAGTTTTCATTCCGATCTCGTGCCTGCCAAAGGAAACAAAACAAAAGACAAGCGAAGAGGCAAAGCCGGGGCTGGAATGGAACCCGAAAGAGAAACCAAAGGCCAAAATCCAGAATCTGATTCCATTCTAGTTCTGCCCCCGCCAGATAAAGAAAAACACAAGGTAAGGAAGAAAAGAAAGATCTAGCCATCTGAGACATGAACCCCTAGCACGCTGAGCTCAACCCTAGTGGGAGCCCATTTACCCCACGTGCCAAAATGATAGAAAATTCCCAAGCTAAAGATTTGTCACGAAAAACAAGGGTACACAGCTAGACAATGAGAGAACCAGAAATGGCACTAACATAGGCTCCAGTTGGGGATGTATGCCCCTGGTGGGAATAGTAAGAATTCAAATCTCAGGGAGAGCAGACCAAAAAAGAAAGGACCAAAACAGCGAGGAGCTAACCAGACAAGCTTAGCAAACACAACAAAACAAAATCAACCAGAAATGCAAAAACCTAACCTAATGTTCATGGAAAAAGAAATGCTTCAGATGAAGCACCACTTCAAGAATTATCCATGAACAGGAAATTCAAGAGTCGCATTGTTGATTCTTTATTTCATTTGATGACACTAGGCCACCAAATGAAAAATGAGAGCCAACTTTTACCCAAATACAATTATGCAAAATGAGCTGGTCTCTCCTAACTAATGCTTGTCTCTGCCAAACTGCAACAATATGAATGACAGCACCGCTGCAAACACAAGTATCTGATTGCCTCTGTGCAAGTGAAAACTTGCTCTTTGTCTAGTTTTATCTTCAACTGGCAACCAGACCCAATAAGCTTTATCATTGCCACACTCTTCATTCTTTGATTTTGTATCATGTGGCAATACATGTGAATACTGATCAGGACTGCATAAAAACATAGTCTGATCACAATTAGCTACCTGAAAAAACATGTTAGTACCTCTCAACAGGCTGTCATATTCATCATTATAACCATGTACATTATCCTTATGCATTTGAAAGTCAGGCATACTTCCAAAATGCTGACTATTATGTGACAAAAGGCTGTCATATTCACTATTTACATTACCTTGAAGTTGAAAACAACTATCTCCAGTGCTCTGCATATTGTCACATTCTATGAGAACTTCATCAAGTGTATACAAAGGGATACACTCACCATTGAACACATCTTGCAACTACTCTATATCATTTTCAGTAGGAGGAGGAAAATCATTAGCGCAATGATGGTTTAAACTACTACTCCCACTTCCTCTTTTCACTTGGCTTTGTTCTTCATCATGCTGGCAATGAGAGTCATCAAAGGACTCTAACTCATCCTCATGGGTTGTCCAACTGTCATCATCATCCCAATCTTGCTCATCATTGAGCAACTCTAGTTTAGAAGCACAATCTGATTTAAGATTGAAATTAGTGTCATCATGATCTGCAAGATCACCATTAGAAGGGGCATCAAAATCACTTGCATCATACCTTGCATCTTGCAAGTCCTCATCGTCAAGACCGATATGAGTTGAGTTGTTGTGTGCAAACCTTTGATATTTTGTGGTTAGAAAATCTGATATTTGTTTACAACTTAGTAGGTTACTACTTCATCCTACCCTCTCAACCACTTCTTCCTCTTCTTGACCTCTATCAGGACTAGATACATCACCAAAGGTATCAAGGAACAAAGTTCTGAGCTAATACCATGAAACAATGGAGTGCACTGGTAAGCAAGTGAACCAATCATCGGCCACACCTTCTAAAGATCTGACAAATAGCTTCATGACCACATCCTCTTTTTCCACCTGACAGTCTTCCATGAAATCAATGAAAAATTGCATATGTCTTGATGCTGATTCCTCAACACCACCTTTAAACCTGGGTAAATATTTATTGATTTCCCTAGGGGAAGCATGTGGGTAACCATGGGTTTTATCAAAATCCAAATGGCTATATCTTTCACTATCATGCGCCCTTTTATGAAGACAGGATTGTGCCCTAAGCATGGTATCATAGCTTGTAGAGGGAGAATCAGAACAACAATGCATCTTGAAAATGAAACCTATCCCTCTACAACTATCTAGTTGCAATATTCAAATACCCCTTGATGATAGTGCTTGATCTCACCATATAAGGGAATTAAAGTTCTTTTAAATGTTCAAAAGCATGAAGAATACCTGGGAACGTTGCAGCCATGGAACTATCTTCAAATATTCAGCAGGTTCACCTTGACAAAGTCGCCACCTCTTTGCAGAGGAATGAGCTTCAAATGGTATGAAGCTCACTTACATGTAAATCTTTCTCTGAGTTCCATCCAACAGAGCACCATAGATCTTGTAGCTTTCAGGTTCACTGCAACAAAACTTTTCTCCAGGCCTAATATTTTTCAAACTTTGAACATAACCAACATGGCAATTGATATGACTCTTTTGATATGGCACTTTATAACCAGATTTCTGAGTAAGTCCCTAGTGGAGTCACCATCTTGTTGGTTGTTTTTATTGTGTAAACCAGGTTGGTCTCCTATTCTACCTATGGAGTAGCCAACTCCAATCAAACGTAGTTCAGAGGACCTGGACCAACTGACAAGATTCAGCGCTAGACTGAAATCTTCTGCACTTTAGGCTCTGCAGAACTAGGGTAGGTATACCCACGCAATGCCTCAAATAAGACCAGACATTGCTTTTTATAGCAGATAACTCCTGATGTCAAGCGTCGAGGACCTCAAATGGGGCTAGATTCTTAGTAGCTCAACCTTGAAGCAACTAGGAGGTAGGACACAAACTAAACAAAAGATATTCAATGATTTGTAGATTAAAAGGTTTCTGAGAGGAACCAAGCTGCAAGATAGATCAGTGCCTAATCTAGGGTCATGGAGTCACACACTAAAGATGGAATTCATCTGCAAATAGAGCTCAATCAGTGGATTTTGTTTTGTTGATGCCTTACATCAGCTATCAGTGCCTTACACTGACAATCCAGCTTTTGTATCAACTAGACTATTCTTACCAAATCCAACCTGCAAACAAGTAATCACTGCTATCTATTCAAAGGATTTAACTGCTTCCTTGAAGTATACCTATCAACAAATAACACAGTCCCATGAAGTATGAGAAGATGAACAAAAACACCTTATGCATTTATTCAAATGATTAAAAGCCTACAAATGTGGAGACAATCTGATGATATGCATGAAAGATAAGCATCTTCATGTATTCCTGCTTAATTGATTGCATTCACAAAGGAATTCAACATTACAGTTTACAGACTCAAAAATGACCTAAGACCAAACCCTAATCTATCCCAGGCTGGTCCACAAAGTCAAAAAAATAGAACTGAACCAAAGGAACCAAACCCAAGGGATCGAACCCTTCACACTGGCCATGAAATCTCCCTTTATAGGAATAGGGAGAGCAACAGGAAACTGGCCAGGGTGACTTTACATGTCATCAAGTGACCAGGTCAAACCCTAAATAGCTTGCAGGCTGAGTCACCAGTCCACCACCAACATTACGACTACATTGAATGTTCACATCATGTGAATCCATGAGAAAGCTCGATGCAGATCCGATCAGGTCAAATCAGGTAGGATAGACATGGGCGATCATGGCGACCAGAACAAGTCTGTCATCCAACATCAAATCAGCCCAAGAATCTGCGAGCCCATACCTCTGAACACGCCATCCTGTTCTTAGAGTCGCCATGAATTCAAAATCGGCAGATCCAGCGACCCTCCATCTACCGCCATCAAGTCTCAGTTCTCTGGTCTTTGCGCGCAATGCACAACTGAAACCCTAGTTGCATGCAACTGAATTGAATTTGGCCCGTCAATCATCACAGATCGGACAATCACGTTTAAAATCTGCAAAAGCCATTGAACCATGTTTCCAACTGACTCCCGGGCTCACGAAGTCTCCAGGCCACGTGTTGGCACCTCGCACATCTTGCAAGGTTTATCATCCTTGCAGCTCGCATCGGCGAGGCTGGCGATAGCTGTTGATCAGATGCCAGTCATCTGGGGACCGTCGATCTCCGTTTAAATGTACGCACTGTAGTGCGAGTTCGGAGGTGGGGTCCATGTGACATGTGGCGGGCGGACACTCTCCTCACAGAGCATAAAGATCAGGAAAGTCACATGAGCGCTCAGGCGCTGGCCATCAAATCATAATGATGGTTGCCTACGGACCGTTGATCTATGTTTGGAGGAACATGGGCTCCACCGTCGGAAAGACATAAAGAGGTCGGGGAGACCACAGGCCGAGAATTGTATGTTACATCGAGTGCTCATCATAGTTGGAAAGAGGCCACCAAGTTAGCGAAACATCATGGTGAAGTCATTGTGGCCGAAGAGAGGTCACACCGAGCACCAAAGGGGCCACCAAAGTCGATGAGACAAGTAGGAGTCAGGGAGACATCTCCCCGACACAAAGAATACATGTCGATATGAAGGGGTCTCAGGGAGACATCACAAATTCAAGAAGATGTCACCCCAAGAGCCAAAGGTCATGCCAAAGGCACAGCGGGGGGCTGGTGGAAAAGGTAACCAGGGGCCGATTTCCAACGAGAAACAAGGCACAAAGGATAACTTAAGTTGCATGTGTACCGGCCCAGCAGGTTAATGAACAAAAGGACAGGGGGAAAGGGAACCAGATTGAGGCAAAGCCGGAACCAAGAAAGAGAAGTCGCGGGGCCGAGAGTGGGACAAAAGGAGAACAAAGAAGCCACGGAGTTGGAGGAAAAATGGAAATAGGAACCTCGCAAAAAGTTCCAAGACAAACCCCCGACTCGATTCTGCCCCCACCAAAAACAAAAGGAAAACAAAACAAGCAGAGCTGGGGTCGGAGAAAAACCTGAAACCATAAGCATGAGAAAGGTTCCAAAACCGGTTTTCATTCTGATCCCGCGCCTACCAAAGGAAACAAAACAAAAGACAAGCAAAGAGGCGGAGTCGGGGCCAGAATGGAACCCGAAAGAGAAACCAAAGGCCAAAATCCAGATTCTGATTCCATTTTGGTTCTGCCCCCGCCAGACAAAGAAAAACACAAGGCAAGGAAGAAAAGAAAGATCTAGCCATCCGAGACATGAACCCCTAGCACGCTGAGCTCAACCCTGGTGGAATCCCATTTACCCCATGTGCCAAAATGATAAAAAATTCCCAAGCTAAAGATTTGTCATGAAAAACAAGGGTACACAGCTAGACAATGAGAGAACAAGAAATGGCACTAACATAAATGACAAATACCTCTCTTTTTTTCCCACTGAAAACCATGAATCAGAGCTTCATACTTAGCTGTATTATTGGTGCAGTTGAATGTGAACCTGAATGCAGAGTAATACTTGTCACCAGTAGGATAAATGAGCATGCAGCCACCTCCAGCACCATTTTTACTCCTTGATCCATCAAAATACATCTTCCATACCTCATTAACTAGCTGATCATACTTCTATTCAACATTCTTTACAAGATTATGCATGACAATCAAATTCATGCATCAAATAAATCCCCAAATTTACCTCCTCATAATATTCATTCAAGGAATTATGAACATTCTCAGCTTCCCACTCATCTAAAAGGACATATGGGATATCCTCAATCTGAGTTTTAGTCTCATTAGCTACAAGAATCTCTTCTTGATCAAACAATGTGTAATTAACAGTAGCTACTAAATTGACAACACTCGGATTATAGGGCTCAATATGGTCTTTAGCAACAGTTTCTAATTTGATAGTGACCTTGGTGCCATACCTGGTCCTAAAGAGCATATGATACCAATAAGAATACAAATATCCTCCAATCTTAGCAATTAAGTCTCATGATAAACATATGGAAAAATATGGAGGCAACTCTACGATATAAATGTCTTGAGGTATTGAGAAGTTTGGACATGCATGCAATGTGAGACTCAAATTCTTAATGAATCCTACTATATTAATAGCAGTACCATCAAGTTGGACTACCCCCTTTTCTAATGGCTCGTACTCTATTCCCAACTTATCCACGATTTGTTTGGCCATTACAAAACTGTTGGCCCCTAACTAGTCAATCATACAATTGTGTACTAAATGTTAGACAACAATCAGAGTTACATAAAAAGGGGGTGGTTTAACTTCATTAGTATTTTCTTTCTTTTCTTGACACTCATTGGTAAATACAACCTTAGAATTGTTTATTAGACACATCATCAGATAAAGAAAACTATGATAGAGCCTCATGTAACATATCTTTTTTCCCAAGAAGAGCCAAATAATCCCACATTGAAACACTAACATGTGTTTTCTTCATATGATCTAATATATTAAAATTACCAATACTAACCTTTTATTGTCCTTTAAGAACAACAACATGCTTTTGTGTTTGTACTGGTTGAACTTGTGATTTAGGCTGATTTTTTCCCATCACAGGTTGTACTGTTGGTAGAACCTAAATGTTCTATGTAGAAGAAGGCCTCATTTGACTTTGTGAACTTACAGATGGCTTACTTTTGTCTCCATCAGTCTGTTGCCCCAGATCCACAACCCTTTTCTTACTCGTTGTATTGGTTTCTACAAGATCACTTGACTGATTTTGTGCATTGTTCACCCCACAAAACTCCTTGCCTTTCCAGCTCATCAACAAAACATCAGGATTACCATGTTCCACATGAGCAATCTATTGTTCATTAGCCTCCTAAGATGAATTTTTTGGAATAGGAGCACTACTTTGCACCATTAATGCTTGATTCAGAATACCATTAGAACAAGTAGAATGGTTATGTGGTTGATTACATGGAAAACACCATTTGTAATCAATTGCCATGTTATTTTGCACTGGTACTAACTCTTTGGAAGAACTAGGGACATTGGGATTAGAAGGCTAGAAAGGCCTTTGATTGAAGTTCCTCCACTGAACTTGAGGATTAGATTGGAAGGGAGCTTGGTAAGGTGACTGATATTGTTTCTTTTTAATATTGACCAACTCATTACCAAAGGTCTGCAAGGTCTTTTGTATGTTGTCATTATGTTCTTTTATGCTTATGCTTGATTTTTCTGCTAATATTATGTCATGTAGGTTATGCCTGATTTTTTTGCTAATATTTTAATGAATATATGATTTAACTTATTTTTAAAGTAGACACATCTTAAAAAATAAAAGATTGAGTGTGCCCCCCCTATTTTTTTGGGAAACTAATCAAAAATATTTTTTTAATGTGTATAAAATAGAGTCTAGAATGTAAAAATGTAATTTGTTTCAAATTTTGATGAACGAATAAAAAATGAAACCAAAAATACTATACATATTTTTTCAACAAAAAAGGAAGACACTAGTACAATAAGTTAAAGATCAAAACCTTAACATATTTGAAATTTAGAAAAAAAAATACATGGTTAGAAAGCTAAGAGAAAGGTCAATGTTATTTCGGTATTTTTTAAGTCATCATTGATTAACATGCAAATTTGATAGAGAAGGCACTCAAGATTTAGTTATTTTTTACAATTTATAAAATAAACGTTTTTAGGCATTGACATGTAAGTCCAACCCTTTGGGTTGGATGCCCAAGGAAAATCCAATCATAAGGATTGGAAATTCCCAAAGAAGATACAAATACAATCATGTTATAACACACTCATGTTATAATGCAAGTGTGTTAAATCACACTAATGTTATAATGCAAGTGCATTATAATTTGCTCACATTTGTGTAAAGAAAAAATAAAACCAAAGAGGGAGAATAACAATATTTATAAAGGAAGAGTAAGGTATAAAGATACAAAGAGAGGAAGAGAGGAAGAGATAGAAATATAGATAGAGGGATATATTTCTCTCTTCATGCTTATCTCTCCCCCTCTCTCCATCTTTATTTCCCTATCTCTCCCTTTCCCTTTTTATTTATAACTCGTTATCCATACATATCTCTACCTCTATCTCTCTATCCCTTTATATATCTTTATATCACCCTCTATCCATATCTCTCCCTCTTTATCTAACGATCTATCTCTCTCCTTATATCTCTACCTTTATATCTCTCTATCTCTCCATCTCCCTCTATATCTCTTTATCTCTTCCTCTCTATCTCCCCCCCTCTCTATTCCCACCTCTCTATCTTTATCTATTATTTGTAACATAGAAAAATGAATCCTAGGTCCTAAATGAAAAGAACCTAGGATGCACTGGTGACCTTTTTCTAAATTACATTAAGATGTAGATCAATAAGGTGTATAGATTGACTATCAACCATGAAGGTGGGCCAATTAGAACTAGATATACATTTGATTGAGGATGGGAATGGATTGGAAACTATTTAGAATGATTAACCTAATTAGACTATGTTCCCTAATATGTAAATTTTAAGATTCTGACAACTGATAGACTGAAACACTAGTTTGTAGGTGGACCTGGGAAGTGTAGAGTGATACGTACAAACCCAAAAAATATTTTTTTAGCCACTCTAGAAGGACATAGTCACCAAGGGGTGTATGAATCCTTGCTAGGGGGTTTTGATCAACTTTTGGGGTCCTCTAGTGGTAGATCCGAGACTTTTTTTCTGCTTGCAAAGTTGTCAAAACAGTGTCGGATAATTTTTTAAGTGAGTTTCCATGATTTGGAAAGATATATGGCAAAAAATGCAACAATGGATAAATTTTCTTCAATCCTCTTCAACTTGAGATCTACACATTCACAAAGAGAGGAAATGTTGGCCCATTTTAAGGGCTTTCCTCAATCAAACTCTGTGTAAGTGTTTCCACTTCCACAATGGCAATGTCAATGATAGAAATGATAATTGAAAGGAAGGAATGATGGAATCACAAAGTGTTGCAACTCTCCTTCCTTCAATGGCTTCCTTGAAGAACTGAATTCATGCACATCACCTCAAGGATTTGGATCTTTTTTTCTTGAATTATTGAATGCTTTGGAGACCTACAACAATGGTTAGCCTTCATAAAACCATGATGACATAAACACATAAACTCACATACAATTTGACATGATGCTTGGATCTTCAATTTTTATATCTCAAATGATGCAATGACTAGGTATTTATAGGCATTTATCCAATTTCCTAAAAATTAGATCTCAAAAGCAGACACTTGGAATTTTAATTCTAAATGCTAAAATGTCGCCAACCTGTCCAAAAATGGGCCTTGGCTAAGAAGGGGAACCCATATGCCCAAGGGCGTATGGGTCTTGGACCAAATTTCCAAGACACTACATGTCAGGAATAATATATGATTTGGATGCATTTATTCAATGCTTGCAGTTTAATGAAAAGTGGTAAAAATGGGCTCCCATAATGCATAATTAGGCAATTAGGGGGTCAATCAGGCTCAATAATTTAGGGGGACCAAAACATAGTGTGAAATTTTTAAAGGTGATAATTTTCTATGCTACATTTAGCCCCCACTTTAGTGAGAGTATGAGCTTATGCTTAGACTCACAATAAAATTGAAAAATATGTGAAGAGGTGGTGCAAAGAACCTTGTTGCTCCATTTTAGGAATTTGGTCTAGATAGGTTGTTAGAGTCATAATAATGTTAAATAAGGCCATGTTGGGCCATTTTTTAATGTTTTGTGGACATTTGAGTCATGGTAGCATCATAGTTTAAATATTGCTAAGTTTGCAAAAAGTTGTCATGGAAAATGTTGTAAAGTTGTAAAAAGTGTAATTGTGAGAAGGCCAACGGTCATTGGCTTCAAAATGTCATTGTAGGAAGTTAAAGTAGATATTTTAGGAGTGTAAAGTGTTTAAATAAGTGAAGTTCATTGATGTAATGGGTTGTTGAAGGTTTTGAAGAAAAAATTCAATAAAATATCACTGTTTTCAATCAATTTCTGTGTAATTCCATTAGTTCCAACCTCTGTACGGCCCGCACAGCTAATTCATGTTTCAAATATGAGTAGGATTCTATATTTTTATGATCTGACTTCTCTTTATTAGTGGTTTGAGATAATTTAATTAAGCTTGAAGCGTCTAGTGTGCAAATTTCTTGAACCGGCCAGAAAACAGGGCTTCAAGGTTTGAGGGTTAAAATGTGGTAAAGAGGCCATTCCACCTACTATACATGTTGTAATTCAGTGGAATAGGCCTGGTTATATTAGGATTAGATGTAGGAATAAAAAATTTGTGGTGATAAAGAGAATTGAAGGGTCTTGCAACACTGCCCCGGTTGAAAACATTGAAATTGGGCCTTAAGAAAAGGGTTTGTGTTCGTAACTTGAAGAACTTGACTGAGGACAAGGTAGGAAAGGCTAGTTCTAATGTGTGTGAGGGTATTTTTATGTGTTTAGAAGGTTGGAAAATTTTGGAGTGGTCATTTGGATGTTAGGGTATGAAGTCTTAGGTGAACCAAGTGTGCAAAAGGGTGAAATTGGTAAGTTTTGTGAAGTGTATAGGAATACTTGGGGAAGCATAATTGGAGGATGAAATAAGCTTGTGCAGGTAGAATAAGGCCTATTGAAAGTGGTTTCAAGGTTGTGTGAAGTTTGGGCATGTGATTTTCAATAAGCCCTAGCCAATTGGGAGAAAAGTGAGGGTTTTGTGAAAGAAGGTCCGAGTGAGAAAGTTGTGTCTCAAAAGTTGGAGATTATGGTGTTTTGAAGGTTGTTTGTTGATTTTCAAGTGAATTCTTGGGTTGGTTGTAAGGTTTAAGGTGTCTCTCTTTGTAAAATATGCCTAGTTAAGTGTGGAAGACCATATTGAGATTGTTGTTCCAAAGGAACCCTAAGAGGATTTGAGATGTGTGGAAGAAGACCTAAATGGGTGCCTAGATTGGTGATTTTTTGTAGAGGTTGTTTGGAAAACATGAGATTTAGGGTGGAGGAATTAGGTATGCTGACCTGCTAGGAAGACTAGGTGGAAAATTGAAAGCAAGCCTATAATTGATTTTGTGAGTGAAAAGTGGGTTGGAATCCCTTTGTTTTGTGAATGTGAGATGGTTGTCACCCAATATTGCTATCAAGAGGGGTCCAATTGTTGAAATGTTGAAGAGATAGTATGACTAAGGATCTAGTGGGAAATATCAAGCCCGTAGAATCTAAGATACCATGAAAAACCAACATAATCACAAAGGAACACACATATTTATGGTATGCAACAAGACAATATACACAAGCATATGTGTTGGAAAACACAAAGCATACACGATGAAAACACATATGACAAGATGAAACATGAAGATGATAATGAAATGAAAACAAACACGATTTAAACATGATGTAAACACAAAGAATACACACAAAAAAGACACAACAAAATACAAGGTTAGTACTAAAATATTTGAGTCGGTAAGGCAAAGAGACCTCAACATTAAATTGTCTCAAATACCAAATGTCATCCATTGAATAAAGAATTTTTTTCATGAGGACTGAAGTCATACACATCACTCATGGAAAACATGGCTCCATTGGAAAGCAAGTTGTAGTATGCTATGTGGCCATGTTAAACAACGTTCATGACTTGCATAACAGCAAAGTCAAATATATGCTAGGTCAATCACAAATTGGGAAACACATGAGCTAGTGAAGTCTAATATTCACTAGGTGAGCCCCCAAGACAAGGTAAAATGAGAGACACACACTAGGTCTGCAAGTTTTTCTCATAACATGGTGGAAAAATGGGAAACACACACTAGGTCTACAAGATGTGCCCTTAACAAGGTGGTAAAGTGGAAACCACATAGTAGGTCTACAATGTGTGCCCACAACAACCATACCAAGAGTTATACTCCCTGATAACCTTGATAAGGGGCCACAAGATTCTATGTCAATGCTACACTAAGTTCAACTCCCGTGAACAAAGTGGAGCAAAAATTATAGGGTTTAACATCATGGGGGATGAATATACTAAGGTTTAATGTTAAGGGGGATGAGTATGATAGGGTTTAATGTCATGGGGGATGAATATGATAAAGTTTTAAGCCTCAAGGCATGTTATAAAAATATCACAGCAAAAGGTAACAATCAAAGGGGTTTTACTTAATACATGAAAGTCACACCTTAAGGAACACTAGTTATAGCATTACCACTAAGAAGAACGTCGTATGCTAAGAAAGGTCACACTCTTATGGGACATCAAGCCTAATATCGCCACAAAGGAGATGCATAACATGGATTAAGAAGGCTACACTTTGGTTAACAAGGTCACACTTCCTAGTAAATGTATGTCATCATCACTAAGAAGGGACTATTCCACATGCAAACAATGAGTGATAGACTATATCTCCCCCCCACTTAAAATGTTAGTGTATTCGCTACACTAATGTTTTAAGGATACAAAGAGGGATCCCTTTCTAGAAGGAATGTACCAAGGACAAGGAAACCTAACTCCCTTTACCCCCAAGTGTATGGACAAAGATGAGCCTAGATAGGTTATGATATGTTGCTCCTTGTGAAAATAAAATATGATTACATAAAGCCTAGTTTATAGCCTCATGCATGGTAGTGAGTGATGTGATACTACAACTACCACATGACATGGAGCAACAATTGATGCTATTGATTAAGTGAAAGGATTTTTGATGTTTCCGACAGACAATAGCCAAGACCTCTTATTGTTTCTTGTGTGCTAGGCTCTATAGGGACACGTATACCTTGCTCTTTCACTCCACATCCTTTTCCATTATAGACATTTTTTTTTAAGAGTTTGTAACCTCTTCCATAAAGCTTTTCCATTTCTTTCAAGGAAGGTGGTTTTTCATAGTCACTTTCATCATAAGTGGATGTGTAATTTGTATCTTCCTATTTACTAGAAGTTGTGGAATTAGATGTTTTTGATGACTCAATGATAGATTGCGTTGATACCATCATAGCTTCTTTCTCATTTTCCTTTGCTTTTTCTATAATCTTGTATTCCCCCATGAAAGTAGGTGTGAAATCTAATGGTCCCTAATCATCATCCAATGATTGTCATGAATGAAACGCTCTCATATCTATCCTCAACTTGTAAAGGTTCTACTTTTGTAGTTTGTGTCAATGTTCTTGTTTCAGTTTATAAACATTGTTTAGATTTTGGGTCTACTTTTATTGTGTAAACCTTATTGTTGTATACGTACTTCAGTGAATGATGAAGCGTTGAAGAACCTACATTCATTTCATGAATCCATGATCTACCCAAGAGAATATTATACGAAAGATCTTGTGGCATGAAATGGATAGGATTTTGTAAAGTAACGTATATGACTTTGACAAGTAATGTTATCACACCAAGCAGTTGTTTTCCCACATTGTCAAAACCAAGAATAAACAACTCAGCTAGTTGGATTTTAGTCTTCTCCACTCCAATTTTATCCAAAAGGTTTATACTACAAACATTAAGCCTCAAACCATGATCAAAAAGGGTATTCCTAATCCCAACCTTGTTAATAACAATAATATCATCAAAACATCATTTTGTTTTTGTGTTTCTAAAGGAGGTAATTCACTCTAATGAAAGATAATGTCCAAATTAGGTGGATTCATATTTTCAATCAAATCTGCCACCTCATTTAGTTGCACACTAGAAGGGATAACCATGTTTTTCAAAGCCTTTTGAAGTGTGTCATAGTAAGTAGGTGATGTTTGAATCAAATCCAACAAGGACATCTTAGTAGGAGTGTTATGAAGTTTCTCAACAAGATCAAATTATTTACCACTACGCTACTAGATATTAGGTTCAAATGGGAAATATGGTTGAGGCAATGGGATAGAAGTTGGAGTTTTTTTTATTTGTTTATTGTTCCTAGTATTATATGTGTGAGCTACAGTGTGATAACTTGGTTGCTGCAACACATGAATACTAATAATTTTCTTTGCAAATTTTAAGATAGAAATTGGAGGTTTAGGAGGTCCTATAATGAGAGGTGACTTAGGAGGTCCAATGATTAGGGGAATTTTAGGAGGTCCAATAATTAGGGGAATTTTAGGTCCAATAACTATGAGACTCTTAGGAGGTTCAAAAAGAGTTTTAGGAGGTTTGATTATCAAAGGAGACCTAATAGCCACTTGTGTACATGGATAACCTCAATGGACTTGAATTCTTGTTGATGATCTTCTATCGTGGGGGAATCTAATGTCACCTTAGCATCTTCATCTAAGTAAGGCTTCTTATTATCTTTTTAAATACATGTATCAACGATTTCATCCTCTTTTCCAACAATATCTTCCCAAGTAGGAGAGGCAAGGGGAGAGAAACAAACAAGATTCTCATGACACTCAATGATTGGATCTTCTAAAACCAAGATATCTTCTTCACAAATAAGAGAGATATCGAGAGAAGAACAAATGTGATTACAAGTCATGATTGTCAAAGATTGTATTCTTTTTCAACAAGATAGCCTCACTCATAGGAGAGATAATGGGAGAGGGATCAATAAAAACAATACAGGGCAATAAGCTCATTTTCATACGCTTGTAACAAAAGTTCCTTAAAATGTTCAAAAAGATTTGACAATAGAATATGAACTATGATAACACAAGATTTTTGTAATGAGAACATGATGTAAAAATTGACCTACATATTTAAAATGCAATATTTTTTCCCAAATTGAAAAAAAATGAAGCAAGATGACACCTTTCTTATACTTGCAAGAACACTGTTTCATATTTTCACATCAAACATCTGAAAGTAGAGTGAAACTATAGAGTAGAAATATGTGTAGAGTTTTTCTGAGACACCTATAGCTAGATAGAGACACCCAATGGCATCTAAGTCCTTGACAGGGTTTCAGAAAATTGAAAAATTGATTTTTTATGCCATTGTTAAATGTTACTATTTATATTTGTGGGAAAGCTTAACAATGATTGTTTTTCCATAATTTCTTAAATTTAAGACCATGTAATTCAAATGAAAATGTGCAAAAATAAAGGACAATTTTGAATGTAATTTCCATATCTTAATCATGCAACAATTGAATGATTCTAAGATGTAAAGCCTTGCAAATGATGATTTGATGTAAACTTGAAACAAAATAATACAATTTTTCACTTTTTAGGCTTAAATATACGATTAATAATTTAACAACCTAATAAAAATTGAATGTAAATATTATCTAAATGACTGAAACATACCTTAATGCAACCAATGATTCAATATGTGATACAAAAATTGTCTTTTTTTATTATTTTATCATGTAAAAATGAAACCCTAAATGAGAAATGCAAGAAATGCAATGCAAAACCTAGATATAGGGTTTGAAGGACTTTTAATTTTAAAAAATTTAAGTTGTACGATGTTAGGTTCACAAAATGTAACATAGAAAAAGGTATCCTAGGTCCTAAATGCAAAAAACCTAGGATGCAATGGTGGCCTTTTTCCAAATTACATTAAGATGTAGATCAACAAGGTGTATAGATTGACTATCAACCATGAAGGTGAGCCAATCATAAATGGATCTATATTTGAGGGAGGATGGGAATGGATTGGAAATGATTTAGAATGATTAACCTAATTATACTATGTACTTTAATATGTAAATTGTAAGATTTTGACAACTGACGGACTGACACAATAGTTTACAGGTGGATCTTGGAAGTGCAGAGTGATATGTACCAACCCGGAAAATCTTGTTTCATCCACTATAGTACATAGTTACCAAGGAATGTATGAGTCCCTAATAGGGGGTCCTGATCAAATTTTGGGGTCCTCTGGTGGCAAATCTAAGACTTTCATTTTTTTCTTGCAATTTTTTTATAACATTGTCAGATGATTCTGTAAGTGAGTTTCCATGATTTGACAAGATGTATGACAACAAATGCAATAATGGAAAAATTATCTTCAATCCTTCTTCAACTTCACAAAGAGAGGGAATGTTAGGCCATTTTAAGAGCTTGCCTCAATCGAACCCTATGTAAGTGTTTCCACTTCCACAATGATAATGTCAATAATATAAATGATAATTGAGAGGGAATGATGGAATCACAAAGTTTTGCAACTCACCACCCTTCAATGGTTTCCTTGAAGGACTGAATTCATGCACATCACCTCAAGGATTTGGATCTTTTCATACTTGAATTCTTGAATGCTTTGGAAACCTACAACAAGGGTTAGCCTTCACAAAACTATGATGGCATAAACACATAAATTCACATACACTTTGACATGATGCTTGGATCTTGAATTGCTACAATGAAACTCTAAAAATGCTTCTCTTGACTTATACTTGAATACTCTTAATGTTCACCTCTAGTTTGTTAGATCTCAAATCATGTAATGACTAGGTATTTATAGGCATTTATCCAATTTCTTGAAAATTAGATCCTAGAAGCTAACACTTGAAATTTAAATTCTAAATGTTAAAATGTCACCAAAGACATGTTACAAAATGAGTCCTAGATAAAAGGGGGAACCATACACCCAAGGGTGTATGGGTCCTAGCCCAACTTTCTAGGTCACTGCATGTCAGGAATAACATATGAGTTGGATGAATTCATTCAATCCTTGCAGATTATTAGAAAGTGGTACAAATAGGCTCCCAAAATGCATAATTTTAGGTAATTAGGGGGTCAATTAGGCTCAATAATTTAGGGGGATCAAAACATAGTGTAAAATTATTAAGGGTGAAAATTTTTTATACTACATTTTTATCTCTATATACCTCTCTCTATCTCTCTATATATTTCTCTCCCTCTCCCTCTATCTTCATCTCTCCCTATATCTTCACCCCTCTCTCTCTCTCCTCTCCTTCTTTGTATACCTCTATATTTATATCTTTATTTCTCTCTATTTCTCTCTTTCCATCTATGTCTCTATATCTCTCCCTCTCCATCTTCCTCTATTCTCTATATCACTCTATTTATCTCCCTCTATATCTCTATATCTCTTTATATATCTCTATCTCCATCTCCCTCTCTAACTATCTCTCCATCTCCACCTCTTTATCTCTCCCACTCTCTCCCTCACTCCCTCTCTATATCTACCTCTCTCTCTTTCTCTTCCCATATTTCCCTATCTCTCCCTATTTCTATCTCCCTCTCTCCATCTCTATTTGTCTATCTCTACTTTTATTTTTCTCACCCTTCCTTTATCCCTACCCCCTTTATCTCTTATATATCTCTCTCTCCCCTCTCCCTCTCTATATATTTCTCTCCCTCTCCCTCTATCTTCATCTCTCCCTATATCTTCACCCCTCTCTCTCTCTCCTCTCCTTCTTTGTATACCTCTATATTTATATCTTTATTTCTCTCTATTTCTCTCTTTCCATCTATGTCTCTATATCTCTCCCTCTCCATCTTCCTCTATTCTCTATATCACTCTATTTATCTCCCTCTATATCTCTATATCTCTTTATATATCTCTATCTCCATCTCCCTCTCTAACTATCTCTCCATCTCCACCTCTTTATCTCTCCCACTCTCTCCCTCACTCCCTCTCTATATCTACCTCTCTCTCTTTCTCTTCCCATATTTCCCTATCTCTCCCTATTTCTATCTCCCTCTCTCCATCTCTATTTGTCTATCTCTACTTTTCTTTTTCTCACCCTTCCTTTATCCCTACCCCCTTTATCTCTTATATATCTCTCTCTCCCCTCTCCCTCTCTATATATTGAGTTGTCTCTCCCTCTTTCTCTATTGTAATACTCAAAGCACATACAAACATGAGTGTATTATAACACGTGTGCATTTGTTGGAATTCCAAAAATCGGTAAAAAGGCATGTGGATCACACAATTTTGGAACCACATACTCTTTTTACCTTGCAATCTATGTTTTATTTGACATAGAAATAAAATTTTCATAGTTTTGAAAAAATATTAATCATTGTTTAACAATTCCACCATCTTTTATTATTTTGTCAACATAGAAGAACCAAATTTCATGCTTGTAGATTGAATTTGATATTATGACCTAATATTTTCATGTTTGTGTTTGAATTTTATAACATACAATTGTTGTTTTCATATTTTTTACTAATTATATTATATTGATATAGAATTGAGTTCATCACATGAAATTTTAGAAAAAAACTCAAATTTTGGGAGTGAAGCCAAAAATGAACTAGATAACATTGTGCAATTAAGAATTCTAACCAAACAAGAATTCAACCAAATCGATCGACTCGCAAACTTATTGTCAAATAAAAATATTTGAATGCTTGCAAGCAACACAATTGAAGGTGTAAGACTTACAAATCAAGAGAAGAGGTTAAAAAATTAAGACTACAAGCCAAACAAGAATTTAACTAGATCAATAACCTCTCATTAATATTACCAAATTCAAATTATTCTTCTTCTAGGTATTATACTCACTTAGGTCACTTTTTAATGTATATTATGTATGTCTATATGTTCTATATGATGTAAATGTAATAGACACTATACTCTAAGTGCATAAATTTCATTTTTAGTTATATTGTAAATGACTATTTGTTCTATATCATGTAAATATTGTAGCCACTATATTGTAAGTGCATATGTTTCATTTTTAGTTATATTGTAAATGATTATCTATTTTATATGATGTAAATGGTGTAGCCACTATATTGTAAATGTATATATGTCATTTTTAGTTTTATTGTAAATTCTTATCTATTATGTATGATGTAATTTTTTTAGCCACCATATTGTAAGTGCATATATGCCATTTTTAGTTATAATATAAATTCCTATCTATTCTATAGGATGTAAATGTTGTAGTTGATATATTGTAAGTGCATATATTTCATTTTTAGTTATACTATAAATGTCTATTTGTTCTATAATATATAAATAATGTACCCACTATACTATAAGTGCATACATGCCATTCTTTAGTTATACTATAAATGTATCTATTTTGTACAATGTAAATGATGTAGCCACTATTTTGTAAGTGCATATATGTCATTTGTAGTTATTTCCTTATCATGTAAATATTAAAATATCAAACTGCAAATATATTTGAACACAAACTATCAAATTTATTATAAACACAAATTCAAAAACTAATCTTTTGTTCAACCATCACTATGAACTATCAAAATCAAGTTACAAATAACCATCACTATGAACTATCAAACTATTCAAAAACTAATCTTTTGTTTTCATTGCTCATTATTATAACCACAATAATGGTTGGTACAATGTCTAATTGAATTCTTAGAGCCCTTTGTTTCATTAATTTTTTTACTAAAAGGACTCAAAAGATTCCAAATGTCAAAATTGGTGTTCAAGGGTGTTTGTTCTTATGTGGTAAAGGGTATTTTATTCTAACAATCAATATACCTATTTTATATCTCTATGTAGTATAGAAAAATATACTCCTTTACATTTTCACACTAAGTTTGGGTCCTTAATTAATTGGACTTAATTAAGCTTCTAATGACCTAAATTTTGCATTCCTAAGCCTTATTATTCTTGTTTTTTGAAAGGGAAAATGACATTAAACAAATGTGAAAATTATTTTAAACACCTTGGAAATTGTGTGTCCTAGATTTAGGTCTCAAGACCCATTCGCCCAAGGGCGAATGGGTCCTCGTTAGGTGTCAAATCCCAATTTTTAATATATTTTTTGTAGGAATTTTAATTATTCAAATTCAAGTTTCAAATTTCGTCTTATAGAATCTAAATTTTGGGAAATTAGATAAACACCAGTAAATTCAGTCATTTTATCAATTCAAACTTAACATGCATAATCAAGATTTCACAAGAGAAAATATTATTGTCAAGATCATTGAAGAGAAGATTTATCAAGCATCTACAACAACAATCAAGATAATATCATCATGTAAAAGTTACATGTGTTCATATTATGTTTGGAGCTAACATTGTGATGTAGGTTTCAAGCATTAAAGTATCAAATCAAGAAATCATTCAATACAATTCAAGTAAGATCCAATCCTTAGAGAGATGTGTTAGACTTCAGTCCTCTACTTGGGCAGCCATTAAGGGTTTGGTGAGTTGTGACATAACATTGTTCATTCATTAATTTCTTTCATTTATCATTATCTTTTATCATCAAGGTTTAATTACCAAACTGGGGTTTGACCAAGGAAAACCTTTGTTCACCCAAAAACAAACAAATTTTCCCTCTCTTTGTGTGTGCAGATTTATAGGTGAAGAAGGGCTGAAATTGGATGTAAAGAGCAATTTTGCAAAATTTTCAAAGTTATCATCAAAGTTGTCAAGCCATAGAAAACTCACCTATAAAATTTATTTTTGACTTTCTTATAGTGGAATCTAGAGGAATCAAGAGTGGATATCTAGGATTAGAAGACATGAAGTTAGATTTTGGAACCCTACTTAGAGACCCATTCACCCTAGGGTGAATCTGTCCCAACAAGACGCTCATCAACCATTTTTGGTGATAGGTACACATTAGTTTAACCTTCTTAGATCTACAGAAAGATTGCAGTCTCGATTTGTATTATCCTTTAAATCTTCATTTCAATTTTTACATTGCATAATTGAGTTCATTAGGCATTTTATTTTTATCTCCCCAAAGTGCATTTCAATCATATTTGTCATTTTCTGTCATAAGGGAAATAGTAGATCCCTTAATAGGGTTGACTCACATTTTGGTCGAAAGTCAATCCTACCTTTGGGAGATCACCTTTCCTAATGAAACTAGAAGAAAGATAGTCACATCATCCTTATTTATTCCATATTGGTACTTAACCCCATTTCATCCTAATGAACCTATTTTTCTTTATTTCACTCTATAAATAAATAACATAACTCAAATGCCGACCTGATATAACATAAAAAATAGGGACAACCCTACCTATAGATAAAAAAGGAGTTAGATTCCCATTAGATGAAGAAGTTCATCTAATTCGAGAATCTGTAACTAATTCAAGTAGTTGTTTAGGTGAATGCAATTGCAAGAACCAAGAAAATTTCAATAGAATGGGAGTGGATGAAAGAGGACATGGATGCAAATCTTAAAAATGTGGAGGATTATAGGATGTCAAGAAGATTGTATAAAATAAATGGAGAATCCCTAGCACCACACTCACCAATTGGTTAGGTGGGATAACATCAACTTCAAAGAAATGTCCTCCTACAATCTTGACAATAAATGAAGAGGCTTTAATTGTTGAATGGTATAAAGAGATGGATGCAATGGGCCACAAGATTAAGACTATCAATCTCAAGGCAGAAGTTTCTCAAATATTTCAAACACAACCCAACCCATTTAAGGATGAGCTACCTAGTAAATCATGGTGGACTAGGTTTAAAAGATGCAATCATGAACAAATTTTAAGGATAGAAAAAGTCATTGACAAAGACATAGCACTAAAACTTAGGTATGCAGTTGTGTTCACATTCTACACAATATTTTCCAAATCCTATGATGCTAATTCATATGCACCTCAAAGAATATGTAATTGTGATGAAAATGGCATTCTGACAAGGGAAAATGGCTTTGTGTGTGTTGGTGAAAAGATGTAGTAGAAGTGTACCTTACATCACATTGAAGAGTAGAGAATGAGTAAGCATTATGTGTTGTGTGAGCTTTATTGGATAGAGCATACCAAGGTTTATTTGTTCATTAAAATTTATATTGGTGGCTATGAACCAAGTGCTTGTATGGCTTCCCAACCCCATGCATGGATGACCAAATAACTATTTATGAATTGGTTGCATCACTTTACAAGATTAGTTCTATGTGGTGTCTCACCAAGAAATAGACACTTGCTAATATTTTATGGGCATGGAATCCATGTCATTGTTACAACTATCCAAGAGGCAAGGACATTAGGTATTGATTTTCTCACATTTTCAGAATGGATCAATTCATGTAAAATGGAGGAATGGATTTGATGGATGTTTAAAAATTAGAATTCACTAATAATTCTTAAAATTGATTGATCTCTTTACTCTTGTTTTGATTTCTTGATTGGTAAGCTTTGCACCTTTAAGTGTGTTGTTAGAAATTATTCACGGAGGAATTGACTAGTATTAGGGAAAATATCACTTGAATAAATCAAGTTGATGATGAGATAGGAGACATCAGTTTGTTTGATGGGACCACATGACCATGAATTTTGCTTACAAAGGAGTTTATATTTGGAAAATAGTATGTTATTATGGGTGGTTGCTTCATATGTAGATGGGACAATTATAGTGTATCTTTTGAATATATATAATTAATAGTAGAAATTGGGTTTCATATATATTGAAAAGGGATTGTGTATAATGCAAGCTAATTTAAGCTTGGGGAATGATATTTGACATTTCCATAGAGTTTTTATTGATGACACTTTATGGCCCCCTCTAATTATAACCAATTTGAGGCACATTAATAGGGAATTGTGTCAATGGTGCTTTTGTTTAGGTTTCCCTTTCCTTCCACCTTAGTTGATCACCCAAATCTGAAATTCCAAATCAACTAAGTCACCAAGTGTGAAGGAATACATCATAGGTTTCATAGAAACCAAGAACCTTTGGTTCCAAATCCCCATGAAACCCTCAACAAAGGTGTGCAACAAACGAAGCACCTAGTGACTAAGAAAAAATATATAGTAGGAACCAAAATAATATTTGGAAGGTTCTAGTTCCCAATTTTGACCTCAATCTTGATAGAGCTCAATACTCCACCAAATATGATTTCATAGGGTTCCAAAGGCAATGTAATTTGAAGGGATCTTAGGGAAATTTGAATGCATTTGGATGGGCCTCAAATTTATGTAGGAAGCTAAAAATGGGATCAGCTGACATGCATCCATGTCTAGGCCAAGTTCTCACATTTGGAAGGGTGTTGTGTTTTTGTGAAGGGGACGAAATGGAGCAATAGCTCTTGAAAAGCATCATGAATTCCCACCAACTCTTGCAACCACCAAATCTAATCTATGGATGCTCCAAAGGTGATATTTAATGAATTTTCAATGGATTTTAAGGTATAAAATAACACCCATTCTTATTGTGAACATCCATTTTATAAGAATGCCATTTCCCCAATCTATAGTTGCAATGGACTTCAATGCCATTTCCCCAATCTATAGTTGCAATGGACTTCTTATGTGGATTTGATAAATTGGAAAACCATAAAAGAATATTGTTCTTTCCCCAATCAATTCGATCGCATAGTACACATGTTTGTAGGACATTTTTTATGATGGAGCTTAGGCTTTCTTCTCTTGCCACGTGTTTTAACATTTCAACACCTCTCTAGAAAAATTAAAAACACATTGTGCTCATTTTTATAGGTCTTCTTCCTTGGTTTTCTTCTCAATATCTTTGTAACTATGCAACTCTTCTATTGTAAGAACAAGCTCCTTTCCTCTAAATGAATAAAGACTATTATTTATATCTCTTCTCACTTCTTGCACTCTATTTAAAGGTTATTTACCTCTTTGTTTGAATGATTATTTGTTATGTTCCATGTCCATATTTTATGTTACACATGTTTGTAAGAGTTGACTATGGATACTCCTTTTCCCTTTTAGTGTTTGTCAAGCCTTAACCTCCATGCACACCTCTAGAAGATGATACAATATATATTTCTGTGAGTTCTCCTAAACCTTTTTTCACTTTTTTGTGTTGTATTGGGTAGGAAGAAACACCATTAATCTAGGTGCATCACCACCCTTTCCCTTTTATGTATTTCTTCTTCCATTTTCCTTGAGAAATCAATAGGATGGTATTAGCTTTTTAGCTATCCAATGCTATGTTGGATCCATACTTTGTATATAGATTAGAGAAGGAACCAACCCTTTATCTAGAGGTTTGATCTCATCTACAAGGTCCCCAAATCCTGAAATTGTAAACCTTGGACGAATGGGTAGGCAAGCTCTTCAAGCATATATTCACTTACAGTACAATGGCTATGATATTTAAAACATATAAAATGGATAAACATTTACATATATGCAGTTACAATGCAATGACTACAAAATTTACATGATATAAAATAGATAGGAATTTATAGAAATGTGGCTACAAAATTTACATCATATAGAACAAATAAGCATTTACAAAATAGTGGCTACAAAATTTATATCATATGGAACAAATAGGAATTTACATATAAATAGTTTTGATTATAAGGGAAAAATAGGTTTTGAAGGGACCCAAAACCATTTACAAAAAGGATTTTGAGCAAATTACCAACAACCCATCAACCAAAAAACATAACAATATGGGTGATAATCTAAAGATAGGATAATAAACTACCAACAACACCTAGCAACATCAAAACAATAGGAAAAAAACCTAAACCCAACAGGAGACAAAAAGCATCTAAGAAGAATACTAGACACTAATTCAAACTACTTAGGGTGTTGGCCATCTCAAGTTTTTGGCTTCTATGTCTCTCGATCATATCTAACAGCTCCTTCTTCTTAGCATCAAAGGATCTCTTCCAATTAGCTGACCCCTTAACAACAGGTCCTTTGTCATCATCCTTAGCAACTTTTTTACCTTCTCCTTTAACCAATTGTTCCTTCTCCATAAGCTCAAAGAAATAAATCTAATCCTCCCTGAGCTCACTTATCTTTTTAAAAAGGACTTCCATGGAGTCCACGCTATTCTTCATAGAGATATGACACGCCTGCAAAATATTTTTGATATCCGCATTCATTCCCAAAATCTTGGCTTCCAGAGTAGCCAACCTATCTTCACATAGAGATTTGAAATCATGGTGGGAGCCTTCAAAATCCATAATTCTATCAATAAGAATGTCTGACACTGAGCCCTGGGGAACATTCTTCATATTCTCCTTCAAACCTCTAATTTCATATTAATTTTATTAAACTCCTGAAGATTCCACTTAGCTAACTTAAAAGTTCCAGTAGCCCCAACCCTAGCCATCTCTAGTAATTCAAAAATGGAGGTAGAGTCGTCATCGAGGTAAGAAAAGTCCTCGAAGAGAGGATTTACCTTTAAAGGCTCATGTTTGGATTTTTTCCTCTTCGCCTCCTCCTCATCAAGACCCCTTATTTCCTTGTCCTGCTTCATCTTAGGAAAATCCTGCATCGAGAGTTCTCAATGGCCACTGTCTTATCACTAGAATCCTTTCCTACACCAGACACATTGGGGTCCTTTTCCATCCCATCTGAGGCCTTGTTCTTCAAGTTATAAATACACTTCGATGACCTCTGCAGCTTTTCTTCCAAACCCAAAACATTGTCCTATGACCCCACCTCAAGGCCACCACCAACAACATCTTGAGCAACAACCACCTTTGTGGTCGTAGGCAAGGAATCATCTGATCCCATTTATGTATCCTCACTTTTAGAAAGGGAAAGACGCTTGGGAGCCTTGTTACTCTTGGAACCACCCAGCTTCCTCTTCTTCGAAGATGTAGTCAGAACGGCCGAAGATAAATCCTCCTCCTCTTCATTCCATTCTTCCTCCTCATCTGAAGAAGACTCCAAGCCCGACAACCCAGATACATCACTCAAACTTTTCTCCTTACCCTTAATGGTCAGAGTAGGGAGAAGAGACTTAACATACTCCATAATAAGTAATATAAGGCCTTCATGGAGAATGAGAGCCCTCCTATTCTTCAATTGAGCGTACACAAAGACCTCCAAAGAAAATAACAGGAAAAAAGGAAAAGAAATGAACAAACCATGTCTAATTTATGGTTGAGGAGAGTGAAGTGGTGACCAAGAATTGCAATAAACCTCCTCTCTAGAGTCACATAGTGCATAAGAACCTCAGCAACACTCACCCAAATTTTCTCTCATAACCCCAACTTTCCAATTTAATTAATTTCTTTCGCTCATCATCTTTGAAAAATTGGTCCATCTCTTCCTCATTAATCTTTTTTTCCTTGAAGAAATTGTGGCCAACCGTTGGCATACCAGTAACAGTAGTAACCAATTCCTCATTCACCTCCACTTTTGTGCCATTAATCTTAAGCTTGTGATTATGCTAGAACGACACAAACTGCACTGAGGCATTAGGGTCATGCTCGTGTAGTATCTCTAAGAATGGAGTGAAATTACCATGAAATAGAATATTCCAAAGCTTCTTATTTTTCTTAATGCCCCCGCAGGAATGCGGTTCAATTCTGCTTCTATCATTACCCATGTCAAACAACACCAGAAAAAGCAAACCCTTGCGAAAAAAACTCAACTATAAACCAAAGAGTAAGAAGACATCCACAAAGCGTGCAAAATGGAAGAAGGTACTGGAACATAAATGTGGCAACGTCTCAACCCACACCATAATTCCTCAATAAACTCCCAGCTTTCTCAGGAAAGATCAAGCCCTCCTCTCATGCACAAAAATCATTTAAACCGACAACCTTGTTGGCAAATTTTTTTTGAATGAGTTTCCTTTTCGATAAATGTGAGAGATGTAGGTCTCTTCACAATATCGCAACATGATTGTTGATCCACATTCCAACTTAGAGGATGAGGGCCACACAGATTATTAATTATGTTCAAAGAATCATCTTCAACCCATAATTTGGAGTAACCTTTACTAATTGCATATTGGACACTTATGAATGTCGCCTCTGCCTCCGTGCAGTGATTGGTCTGGATTCCCAACGAGAGTGCCACTATGCCTAGGAGTCTGCCAATATCATTTCTTAACACCCCCCCCACAACGTGCAGGCCTGGAATTTCCCTTCGCTGCCCCATCAAAGTTAACTTTAACCCAACCAAAAGTAGGAGGCTACCACTTAGTGCTCATTCTAGTAATTGAACTAGATTTAAGATTCAAAATAGGAATTAAACTAATCTTCTAGATAGAAGTCACTAGGAGATCATAACTAGAAAGGAAAGCAAAAGGGACACACTGAGCAGAATTAGAGTTTATTAGAGTGAAGTTTTCTAGAATCACCCGTTGGATCTTAACAAAAAGACTATCAACCTTCAACTTATAATAATAAAATATCCTATTATTACATTATTTCCATAATCCCCAAGCAATATGCAGGGCCATAAGGTCCCACATCCAATGGAGAACAGGGGAGGAGGAAGGGCACATCCACTAATCAAAGAAATTCTCAAGAGAGTTCAAAAAGTCCCAACCAATATTCTAGAGACTAAGAAGTTTACTCCAAAGAGAAAAAGAATACTCACACCCAAGAAGATATGGACAACACTTTCCATTAGCTTCATAAAGAACACATCTATTAGGAATTGCAAACCCTCTCTTACAAAGGTTATCCTGCATTAAAACTTTACCCTACATAAGCAGCCAGAAGAAAACATTCACTTTAGGAATCAACTTCTTATTCCATAACCTCCCCCAGAAAGGAAGAGAAGAAGGCACCACCATTGAGCTCTTGAGAGCAGAGGCCACCGAAAAAAATCCATTAGCACAAGGGGCCCAAATTGCTCTATCCGGTCTAGGAAAAGAGGGAATTTGAAACTTGCATAAGAAGTCCTTCGGTACCTTCAAAGATAGATCCCAATCCTTGAAATTTTTCCACTCCCCATCTTCAAAGTAATCAGCCACCTTAGTCCCAAAAATTCATTTGCACAAGGGAAAATAGGGGGACCCAAGGAAGACTGCATAATGGAATAACAACACACCAAACATCTTCCCAGAAAAGAATACTTGTACCATCACCTATCAGCCATTTAACACCCTTAGCAATCACATCCCTACAAAGAATTATATTCCTCTAAAGCACGAACTAGAGGGAATTTCTTCCAAAGTCAAAAAGTTCCAAGATCTCTCCAATCCATACAAATGCTTATTACTAGCCAAAGAGGCCCACCCAATCTCCCCATTCAAGAGCCTCCAAACATTCTTCGACAGAAGAGCCTTGTTGAAAGCTCTTAGATTTCTAATACCAAGATTCCCCCACTTCTTTTCTCTACACACTAAATCCCAAGCCACAAGAGGGATTCTAGATTTGGTCTCAACACCTGACCAAAGGAACCTTCTTATTATCTGCTCCATTTTTTCTTCAAACTGGATAGGAATTCTGAAGAGACTCGTAGCATACAAAGGAAAATTTTGGAGAGTGGAAGAAATAAGTTGAATCTTACCTACTTGGGTGAGGAGTGCACCTTTCCAACCCACCAAATTCCTACCAAATTTATCCAACAAACCCAACCAGAAGGAAACTAGGATCTTAGAGATACATAAGGGAAGCCCTAGATAAGAAGACGGGAGCTCACCCTTCTTGCAAGACATGATTCTAGCAAGATTTTGCTGCATTTTTCAAGAGTATTAAGAAAATTTGACTCTTATGAAGATTGATCTTCTGACTAGAAGCCTTCTTGTAGTCAACTAGCAAACTCTTAACAACTTTAACTTCCCTAACAGAGGATTCACCCATCATAATAGTGTCATCAAAAAATTGTTGATGAGTAACTGAAACACATTTGTAAGAAGGAGAAAGATCCCTCAGAGCACTAGCACTAAGCGCCTTCTAGATATTCTTTCCAAGAGCCTCCGCCATCAAAATGAAGAGAAGTGGTGAGATAGGATCCCCCTTCCTCAGCCCACACGAACTCCTAAAGAAGGGGGAAGGAGAGCCATTCACCAGGACAACAAATGACAAAGTAGAGATAAGTTGATCGACAATTTGTAGAAACTTATTACATAAACCAAAACAACCCAAAACATTCAGAAGAAAGTTCTAGTTCACCCTACCATAAGCTTTAAGTAGGTCCAACTTTAGGAAGAAACCCAATTTCTTAGAAACATTAATGGAGTGAGCAAGCTCATGAACAATAATAATTGAATCAAGAATCTAACAGCCCTTAACAAAACTACTTTGATACTTAGAGATCAGACTCAACAAGAATTTTTGTAGTCTAGTAGCAAGCACTTTCAAAAAGATCTTATAAATAGAATTACAAAGACTAATCGGGCAATACTCACCAAAGCTCTTGGCTTCAACAGATTTGGGAATCAAAATAATAAAAGTTGCATTCAACTCTTTGAGAAGACTTCTAGAGCCAAAGAACTCCTTAGTAGCAATGATAACATCCTCTGAGACAATCTCCCAACATGACTAGGAAAAAAAAAGGGAAAACCATCAGGCCCAGGGGCCTTGTTACCTTCAAAAGAGAATACCACTTTCTTAACTTCTAGGGACAAAGAAAGTCATAAGCTCCTTGTTCAGATCCTCCGAGACAACTTTAGGAATAACTTCTAGAGAGGAATCCACATAGCTTTGGTCCCAGACCAGATCATCCTTTAAGAGGTGCTTGAAGAAGCCAATAGCCACTCTTCTAATAGCCTCTCATCCTCCAGCAGCAAACCATAAGCCATAATCGAAGAGATTCTATTAGAGGATTTATTCCTAAGAGTAGTGAGATGAAAGAACTTAGAATTACGATCAGTAGACTTCAACCGAATAGCACAAGACCTCTACCTCCAGAAATCTTCTTCCTTAGCAACAATATAGAGAAATTACCTAAGAAGACCATCCTCTAGGAGTTGTAAGTCCTCTGATAATCCCTTAGATTGAATGGCATCTTGAATATCATCCAATTTCTTTAGAATAGAGCTTTTAGAATAAAAAATATGACCAAATGACTCTTTATTCCATTTCTTGAGATTCCTTTTAACACAAGTTAACTTCTTGGCAACTTTGAACATTGCACAACCATCTATATTAGCTTGCCACCAACTTCTAATACATTCCATAAACCTTGGATCCCTTAACCACATGGCTTCGAACCAGAAAGGAAAATGCTTCTTGCCCCCAAGCCTATTAGCAACAAAGGAGATGGGGAAGTGGTTAGACCCACACCTCATAACAGAAGACAAAGAAAAAGCGTAGTCCAAAAACCATGATGCAGAGGTTAAAGCTTTGTCTGATCTAACTTGAATATTATCCACACCAACACACATGTTGGACCAGGTAAACTTAGCTCCTGTCAGCATAACATTGATAAGAGCATTGTCATCAATAAATAATCTTAAATCAAGCCAACTCTCCGGATTGGCTTGAGACCCACCCACCTTCTCATTGTCACGCAAAGGGGTGTTGAAATCTCCCATTACAAGCTAGGGTTAATCCAAAAAATTCATCCTAAGATTCCCCAGATCATCCCATAACTTTTTCTTGGTTCCCTTCAGGTTAGGAGCATGCACATTAGAGGTAACCCAAGAATAATAATCCCTAATCCAAGTAAAATTAGTCTCCACATGATTGAAACCATCAATAATCAAGACACCTTTAATCAACTTAGTATTCCAAAATGTGGCAACACCACCCAAAGCTCCCTCTGAGCTAACCCCATGGAAACCACAGTCCTTAAAGAATAGATTCTTCAAAGCTTCCAACTTATCAATCTGCATTTTAGTCTCTTGGATCAACAAGATGTCTGGCTTATGGTCTTGGACTAAGTTCTTTAGGAGGTCTTGTTTGTGCATATTATTCAACCCCCTAAAGTTCCATGAAATGATCTTCATTTGTAGGAAGAAGGAGTGCTCTTAGAGCATAGATTAAAGAGGGTTTTCTAAACCCCCTCAGTAATATCCCACTTGCACTCCCTCTCCCTATTTTTCTGTAGGGAAGGTCTTCTCTGGCCCCTTGACTTAGACCCACAATCCGCTTTCTACCTTCTCATGGTAATGCCTTTGTGAGGTTGAGGGGGGGGGAGAAGTAGAGGAATTCTTCCTCCTACCCCTCACCTAGATGAAACCTTCTTCATCTTTGCTCCCAATGTTAGCCACCACCAAAGCACCCTTACCAACTGTCGGCCCCAAGGCATTAAATTGAGGAGAAGGCGGGGCAACAATAGGCTCCATCATAAAACTTTTTGGGGAGCACAAATTATTTGAGACATGATCCACATCTTGAATAAAAGACTGGTCTGCAACCACCTCCACAGATTTCTAAGGATCCTTGCCAATCTCAATAGGAGGAACAAAATAGTTTTCAATGTTAACTTCACCCTCCATACTAATACCAACATATGAGTCACCTTGGTTCTCTTTAGGCTCCTTAATCTCCCAAACCTTAGTCTGCTTAGCAGTCTTAGGCGAGTCCCCTTTAGCAGGGAAATCCTTAGCCCAATGCCCTGCCTTCTTACATTTGAAACATGCAAAAGGGAGATTTTCAAAAACAATCTATTACTTCCATGACCCCACCTTAGAGTTCAGGAAGAAGAACTCAGGCATCACAACATCTTGGTCAATCATGACACAAAACCTAGTTGCACCCAGCCGCTTCCTGGAAAGGGTGGCCTCATCAATAGATATAATCTTCCCAAAAGAGTTAGCCACCGCCTTGAAAACTTCTTCATACCAATATTCCAAAGGAAAGTTCAGAAGCTTAACCCACATAGGGGCAGAATGAAAGAGACACTTGGAAAAATCCATCCCAGGTTCCCAAGGACAAAGAACCAGAGTAAGACACCCAAATGTCCACGACCCTTTCACAAACACTGTTCTCAAGTCTTCATCACAAGAGAAGAAAAAGGAGAAAAAACCTTTAGCCATGGTTGCAACTTCCACCTGACCTTTTAAATCCCACTTCTTATGAACCCAAGTGTGGACCTCCTCAATATTAGGCCGAGGACCTAAAAACTTGCCAACCAGAGAAAAATCCATTTTAGCAATATTTTTGTCAACTAGAGAGTTTGAAAAAAACAAGGAAAAACCACCTTCCACATTAGAAGAGGACACAGACTCAAATGTTATGCCTTTTCCTTTAAGCTTGGAAGAAAAAAGGTCAGACCACTTTTGACCCAACAAGGAGGACTTCCCTGTTGGCTGACCATTTTCCACCGGAGCAAGCTCGATTCAAGGAATACTCAAATTAGTTGCACAAGATTCCCTTGATGGGACCCTCTCTTCAAATCCATCAGCCACATTATCCCCTTGGAGCTTAGGAAACACCTCCTTCAATGGACATTCATCACAAAGCACCTTGAAGGTCTCACCCGCACATTTCCCATCTGAGAGTGCATCGTTGACCGCATCCTCACCACACAACCTAATCTTCCCAGTCTCACCACCAAGGAGCAGTAGTGTATCCACACCACACTATCCATCCTTGCCAGCTATTGCATCAAAAAGCCCCAAATCTGTAGACTATCCAAACTGAAACTCGACATGATTCCATGAGCTTGAGTTCAAATTCAAATCACTCAAGCCCACCACCGAACTAGACTTCTCACCAACGGTCACCCCTCCAATGGTTGCCTCTCCAACAGTCACCATGGTACACTTTCCACACATATAAATAGTTATAATAAAGTGGATACACAAAATTTACATCATATAGAACATATATGCATTTATAGAACTGTTGCTACAACATTTGCATTTTATAGAATAGATAAAAATTTACATATATACAGTTATAGTAGACTGACTACAACATTTATAACATATAGAATATATAGGAATTTATAGAATAACTAAAATGACATGTATGCGCTTAGTTTAAGACCCTTTTATTTAGGCTACCATTGTGTATAGGGTACCATTAGTACAATGCAATATTTTAGCTTGTGAGAGAGATAATATAGAGGTTTAGAGAGATGTAGCTAGAGACCAAATAGTGTAGGAATAGAGATGATGGTGATTATGTCTAGATGTAACATTTTTAGACAAGAATAAACTCAAATGCAAAATGAAAAAAAATAGATAAGGGTTTGGAAGAAGCCATATTATGATGTTGTCTATGTAAGATATGAAATGAAGATAGATAGATGTAGAGAAATAAAATACACCATAAATCAATTTAAAATTATAATTAAGTGATAAAATAACAAATAATAATCATGCCTATTATTAATCGAATCTAAAATAGTTCCTCGCAATAATAGAAGGATTATAAGTGCTTATATATTTGTAAATATGTTTTTATAATGATAAAGATTTCATTTTTTATCATTATTAACAATCAAAATTAGAGATTTGGGATTGCATGTTTAGTAATAAGCATGTGATAAATCTATAGTATGAGTATGGGAATAGGTCACACCATGGTGTGATGGACAGATGCTTTGCCTTTGTATTATCAAGTTTGATTGCCACAAATCCTTCTTTCATTGATATGATATGCACTTTTATCATCACTATCTACATCTGAAACATAGATTATGCTAAAAATAATAATAGAATCTACTATATGTAGAGGAAAGTCTTATGACTTCCTTGTTTGTGAGTAAAATATATTTTCCAATTATACAAATAACACACACAAAGGAGGAGATGTGAAGCCTATGTTGTTAAATATATTTCAATCAATGCAACTAATTATTTCACTAAATGGGTGGAGGTCACCCCACTCAAATTCACTAGGTCCTAAGACATTTGTAATTTTCGTAATGGAAGATATTATGTCATGCTTTTGATTACCTACTTATATTATTATAGATAATGGTACATTCATTAAAAACTAAGAATTTAAGAAGTTTTGTAATGCACATCAATTTTAAAAAGCTTCTCTTTTACATTTTATATACAAAGTAATGACCAAGCTAAAGCCACTAATAAACAATTGATAAAGTATTTCATAAAACGGTAGATGAACACGACACTAATTGACATGTGCAATTATAGTTCCTTAGGAAATATTGGACAAACATTCAAAATCAATAGGAGACACTCCCTATTCACTATTATGTGGTTCGAACATGAACAAGCATCTTAAAACTTGAGATTTCATCATTGTGGGTCTTTGTTTATAGAATTAAAGAGGATAATAATTACTTTGAACAACATTTATAAATTTTAGAAGAGCAAGGAGTTAATTCCTTAGAACACTTTCAATTATACTAACACCAACTCATACATACCTAAAAAAAAGACTAATTTCATAAACACATATTACAACAAGATCAAATTGTCCATTTCATAAAATGAGTACATCTTCACAGTTGACTAAATTATATTTCCACGTATTATCTAAATTAAATTGTTTTTAAACATAGATTACAACAAGCACATGTATTGCCCCTTTCATAACATCATGAATAAATACAACTAAACCCTAAACCTGATAAGGGTGTAAGTAATCTATTTAAACATTATTATGCATAAGACATGTAGAGACCCTTATGAATAGTGAAGCCAACTTTACAATATTTTTGGAAACCAAGAAAAATTTTGATAACCCATTTCCATAAATTTTGTTAGTTTAAAATTACTAATTGAAGGAATTGTAAACTTATATTTATAACTTAAATTGGAGAGATCACAATGATGCTCTAATAGAAGATTTAAATTTTCATAATGTAAATGTGTTACAAAACACATAATATGTTTGTGTTGATAAACACCCTCGACCACAAGTTTTGAAATTTGGAATCTTTTGAATCTTTTCAATAGAAAGTTAAAGAAACAAAAAGCTTCAAGCAATCAACTATAAATTATGCCAACCATTATTGTGCATTTGTTGATTTTCATAATCGCAAAGAAAACCAAAATATCAGTTCAACCACTTCATTACCAATACAATGAACCAAAAATTCAATAAACCTTCCACTTATAGCCATAGAGAGGAGTGATACAATGGAATACCATCTAAAGCAGTAAAGATTAAAAAAATAGTATGTGAACCCTTAAACCCCATTGTTCCACTATGCTTCTATTTAAAACCATTTAAAAATGTTTGAATTTAAAACCATTTTAATTACATGCTTCCATTTGAAACTAGCGAGAGGAGTAAGAAGAGTGATAACCCTAATGAATAAAGAAGAATGAAAAACAATTTAAACACAGTAAACACCTCAAATCATAAAGAAGTGAAGCAGGATAATACAAAAAGAGAAGAAATGAAACACAACAAACACCTCAAAACATATTGTGTTTTTGGTTCATTGGATTAATTAGGTGTAGAATCTTCACCTAGGTCGAACACATGCAGACAAAGCTTAGAAGAAGAACAATGAGCAATGAGCCAACATTGACAACCATTCCTTTAATGGAAATAATTGCCAATACAAAGATGAAGTAAACATGTTTTGGTGGCAAATGCAACAAACTTTCAAGAAGAGGAGTCTCAATAGCGGGGTGTTGATGAATGATAAATGTGAGGTACTGAAACATTGAAGCCTCCATGATATAGAAATTTGGTGCCATCATATACAAGTATATGTAGATGGATGCAAAGTTAATGTGGTAGGTCGAGGAGGAAAGAGGAGGCGGCACACATTTGATGTTAGCATGTTTTAAAAAATATAGTGTTGTGCCCACTTGCCACACAACATGGTCAACATGTACTAATCTGTTGGTAGGCTAGGATCAAGGGTCCTCCCAATCCATTGTTGACCAACCTTTAAGAAATACACGAAAAATATCCCACTCCACCTCTCCTCATCGTCCATGTAGTAGATGGGTTGGACACCTCTCAAAACAAAATATTCATGTCCACACTTGCATTGCTTAAGTGACGAAATATTTTTTTAACCTTTAATCCACGTGATGCTCCAAATGAACCCCAAAAGTTAGGGTGCTCCAATGTGAGATCCTCTCCCCTACTAATTTAGGGGAGAGGACCCTATACTTGAGCATGTTTCAATAGTTGTGATAGTATTTGTTTATATAATGCCCAATATTTTTATCAATATTGGACCAATAGTTGTGACTTTAAAGTTGTTAGTGTTGATGATGACTACCCGCAATTAAACAAAATGTATTTATTTGATCTAAAAAGCAACCAGTCATGTGATGCCACATCAGTGCTCAATAAAACATGTTGTGAATGCACAAGTATTGGTCTCACTTTTTTTTTTGCGCCTTTTTGGACACCTTGACAAAAGCATGCTGATGTATCATCATATTTGATGATGTGGCCCCGAAACCTTAGTTATAAAAAGGGGAGGGGACTTCCCAAATAAACTGCTGTAAAAAATTGGAAGTGAAAATTTCCACGTAGACTAATTAGATAAGTGTAATTAGAGTGCTCAACTATTAGATCCCCTCCCCTAATAATTAAACCCAGAGGATGGAGAAGAAAGAACTTTGTGAGTGCCAACTAAGTCCTATGTCAGTGAACGCCATCTTAAGGACCGGCACAGAAATTTTAACAACGTGACAGGGACTAATAACAATACGAATGCTATCCAGCCTGTATAGACGGCTTTTTGGAAGTCACTATACTTACCAGTTACCGGTAGAGGCAGTGGGATAAGCGCTCTGCTGGGCTTTGTAGTTAAGCGTAGTTTTAGGTAGAGGCAGTGTAAGCGCCCTGCTGTAGTTACTAAGGGTTTCCCACCATTCCCGTCAACAGAAAGAATCTTCTTCCCGTTAAATTTATGGTTGGTCGTATTGATTTGGGGATTTTTTTGTTTTAAATTCACATGTCCAAACGTGCTCCATTAGATTATTTCTTTAGGTTATGAACGCCTTTCACACTGGTTACCTAGATTTTTGTTTGGGTCACGTTTGATTTTTAACAATTCCAGACCCAGTATCTTTGCAATATTAATTATTTATATTGATTGCAACCTTTGAATATGGAGGTGAATGTGATTGTAAGAGAACGACTTAAAAGTAATTTTAAATTACAACTATTTAGTTATGGATAGACATTATTATATCAAGAGAGTCATCCATTGGCATAAAAAAGTCTCATCCCGTGTGTTTAATTTTTTAAATATATAATTTGATATTATTAAAAAATAATACAATTAAAAATACATATAATTTTGTATATAGTGTTTGAAAATAATATAAGTAAAATAATTTTAGAATTATTTTATATATTTAAAGAGTTTATGATTGAGAGTATTATTTAACAAGTCAAGAGCAGCCATTAAAAGATTTATTGTAACAATTCAAGATTCAAACATCCTCCCAAAATGTGTGTGAGTTTATGCATGTTTATGTTTTCATATTGTTTGTGAAGGTTAATCCTTTGTAGGTCTCCAAGTAATTCAGGTCATTCAAGCAATCAAGCAAGCAAGATCAAGACCTTGGGAGATGTGTATGACTTTAGTCCTTCAAGGAAGCTATTGAAGGGTGGTGAGTCACAACACTTTGTAGATTCACCAGTTCTTCCTATCATTTATCATTTATCATTGGCATTGCCATTGAGGAAGTGGAAACACTAACACGGGGTTTAACTAAGGCAAGCCCTTAAATAGCCCAACTTTTCTTCTTTCTTTGAATGTGCAAGTTTCAAGTTTGAATAAGATTGAAGATCAATTATTTGTTTTTGCAATTGAAACCCTACACCTTGACAATTCATGAAAACTCAGTTACAAAATTATCTGGCGGTGATCCAAAAGTGCGACAAGCGAGAAACAAAAGCTTTGATCTGACATTGAAGGACTGCGAAAACAAATATGAATTTACCCTCTAAAGATAGTGGCCCCTGGGGCGCCTATGTCCTGCCTTTTCAACTCCATATTTGAGACAAAACAATATAGATCTAGAATATCTATGAAATTATAAATTCTATAAAAATAACATGTTGTAATCAACAAAGTGAATTAACAATTATAACATTGTAGGGAATATAAATTCTTAAAATAAGTTTCATTTAGTTAATCTTTTGAAATACTTCACCTAAAACATATATCACAAATACATAAATAAACAACAATAAAAGAATTCCTATTTGATAAAATGTTACAATGAAAATAAATCAATTGTAACATTATTATTAATTATAATCTGAACATTAACATCTTGAAATAGACATCAATCCTAACCATGACAACATTTTAAGGCTACATTATAGTGTGGATTATCCTTCCAAAATTAAGTCTTTTGAAGAAGAATTGGGTGCACTAATAAATATTTCATTTCATCAAATAACTTGCCTTTTGTTGTTTATCCATCCACATATTAAAAACGTACAAGCTATGAAAATAAAATTTCAATATTAAGGAGGCTGACCAATGCCTTTACCCTATTTACCCCAGCCATACAAACCTTATCTTTGAAATATAAGAAAGGTGGAAATTATAAGGGAATGGTTTGGAAAAAGTCTAAACACGTTGCATACAGTGGGGTCCCAGGAATTGCGCAGAAGTTTCCTCACTACCGACTGGGTAAAAGGGATGGGAAATGAAATTTCGGTGTTCCCCACTCGCCATGTGCGGAGAAAGAATCTTACTAAACGCGTGGCACATGTATAATAAATTAATTCAAGTTATTCTAGATCCACTCAATTTGCCGGGAAAGAATCGTAGAAAATTTGGTGCCATTCCCGTCGATTTAACATAAACTGTTTCAGGGAAAATGACACTTCTTTGGTACTTTTTATTCTTCTAGAGATGAAAATGACTAATTACCTACATGCCAAAACTTTCTTGGACTCTTATTCAATATAAAAATTAAAAAAATAAACTTTATTTTATTTTTTATTTTATTACAATATTGAAACAAAGCGAATTACAAAGAATAAGAGCTACCAATAGGTAGCAAGGAGAAACAAAGCTGACACAAGTAACAAAGAGGAGCAACTTAGCCAACAAAGTTGACACAAGTAGCACAAACAAACCAACTATGGACAATCATTTCATATCTTGGCTAACACCCTGGCCAACCAAAACTTGTTGTCATTACTAGAATGAAACTTGATCGCTAATTTGATTTGTCCCATTTGGTGCTAGTAGCACTGGATGCTCTTACGCTAAAACTTTATTCTTCTTGAAAATAAAAAACCACCCTAAAAGGATGTCAGATAAAATACTTACAATTCACGGTTCACATGATAGAGTTGTCGAAGAAAAATAAGTGAACATCTAACTAAATGGCACCAAAATAATTTGTCTAATAGAATCAGCAATAATATTATTCTACAAACCTAAGCCTAAAATGGCTTCTTTCTAGTCTAAATCATGAAGGAAAATAGCAGGAAACATTTTTAAAACTGCTGCCCATTGTTTCTTGACGTAAGTGTAGTCCCAAAATATGTGTTTCATGTTCTCAATATGCAAGCAATAAGGGCAATTAGCTGGCTGAACCGTTATAGATCTCAATCTATCTCCAACCAGAAGTTTGCAATGCAAAATCTTCCAAGCTAGCACTTGAGTATCAAAATCAACTTTCGATTTCCATATCTAAGCACTCAATTTGCTCCAAAGTTTAGGAGTAAACCTACATTTCCACTTCTGATTGAGACGAGGAACAAGAGGCCATCTAGGTAGGAAATGAGAATAAACCTTCTTCAAAGGAAAATAATTAAAAGAGATAAAAGATAACCATTTCCAGTCCTTGACAAAATTACAATCTTTGGGAGTGCAAATCTTCATAGAAAGATCAATAGGAACTAAAGACTGTACAAAGGTCAAAAAGTTTTTATATTTATCGCTCAGCCCATAGTGTTGTTTGAGATGTTGCCATGAAGCCCAATCAAGCCTATTAAAATCCCAAATATCTTTGAACTTGTGGATGCCTTTTTTAAACAAATAATAAGTATGCCTTGGGAAGCTAATAGCAAGTGGCTGATTGTGATAATTAATAATTATGTTCCACCAAATTGAAGCTGAAGCAAAACTAAAACCATGCTGCAAGGAAGAATTGTTCCACTTTAAAACCTGAGAAACTTGTTGCCAAGCCTTCCAAATAGACTGAAGAGGAAATGAAGCTTTAACTTTAAAATAAGGAGACATTAATATGTTGTCCAACCAAATGATTGTTGTCCACTTGTTTTTAACAATAGCTTCCATAATTTGATGACGAACTAGAATCTTCCATGGTTCATCCCCATTAGCAACTCTAACAATCCATTTAGCAACAAGGCAAAGTCCCTGAGTTTTAGGGTCTATAATACCAAAACCTCCATGGTTCTTCGATTGAATGCAATGAGACCAAGAAGCAGCAATGAAACCAGGACTGCCATCCCATTTAGACCAAAGAAATTCCTGAATCATCTTATTTAATTCCTCATATCCTTTCTTGGAGGGCATCCAACAAGATGAGTAGAACACATGTGTGGCAATAAAAATTTTGTTAGCAACCTGGATTTTACCTGCCAAGGATAAGAATTTATTACCCCAGGTAAACAATTTATTTTTTAATCTGCTTAAAAACCATCTCCACATGTCTGAAAGGGAGACCCCTAACCCAAATGGTATGCCTAGATATCTCATAATTTCCCCATGCTTAATAAGCTTCCACTCTTTGGGAATCCAATGTGGAATAGAGCCAGTTTGAGACATCAAAAACTTAGTTTTATTATTAGATAATTGGGAACTAGAAACTTCACAATATAGATTTAAGACGTCCATGGTGTTATTTAATTCTTCTTCAGAATTTTGCAAAACAAAACATGTTGTCATCAGCAAAATGAGAATTAATAACCACCCTATCTTGAGGAATGGAAATACCTTTGATAAGCTTCATTTGATTAGCCTTTTGAAGAAGGTATCCCAAAGCATCAGCTGTGAGAACATATAAGAAAGGAGAGAGGGGACACCCCTGTCTTATAGAACGTTGCAGCTCAAAGGAAGGTGTAATAGCACCATTAATAACAAGATGGGCATTAGCATCTTTAAATAACATTTGAACATGCTTTTGGATCCTTGGACCAAAACCCAACCACTGTAGCATTTTAAGAATGAAACGCCAACGAATTCTATCATATGCTTTATCAAAATCTAGCTTAACCACTAAAACATTTTGGCATGATTGTTGAGCCCATTCGAAAGTCTCCCAAGCTAGCATAAGATTATCAAGAATAAATCTGCCTTTAATAAATCTTGTTTGTTCAACTCTTACTATTCTTTGCACAACAGGTTTAATTCTGATTGCTAAAGCTTTAGCAATAATTTTATAAGAGGTGTTCAACAAAGTAATAGGTCACCAACCAGCAATAGTATCTTCATTTTTCCCTTTTGGTATAAGTTTGATTAAACCCTTATTGATTGTAGGGCCTAGAGAGCCCTTTTGAAGGGCTTCCAAATAAAACATATAAAAGTCATCTTTAATATGGGACCACATAACTTGATAAAACTTAGCTAGAAGACCATCAAATCTAGGACCTTTATTAGTTTTCATAGAGAAAAGTGCATGCTCAAGTTCTTCCATAGAGAGAACTCGATCCAAAAATTGACTATAACTTGAGTCAATCATATTAGGAATAAAGTCCTTTACATCATCTTCCAATGCTTGCTGAATATCTTGCCAAGTATCCTCTTCTTTAAATAATTTCTCATAGAAACTATGGAATAAATTAGCAATTTCAGTAGGGTCAAAGAGTAATCTATCTCCATTCATAATAGCCCCAATTTTCTCCTCTTTATGCTTATAATGAAGATAGTTGAAGAAAAACTTGGATCCTTTATTCCCTTCTTTGATCCAATGAAGTCTAGCTCTGATTTTGGCTCCCTGAGCCTTATAATGGTCTAATTTACGCAGTTGTGTTTCAATAACAACAATAATGTTTTGAGTCTTTTCATTATGAGGATCCACATTTAATTGTTTTCTAGCATGTTCCAATTTCCCTTGAAGAGATCTTTCTTTTCGTTTACGCCTCCAAGCCTTTATTGGACTCCACCAACTACTCTACCACAATTAAAACCATTGATATTACAACTATAAATTGTATAAGTGTTCTTTGCAGTTCTTTTGGGTCTCTCAGTAGTACAAGATTTTCAATGTCTATAAGTAGAAATCATGCGGTATCTAATAATGCATTTAATGGATTAAATACAAAGTATTAAACGGTTAAATTTTATGTAAGATCAATAAATATATAAAAAAATATATATATTTAAGATAATGCAAGGTTTCAAAAAGATAATTAACAAAGCTGGAGAATTAAGAGAAGCATGATCAATAAGACAGTGATTAAAAAAAGATGTTCTCTCAAGTTTAAAATTATATTCTTAAAAATAATCTAATTTTAAAGGCCAAACATAATATAATCTTTTTAAAATAGTTTATGTTAATAAATGAATTTTTTAAATTCAAATTTTTGAATATAAGATGTAAGTCTGAAAAAGATTCAATTTATTACAAATACAATAATTAGACATGTGTTTTATTGAAATAAAAAAGATTAAGATTTTATATATATTGAGATGAACTTTGTTTAATGACATATCACAACATAATTTAAATGTGAAATATTAAACTAATTATTAATCAAGGCCAACAATTCACTGTCCCGAAAATTCACCACCATGACAAATTCACCACCAACAATTAATATTTTTTAATATATATTGCAATAAATTGCTGGTGATGAATTTTATTTGAGGTGAATTTGTCATGACAGTGAATTTTCTCGTGATAAACTGTTGACGTGAATTTTCTGCAGTGAATTGCTGGGTGAGTTTTCCTAAAACCAGAAAAAATATGAATATTTAACGATTTTTTAAATATTATGTAATATAAAGAACTTAAATATTATTAAAAACTTTCTATACAGAAATTCAATAGGTTACCTTTGATTATTATATAATCATAAATTAGCCTAAAATAATATATCGTCACATTTAAAATATAAACATATGCTAAAATTAATTCATTTCAAAAAAAAATTACAACGGAAAATTCACCACGAATAATTCCGCGACCGAAAAAATTAATTGCATAATTTTTTTGTTAGAACAACTTTAAAAACATAAGCGTGTGAGTTTTGCATTTTGGTTCTCAATATTATCAAAGAAGCCGAAGCCATAAAGCTACAACACAAATTTTTCAAACTTTCTAGGGTGTCTTTGAGTGGGAACTGAAAAATTATATTTATAAACTCTCACTCCTAACTAAGCGCTATTGCACCTTAATTATTACAATGGGAATTTTACAAAAAGAATGGAAGGTCCAATTAAGGTAGAATTTTGATTTTGTATAATTTAATTACATTTTTATATATTTTTATTATATATATATATATATATATATATATATATATATATATATATATATAATGTTCTATAATTTAAAATAATATTAAGTCAAATTTCACTCATAATACATTTGTCATAACCCTTTTTAAATATTAAATCTCTTAAACACACACACATATATATATATATAATTAATATTTCTATAAAGTTTAAAAATAATCTAAAATCAAATTTCACATAATACATTTTTCATAGACCTTTTAAATATTAAATCTCTTAAACAAATTCAAAATTTTAAAATCATTTTATCTCAATTTTAAATTTAAATTCATTAAAATAAAATAAAATAGAATTTTTTTTAAGTCCATAGATAGTCTATGGATATAAATACACATCTAGACTCAATCGTAATTTGTGTAGGGGTGCTCCTAAGGAGATTTTAGCATATTTATTTGAGGTCAAGTGGAAAGGAGACGATAGACAAGAATCTCAAGTCACCATCCACTGAAAAACGAAAGGATGTCACCACGAAACCGCGCGCCATTTTCACACAGAGGGAGGAGATTAGAGAATCCCTTCATGGTTGATGAAAGCGAGTGAAGGAGAGAGCAAAGCGTGAATCCTTACATCCATCTTCAACATCTGCAAAATCAGAAATTGCTTTGAAGTCTGGTGCCAGGGATAGAGATGAAACTGGTAAGAGTGATCTAGAAGCCTACCAAGAGAGATAACCATAACTTGCCAAACATAGAACATTGAGGAGGATTCTATTCATGAAGAAGTTCAACAAGAAGATTTGGGCTTACAGATTTCTGCATATTATTTGACTGCATCAAACAATGCATTGCAATTTGAAGAAAATGTAATGGACGATGATGACATTGATGAGGATTCAACAGACAAGCATCTACTTGTCTTTTACGCTTTGAAAATCTCACCGACACGTGTCCACTGCCGAACAGTAATCCAAACACAAGGCAGGACAGGGACTCATTTAGCATGGCCATATACGACAGGAATATTCCAAAGCATTATCCCTTGTGAGGTGAGGAGAATTGTAGCTAGATTCACTGTAAGAATTATGTTCTGCTTCTCGGCTCTCAAATGATCTGCAACAAACGGAGCCAGCGGAACAGATCTCCCGTAGAGAACATGGGAGATAATGTTGACATCATTGTGCTACTGATAAAACGGCGTTAACGGGCCATACGGGGTGATCTGCTGACCAAGGTAGTTAGCGTAGACGTTGATCCGGTCGTAATAGACGTCGATCCGGTCATTTGGATTGCGAGAGATGATGGTGAACCGCAAGATGGAGGTGAGCGTGTCATCGCTTGTGACGTTCCATCGGCGTAAATAGCGACGTCCTGTACATAGAAGCGTGGCTTAAACAATCAACGGTTGCAAACGACAGAACTGTCAACCATGCCCTGTCCGTGAGTTTAAGCCGTTCAAGGAGAAAGTGAGCTTGGAAAGCTCAGATAAGGAAACGCCTTCGGCGTAAATATAATACATGCATTTTAAAACATACACTGCGCTGAATCCCAACGTTAACACCAACATCGATCCACAAGAACATTTTTATTATATATGTTATGTGTTCTTTAAGATTCCCAAAACTGGGAAAAAGTATCAAAATCTTGTAGTCTTGGCTACCTATTATATTACTTATACGCGGATTTAAAAACCACCATTTTGATGACAATTTTTGTCTTTTAATTTTGGAAAGTCGTAATTTTTTGTATATAGATTTGAAATAGGGTGACTTTATTTTCAAAGAAGAATCCTATATATTGATAGTATTTAGATTTGATATCATTTGACGATTTAAAAGTTCCATACTAATAGTCATGAGTAAAAATTAAGATTGTTTTTATTAAATAAAATAATATATGATTTTTCGTTCCTAAGGTATAAATTCCTTGAGGGAAGGAGATAAGACTACAATGGATTTAATGCATATGCCAATACATAATTATACAAAAATTGAAGAACAAACTTTGACCTTACATGCATGAATAAAAATACAATTAAATATTGATGTGCTATGCCATTTATTTTTGGCATAAAGAATAATTTAAATATTAAAAAAAATCTAAAAATTTTAAATAAACATTAAAATAATAATTTTAAAATATATAACATATAATTTTAAAAATATCCCAATATTTTTCACATTTATAATATATTCAAAAGAATATTAGAACATTTTAAAAATAAATTTAAATTTGATATTTATTTTAATACCTATATTATATTTTATAAAAGAACAAATAATGTTTTTAAAAAATAGATCTATAGTATTCGATCGAATAGTTTGAATGCGAATTGTTTCACAGAATTCTATATGCTCTTGCAATTTAATGATTCCCCGCATTAACTACATTAGGAAAATAAAGGCCGAGCTTACACTCCCTGACAAAAACCGTAGATTATATGGTATACAACATCAAGATAGCTAGATGTGGACTGCCGGAGCTTCTACCGGGCTGCCGAAACTTTCCCCATAACTGTCATTGACTGGGTTTGAATATGACAGACACGACGAAGATTAATCTGTCACGCAGCACGTGGTTAAGTTTAGCCAAGTGGTAGAGAAAGAAGTTAAGCATGCCACGCAAAAGAAGCTACATTAACTTGTCCAGCTCATGAGTTTAGGTGTTTCACCCCCTAAAGCACGCAGCAGACACCGGTAAAAACTGTATAAAAGAATTCAATGAGCTGTAAAATTGTTTATATTATGTACTCTTTAGATTTAGTCTTATACTTTTAAAAACTAAGTAGAAAGAAAGATTTGAATGCACATGCTTATAGTTCGAGTATTTTGTTACAAAATAAGTAATTGGATGCATTATGTTCTGGAATATAATCTTTAACCTCAATGACCCTACATTATTCTATTTCTGAAATGGACATGTGTATTTTGTTTTACATGCTATCTATATCATACGTCTGCAATGCAATGAAATGTTTTATTTGATTATGCGTATGGAGAGGAGAAAGTAAAAATAGAAGGGGAGGAGATTAAAACTCTGTTCTGTTCTTCTCCTTTGCAAATATATATATATATATATATATATATATATAACACAAATATGAACTTTTTATTACAGGTTGATTTTTGTTTATTCCCAGGCATGTAATAGAAACAAAAGATAGTAGTGTTATTTTTTTTAGTGGATATGGCCTGATGTAATCAATAGAAGGCTGGATAAATGTGGATATGGTTACGGTAAAACTCCTTACACATCTGTATGAAAGTTTGCTAAATCATAGCAGTAGAATGCATATGCATTTGTTTCAGACTTAAAAATTGTAGGAACATATACCTTGCGTAGATATTATGGGGCAGCCCATAATATATATTAATTTTAAATGTTACTCTAATTAGATTAAAACCCTAATTTGTCTAATGATCAACTATATTATATGGGGAATGAAGTGACACCGAAATGTTAAATATGGTATGCAATATATTATGATGTTGGGTATGGTTTGTGATCTATAAAAAAATCTAAGATAATAGGGTTTTGAACCCCTATTTTATTGGAGGGAGACTCGACATCATAATACTTGTTGTGTCGTATAGTTTATAAAAGCTCATTTAAAAGCCATCTATTATGGTAGCTTACAATGCAAAAGTAGGAAGGAGATCAATTATCATAATATAGAATCCAATGTATATACATCACAATAACTTCTACAGAGAGAACATAGCATATTATTAAAAAGGTATGATAATAGATGTAAGATAAATAGGGTTTTGAAGCCCTATTTTATTGAAAGGAGACCCAACATCATAATACTTGTTGTGTTGTGTTGTTTAGAAAAGCTCATTTTAAGGCCATATATTATGGTAGCTTACAATGCAAAAGAAGGAAGCAGATCTATTATCATAATATAGAATCCAATGTATATACATCACAATTATATTACATATAATTAGATAAAGAATTAGTAGAACATTCATTGAACATTCAAAATTCATCAATATTTTATTTTATTCAAAAATATAATATATCTATTAATAGACTAAAATAAAGGTTTCACTAAAGATTTTATTCTATAAAAATATAAAAAACTTAAATATAGAGTCTAATAAAAAAAAAAGTATAAAAGTAAGTTTATAAAAGTAAAGTTTATAAATTTAGTAATGTGGTAAGTTTATAAATTTAGAAATGTAATAAAAGAACTTACTAAATTTTATAAAAGTAAGTTTTGAAATTGATACACTTCAAATTAAAAAATATTCAAGATATTTTAAAAATAGGATATCCCTTTTTATATAGACTTGTTTAAGCAATCTTTTTCAATCAAAAATATTATTCATCATGATACGATATTGAAAACTATGTGAGGTTTCTAAAATTTAGATAATTAAGTATGAATGAACTTTGTTAAATGTACTATTACATATAAGTTCATACATTAATATACTAAAATTAAAAGAAAAAATATTCTTTGATATCATTATAAAATATTTTTTCACATTAGAATAATAATTAAATTATAAAAGAATGAAAAATAATTATTTTACTTAAGAGTTATATATTCTCTTTAAAAATGTAAATAAAATTAGAAAAATGAGAATAGTTGTAAATAAAATTCAATTAATATTATAATTAGGTTATTTTATCACTCTTAGGTTATCTTATTTACTTAAGAGTTATTTTATTTCTTACTATTTAAAAATTATTTTATTTGATTTATATTATAGGTGGCTAAAGATATCTCTCGACGTACATTACATATATTTTTTAAATATAGGTATGCTAGTAATACCTATAATCAGAAGATAATGCATATGGAAGCAAGGTATTTAAAGGAAAAATAATAACTCACCTTTATTTTTCTTAAAAATTCACTTGTAACACAAAAAAATTTAATCAATCATATTCACAAGAAATAATTTTTGAAATTTATAAAATTAAATATTTTACATTTCACTTTAGGAAGATTGAATTTTATTGAAGAAGATAATTTTTATTGATTAGTTCAAAACCAACTTATTCTAATTAAACAAGAAAAAATAAAACTCATTAAAAAAGTAAAATTAAATACTTAAAAAATTATTTTATTTTGCTTCAAACTATTTAAAAATTATTCTATAATATTTACATTGATTATTTTATTTTATTTGAAAAGTTATTTTTATTTAATTAACAATTATTTTATTTTATGTTATAACTATTTAAGAATTATTTTATTCTATTTTATGGTTGTCATGCTATTAATGTAATTTTGGTATAGAAGTGATAAAAAAATTCTAAATAAATATAGTGAAAGATAAAAATGTGAATTATGTAAAATAGAAACAATGCAATGTAAGCATCAAATTCACACTCAATAAGAATACGACTTTGATTTGCTCCATTATTTTTAGTTCTTGCAAAGGAACTATAGACACCACCAGATCTTAACTAGTTATTAATAATTCTCTTTAGAGTTGAAGTATTTTTTCTATTTCAATTTTTTTTATCTATTGTCAATGTATACGTGCTAATTATATAACAAAACATATTTCAAAATTTAATTCTCTTCAATTTAATTGGTAGACAAATTTCACCCGATTAATGCGCTTCCATTACTTCCATTACAGTAGTCCTTGTAATAGTGGTCAAATATAGGATATTTTTAACTCATGCTTTTAATTTAAAAATTAATTCTAACTATAATTTAACCCTAACATTATGTTTTCTTTTATAAGTTGGTAGCTAATATGGTTGTAGAAATAAAATTTATAGGTATACCAGTTTATAAATATTAATAACTAATTTTCATTAAATGCGCCTACCTATATTACATTATTAAAAGCAAAAATTATGTCCATATTTTTATAAAGTAAAAAAATAGTTTACTACTAAGTGAATAAATAACTATATGTTTTTCTCCCATGTATTGAATTGTCTATACATAGATATTAATATTTAATATTTAAATACATCCTATCTAAAGCCTTTAAATGACATCTTTGCATGTAAGAAATCTATAATTAAATATATATTTATTAAACAATTTTATTTCATTTACAAAGAGTAGATATAATGACCTAATTAATATAAGCACCTCCAAATTGGTGAGTACCTATCACCAAAGTAGTTCATTGAGTGTCTTGTTGGAGACCCTTCACCCTAGGGTGAATGGTCACTAAGTGGGGAGTTCAAAATCTAACTTCATATCTTGATCCTAGATATCACTCTTGATTCCTCTAGATTCCACTATAAGAAAGTCAAAAATAAATTTTATAGGTGAGTTTTCTATGGCTTGACAACTTTGATGATAACTTTGAAAATTTTGCAAAATTGCTCTTTACATCCAATTTCAGCCCTTCTTCACCTATAAATCTGCACACACAAAGAGAGGGAAAATTTGTTTGTTTTTGGGTGAACAAAGGTTTTCCTTGGTCAAACCCCAGTTTGGTAATTAAACCTTGATGATAAAAGATAATGATAAATGAAAGAAATTAATGAATGAACAATGTTATGTCACAACTCACCAAACCCTTAATGGCTGCCCAAGTAGAGGACTGAAGTCTAACACATCTCTCTAAGGATTGGATCTTACTTGAATTGTATTGAATGATTTCTTGATTTGATACTTTAATGCTTGAAACCTACATCACAATGTTAGCTCCAAACATAATATGAACACATGTAACTTTTACATGATGATATTATCTTGATTGTTGTTGTAGATGCTTGATAAATCTTCTCTTCAATGATCTTGACAATAATATTTTCTCTTGTGAAATCTTGATTATGCATGTTAAGTTTGAATTGATAAAATGACTGAATTTACTGGTGTTTATCTAATTTCCCAAAATTTAGATTCTATAAGACGAAATTTGAAACTTGAATTTGAATAATTAAAATTCCTACAAAAAATATATTAAAAATTGGGATTTGACACCTAACGAGGACCCATTCGCCCTTGGGCGAATGGGTCTTGAGACCTAAATCTAGGACACACAATTTCCAAGGTGTTTAAAATAATTTTCACATTTGTTTAATGTCATTTTCCCTTTCAAAAAACAAGAATAATAAGGCTTAGGAATGCAAAATTTAGGTCATTAGAAGCTTAATTAAGTCCAATTAATTAAGGACCCAAACTTAGTGTGAAAATGTAAAGGAGTATATTTTTCTATACTACATAGAGATATAAAATAGGTATATTGATTGTTAGAATAAAATACCCTTTACCACATAAGAACAAACACCCTTGAACACCAATTTTGACATTTGGAATCTTTTGAGTCCTTTTAGTAAAAAAATTAATGAAACAAAGGGCTCTAAGAATTCAATTAGACATTGTACCAACCATTATTGTGGTTATAATAATGAGCAATGAAAACAAAAGATTAGTTTTTGAATAGTTTGATAGTTCATAGTGATGGTTATTTGTAACTTGATTTTGATAGTTCATAGTGATGGTTGAACAAAAGATTAGTTTTTGAATTTGTGTTTATAATAAATTTGATAGTTTGTGTTCAAATATATTTGCAGTTTGATATTTTAATATTTACATGATAAGGAAATAACTACAAATGACATATATGCACTTACAAAATAGTGGCTACATCATTTACATTGTACAAAATAGATACATTTATAGTATAACTAAAGAATGGCATGTATGCACTTATAGTATAGTGGGTACATTATTTATATATTATAGAACAAATAGACATTTATAGTATAACTAAAAATGAAATATATGCACTTACAATATATCAACTACAACATTTACATCCTATAGAATAGATAGGAATTTATATTATAACTAAAAATGGCATATATGCACTTACAATATGGTGGCTAAAAAAATTACATCATACATAATAGATAAGAATTTACAATAAAACTAAAAATGACATATATACATTTACAATATAGTGGCTACACCATTTACATCATATAAAATAGATAATCATTTACAATATAACTAAAAATGAAACATATGCACTTACAATATAGTGGCTACAATATTTACATGATATAGAACAAATAGTCATTTACAATATAACTAAAAATGAAATTTATGCACTTAGAGTATAGTGTCTATTACATTTACATCATATAGAACATATAGACATACATAATATACATTAAAAAGTGACCTAAGTGAGTATAATACCTAGAAGAAGAATAATTTGAATTTGGTAATATTAATGAGAGGTTATTGATCTAGTTAAATTCTTGTTTGGTTAAAATTCTTAATTGCACAATGTTATCTAGTTTTCTTTTGGCTTCACACTCCAAAATTTGACTTTTTTTCCTACTTCCTTGACCTATGATATTCAATTATATATCAATCTAATATAATTAGTAAAAAATATAAAAAAAATGTTTGTATATTATCAATTCAAACAAAAAACATGATAAATGACTTAGTTCATAATATCAAATTCAATCTACAAGCATGAAATTTAGTTTCTTCTATGTTGACAAAATAATAAAAGATGGTTAGGTGTTAAACAATGATTAATATTTTCAAAACGAAATTTTATTCTATCAAATAAAACATAAGATTAAAGTGCATAATGGTTTAAAATTACGCAGTCACCGATTTTGGAATTAACAAATACGATGTTATGTTTATAATGCTTAGTGTCCGTAGAAAGAGGAGGAACAATAGAGGAGGAGAAGTGCTCCATAAGAGATCCGTGTCGGGATAAAGGAATTAAAGATAGATCGAGATGGAGAGGAATCGGGGAGATCGGGAAATAGAGGAATATTAAAGGGAAAGTCGAGATCAAGTCGAATCGATGGGTCGAAAGGAGATCGTCGAGACAAAGATAAAGGGAGATAAAGTGAAATCTCGAGAATCGAGGAGAAAGGGGAGAATCTCGAGGAACAAGATGGAAATAGAGAAAATAAAATCTCATCTCAAAGTACTCAGGAGAGAAGTGAAAGATAGAGATGGTCGAGGGGAGAAGAGGTGCGTGATAAATCATAAATTAAGAATTTTAATAATTTTATGTTTGATCCGCCGGGTGTGAACTAATTATTAATTTTCCGTGCTCGATTTTGAACTCGACTTCCTGGGTTAGGTCGTTATTCTGATGACCAGCGTTGGGACCCATACACCCTTGGGTGTATGGTTCCCCCTTTTATCTAGGACTCATTTTGTAACATGTCTTTGGTGACATTTTAACATTTAGAATTTAAATTTCAAGTGTTAGCTTCTAGGATCTAATTTTCAAGAAATTGGATAAATGCCTATAAATACCTAGTCATTACATGATTTGAGATCTAACAAACTAGAGGTGAACATTAAGAGTATTCAAGTATAAGTCAAGAGAAGCATTTTTAGAGTTTCATTGTAGCAATTCAAGATCCAAGCATCATGTCAAAGTGTATGTGAATTTATGTGTTTATGCCATCATAGTTTTGTGAAGGCTAACCCTTGTTGTAGGTTTCCAAAGCATTCAAGAATTCAAGTATGAAAAGATCCAAATCCTTGAGGTGATGTGCATGAATTCAGTCCTTCAAGGAAACCATTGAAGGGTGGTGAGTTGCAAAACTTTGTGATTCCATCATTCCCTCTCAATTATCATTTATATTATTGACATTATCATTGTGGAAGTGGAAACACTTACATAGGGTTCGATTGAGGCAAGCTCTTAAAATGGCCTAACATTCCCTCTCTTTGTGAAGTTGAAGAAGGATTGAAGATAATTTTTCCATTATTGCATTTGTTGTCATACATCTTGTCAAATCATGGAAACTCACTTACAGAATCATCTGACAATGTTATAAAAAAATTGCAAGAAAAAAATGAAAGTCTTAGATTTGCCACCAGAGGACCCCAAAATTTGATCAGGACCCCCTATTAGGGACTCATACATTCCTTGGTAACTATGTACTATAGTGGATGAAACAAGATTTTCCGGGTTGGTACATATCACTCTGCACTTCCAAGATCCACCTGTAAACTATTGTGTCAGTCCGTCAGTTGTCAAAATCTTACAATTTACATATTAAAGTACATAGTATAATTAGGTTAATCATTCTAAATCATTTCCAATCCATTCCCATCCTCCCTCAAATATAGATCCATTTATGATTGGCTCACCTTCATGGTTGATAGTCAATCTATACACCTTGTTGATCTACATCTTAATGTAATTTGGAAAAAGGCCACCATTGCATCCTAGGTTTTTTGCATTTAGGACCTAGGATACCTTTTTCTATGTTACATTTTGTGAACCTAACATCGTACAACTTAAATTTTTTAAAATTAAAAGTCCTTCAAACCCTATATCTAGGTTTTGCATTGCATTTCTTGCATTTCTCATTTAGGGTTTCATTTTTACATGATAAAATAATAAAAAAAGACAATTTTTGTATCACATATTGAATCATTGGTTGCATTAAGGTATGTTTCAGTCATTTAGATAATATTTACATTCAATTTTTATTAGGTTGTTAAATTATTAATCGTATATTTAAGCCTAAAAAGTGAAAAATTGTATTATTTTGTTTCAAGTTTACATCAAATCATCATTTGCAAGGCTTTACATCTTAGAATCATTCAATTGTTGCATGATTAAGATATGGAAATTACATTCAAAATTGTCCTTTATTTTTGCACATTTTCATTTGAATTACATGGTCTTAAATTTAAGAAATTATGGAAAAACAATCATTGTTAAGCTTTCCCACAAATATAAATAGTAACATTTAACAATGGCATAAAAAATCAATTTTTCAATTTTCTGAAACCCTGTCAAGGACTTAGATGCCATTGGGTGTCTCTATCTAGCTATAGGTGTCTCAGAAAAACTCTACACATATTTCTACTCTATAGTTTCACTCTACTTTCAGATGTTTGATGTGAAAATATGAAACAGTGTTCTTGCAAGTATAAGAAAGGTGTCATCTTGCTTCATTTTTTTTCAATTTGGGAAAAAATATTGCATTTTAAATATGTAGGTCAATTTTTACATCATGTTCTCATTACAAAAATCTTGTGTTATCATAGTTCATATTCTATTGTCAAATCTTTTTGAACATTTTAAGGAACTTTTGTTACAAGCGTATGAAAATGAGCTTATTGCCCTGTATTGTTTTTATTGATCCCTCTCCCATTATCTCTCCTATGAGTGAGGCTATCTTGTTGAAAAAGAATACAATCTTTGACAATCATGACTTGTAATCACATTTGTTCTTCTCTCGATATCTCTCTTATTTGTGAAGAAGATATCTTGGTTTTAGAAGATCCAATCATTGAGTGTCATGAGAATCTTGTTTGTTTCTCTCCCCTTGCCTCTCCTACTTGGGAAGATATTGTTGGAAAAGAGGATGAAATCGTTGATACATGTATTTAAAAAGATAATAAGAAGCCTTACTTAGATGAAGATGCTAAGGTGACATTAGATTCCCCCACGATAGAAGATCATCAACAAGAATTCAAGTCCATTGAGGTTATCCATGTACACAAGTGGCTATTAGGTCTCCTTTGATAATCAAACCTCCTAAAACTCTTTTTGAACCTCCTAAGAGTCTCATAGTTATTGGACCTAAAATTCCCCTAATTATTGGACCTCCTAAAATTCCCCTAATCATTGGACCTCCTAAGTCACCTCTCATTATAGGACCTCCTAAACCTCCAATTTCTATCTTAAAATTTGCAAAGAAAATTATTAGTATTCATGTGTTGCAGCAACCAAGTTATCACACTGTAGCTCACACATATAATACTAGGAACAATAAACAAATAAAAAAAACTCCAACTTCTATCCCATTGCCTCAACCATATTTCCCATTTGAACCTAATATCTAGTAGCGTAGTGGTAAATAATTTGATCTTGTTGAGAAACTTCATAACACTCCTACTAAGATGTCCTTGTTGGATTTGATTCAAACATCACCTACTTACTATGACACACTTCAAAAGGCTTTGAAAAACATGGTTATCCCTTCTAGTGTGCAACTAAATGAGGTGGCAGATTTGATTGAAAATATGAATCCACCTAATTTGGACATTATCTTTCATTAGAGTGAATTACCTCCTTTAGAAACACAAAAACAAAATGATGTTTTGATGATATTATTGTTATTAACAAGGTTGGGATTAGGAATACCCTTTTTGATCATGGTTTGAGGCTTAATGTTTGTAGTATAAACCTTTTGGATAAAATTGGAGTGGAGAAGACTAAAATCCAACTAGCTGAGTTGTTTATTCTTGGTTTTGACAATGTGGGAAAACAACTGCTTGGTGTGATAACATTACTTGTCAAAGTCATATACGTTACTTTACAAAATCCTATCCATTTCATGCCACAAGATCTTTCGTATAATATTCTCTTGGGTAGATCATGGATTCATGAAATGAATGTAGGTTCTTCAACGCTTCATCATTCACTGAAGTACGTATACAACAATAAGGTTTACACAATAAAAGTAGACCCAAAATCTAAACAATGTTTATAAACTGAAACAAGAACATTGACACAAACTACAAAAGTAGAACCTTTACAAGTTGAGGATAGATATGAGAGCGTTTCATTCATGACAATCATTGGATGATGATTAGGGACCATTAGATTTCACACCTACTTTCATGGGGGAATACAAGATTATAGAAAAAGCAAAGGAAAATGAGAAAGAAGCTATGATGGTATCAACGCAATCTATCATTGAGTCATCAAAAACATCTAATTCCACAACTTCTAGTAAATAGGAAGATACAAATTACACATCCACTTATGATGAAAGTGACTATGAAAAACCACCTTCCTTGAAAGAAATGGAAAAGCTTTATGGAAGAGGTTACAAACTCTTAAAAAAAAATGTCTATAATGGAAAAGGATGTGGAGTGAAAGAGCAAGGTATACGTGTCCCTATAGAGCCTAGCACACAAGAAACAATAAGAGGTCTTGGCTATTGTCTGTCGGAAACATCAAAAATCCTTTCACTTAATCAATAGCATCAATTGTTGCTCCATGTCATGTGGTAGTTGTAGTATCACATCACTCACTACCATGCATGAGGCTATAAACTAGGCTTTATGTAATCATATTTTATTTTCACAAGGAGCAACATATCATAACCTATCTAGGCTCATCTTTGTCCATACACTTGGGGGTAAAGGGAGTTAGGTTTCCTTGTCCTTGGTACATTCCTTCTAGAAAGGGATCCCTCTTTGTATCCTTAAAACATTAGTGTAGCGAATACACTAACATTTTAAGTGGGGGGGAGATATAGTCTATCACTCATTGTTTGCATGTGGAATAGTCCCTTCTTAGTGATGATGACATACATTTACTAGGAAGTGTGACCTTGTTAACCAAAGTGTAGCCTTCTTAATCCATGTTATGCATCTCCTTTGTGGCGATATTAGGCTTGATGTCCCATAAGAGTGTGACCTTTCTTAGCATACGACGTTCTTCTTAGTGGTAATGCTATAACTAGTGTTCCTTAAGGTGTGACTTTCATGTATTAAGTAAAACCCCTTTGATTGTTACCTTTTGCTGTGATATTTTTATAACATGCCTTGAGGCTTAAAACTTTATCATATTCATCCCCCATGACATTAAACCCTATCATACTCATCCCCCTTAACATTAAACCTTAGTATATTCATCCCCCATGATGTTAAACCCTATAATTTTTGCTCCACTTTGTTCACGGGAGTTGAACTTAGTGTAGCATTGACATAGAATCTTGTGGCCCCTTATCAAGGTTATCAGGGAGTATAACTCTTGGTATGGTTGTTGTGGGCACACATTGTAGACCTACTATGTGGTTTCCACTTTACCACCTTGTTAAGGGCACATCTTGTAGACCTAGTGTGTGTTTCCCATTTTTCCACCATGTTATGAGAAAAACTTGCAGACCTAGTGTGTGTCTCTCATTTTACCTTGTCTTGGGGGCTCACCTAGTGAATATTAGACTTCACTAGCTCATGTGTTTCCCAATTTGTGATTGACCTAGCATATATTTGACTTTGCTGTTATGCAAGTCATGAACGTTGTTTAACATGGCCACATAGCATACTACAACTTGCTTTCCAATGGAGCCATGTTTTCCATGAGTGATGTGTATGACTTCAGTCCTCATGAAAAAAATTCTTTATTCAATGGATGACATTTGGTATTTGAGACAATTTAATGTTGAGGTCTCTTTGCCTTACCGACTCAAATATTTTAGTACTAACCTTGTATTTTGTTGTGTCTTTTTTGTGTGTATTCTTTGTGTTTACATCATGTTTAAATCGTGTTTGTTTTCATTTCATTATCATCTTCATGTTTCATCTTGTCATATGTGTTTTCATCGTGTATGCTTTGTGTTTTCCAACACATATGCTTGTGTATATTGTCTTGTTGCATACCATAAATATGTGTGTTCCTTTGTGATTATGTTGGTTTTTCATGGTATCTTAGATTCTACGGGCTTGATATTTCCCACTAGATCCTTAGTCATACTATCTCTTCAACATTTCAACAATTGGACCCCTCTTGATAGCAATATTGGGTGACAACCATCTCACATTCACAAAACAAAGGGATTCCAACCCACTTTTCACTCACAAAATCAATTATAGGCTTGCTTTCAATTTTCCACCTAGTCTTCCTAGCAGGTCAGCATACCTAATTCCTCCACCCTAAATCTCATGTTTTCCAAACAACCTCTACAAAAAATCACCAATCTAGGCACCCATTTAGGTCTTCTTCCACACATCTCAAATCCTCTTAGGGTTCCTTTGGAACAACAATCTCAATATGGTCTTCCACACTTAACTAGGCATATTTTACAAAGAGAGACACCTTAAACCTTACAACCAACCCAAGAATTCACTTGAAAATCAACAAACAACCTTCAAAACACCATAATCTCCAACTTTTGAGACACAACTTTCTCACTCGGACCTTCTTTCACAAAACCCTCACTTTTCTCCCAATTGGCTAGGGCTTATTGAAAATCACATGCCCAAACTTCACACAACCTTGAAACCACTTTCAATAGGCCTTATTCTACCTGCACAAGCTTATTTCATCCTCCAATTATGCTTCCCCAAGTATTCCTATACACTTCACAAAACTTACCAATTTCACCCTTTTGCACACTTGGTTCACCTAAGACTTCATACCCTAACATCCAAATGACCACTCCAAAATTTTCCAACCTTCTAAACACATAAAAATACCCTCACACACATTAGAACTAGCCTTTCCTACCTTGTCCTCAGTCAAGTTCTTCAAGTTACGAACACAAACCCTTTTCTTAAGGCCCAATTTCAATGTTTTCAACCGGGGCAGTGTTGCAAGACCCTTCAATTCTCTTTATCACCACAAATTTTTTATTCCTACATCTAATCCTAATATAACCAGGCCTATTCCACTGAATTACAACATGTATAGTAGGTGGAATGGCCTCTTTACCACATTTTAACCCTCAAACCTTGAAGCCCTGTTTTCTGGCCGGTTCAAGAAATTTGCACACTAGACGCTTCAAGCTTAATTAAATTATCTCAAACCACTAATAAAGAGAAGTCAGATCATAAAAATATAGAATCCTACTCATATTTGAAACATGAATTAGCTGTGCGGGCCGTACAGAGGTTGGAACTAATGGAATTACACAGAAATTGATTGAAAACAGTGATATTTTATTGAATTTTTTCTTCAAAACCTTCAACAACCCATTACATCAATGAACTTCACTTATTTAAACACTTTACACTCCTAAAATATCTACTTTAACTTCCTACAATGACATTTTGAAGCCAATGACCGTTGGCCTTCTCACAATTACACTTTTTACAACTTTACAACATTTTCCATGACAACTTTTTGCAAACTTAGCAATATTTAAACTATGATGCTACCATGACTCAAATGTCCACAAAACATTAAAAAATGGCCCAACATGGCCTTATTTAACATTATTATGACTCTAACAACCTATCTAGACCAAATTCCTAAAATGGAGCAACAAGGTTCTTTGCACCACCTCTTCACATATTTTTCAATTTTATTGTGAGTCTAAGCATAAGCTCATACTCTCACTAAAGTGGGGGCTAAATGTAGCATAGAAAATTATCACCTTTAAAAATTTCACACTATGTTTTGGTCCCCCTAAATTATTGAGCCTGATTGACCCCCTAATTGCCTAATTATGCATTATGGGAGCCCATTTTTACCACTTTTCATTAAACTGCAAGCATTGAATAAATGCATCCAAATCATATATTATTCCTGACATGTAGTGTCTTGGAAATTTGGTCCAAGACCCATACGCCCTTGGGCATATGGGTTCCCCTTCTTAGCCAAGGCCCATTTTTGGACAGGTTGGCGACATTTTAGCATTTAGAATTAAAATTCCAAGTGTCTGCTTTTGAGATCTAATTTTTAGGAAATTGGATAAATGCCTATAAATACCTAGTCATTGCATCATTTGAGATATAAAAATTGAAGATCCAAGCATCATGTCAAATTGTATGTGAGTTTATGTGTTTATGTCATCATGGTTTTATGAAGGCTAACCATTGTTGTAGGTCTCCAAAGCATTCAATAATTCAAGAAAAAAAGATCCAAATCCTTGAGGTGATGTGCATGAATTCAGTTCTTCAAGGAAGCCATTGAAGGAAGGAGAGTTGCAACACTTTGTGATTCCATCATTCCTTCCTTTCAATTATCATTTCTATCATTGACATTGCCATTGTGGAAGTGGAAACACTTACACAGAGTTTGATTGAGGAAAGCCCTTAAAATGGGCCAACATTTCCTCTCTTTGTGAATGTGTAGATCTCAAGTTGAAGAGGATTGAAGAAAATTTATCCATTGTTGCATTTTTTGCCATATATCTTTCCAAATCATGGAAACTCACTTAAAAAATTATCCGACACTGTTTTGACAACTTTGCAAGCAGAAAAAAAGTCTCGGATCTACCACTAGAGGACCCCAAAAGTTGATCAAAACCCCCTAGCAAGGATTCATACACCCCTTGGTGACTATGTCCTTCTAGAGTGGCTAAAAAAATATTTTTTGGGTTTGTACGTATCACTCTACACTTCCCAGGTCCACCTACAAACTAGTGTTTCAGTCTATCAGTTGTCAGAATCTTAAAATTTACATATTAGGGAACATAGTCTAATTAGGTTAATCATTCTAAATAGTTTCCAATCCATTCCCATCCTCAATCAAATGTATATCTAGTTCTAATTGGCCCACCTTCATGGTTGATAGTCAATCTATACACCTTATTGATCTACATCTTAATGTAATTTAGAAAAAGGTCACCAGTGCATCCTAGGTTCTTTTCATTTAGGACCTAGGATTCATTTTTCTATGTTACAAATAATAGATAAAGATAGAGAGGTGGGAATAGAGAGGGGGGGAGATAGAGAGGAAGAGATAAAGAGATATAGAGGGAGATGGAGAGATAGAGAGATATAAAGGTAGAGATATAAGGAGAGAGATAGATCGTTAGATAAAGAGGGAGAGATATGGATAGAGGGTGATATAAAGATATATAAAGGGATAGAGAGATAGAGGTAGAGATATGTATGGATAACGAGTTATAAATAAAAAGGGAAAGGGAGAGATAGGGAAATAAAGATGGAGAGAGGGGGAGAGATAAGCATGAAGAGAGAAATATATCCCTCTATCTATATTTCTATCTCTTCCTCTCTTCCTCTCTTTGTATCTTTATACCTTACTCTTCCTTTATAAATATTGTTATTCTCCCTCTTTGGTTTTATTTTTTCTTTACACAAATGTGAGCAAATTATAATGCACTTGCATTATAACATTAGTGTGATTTAACACACTTGCATTATAACATGAGTGTGTTATAACATGATTGTATTTGTATCTTCTTTGGGAATTTCCAATCCTTATGATTGGATTTTCCTTGGGCATCCAACCCAAAGGGTTGGACTTACATGTCAATGCCTAAAAACGTTTATTTTATAAATTGTAAAAAATAACTAAATCTTGAGTGCCTTCTCTATCAAATTTGCATGTTAATCAATGATGACTTAAAAAATACCGAAATAACATTGACCTTTCTCTTAGCTTTCTAACCATGTATTTTTTTTTCTAAATTTCAAATATGTTAAGGTTTTGATCTTTAACTTATTGTACTAGTGTCTTCCTTTTTTGTTGAAAAAATATGTATAGTATTTTTGGTTTCATTTTTTATTCGTTCATCAAAATTTGAAACAAATTACATTTTTACATTCTAGACTCTATTTTATACACATTAAAAAAATATTTTTGATTAGTTTCCCAAAAAAATAGGGGGGGCACACTCAATCTTTTATTTTTTAAGATGTGTCTACTTTAAAAATAAGTTAAATCATATATTCATTAAAATATTAGCAAAAAAATCAGGCATAACCTACATGACATAATATTAGCAGAAAAATCAAGCATAAGCATAAAAGAACATAATGACAACATGTTAAAAGAACTTGTGCAGACCTTTTGGTAATGAGCTGGTCATCAATATTTTAAAAAGAAACAATATCAATCAACTTACCAAGTTCCCTTCCAATCTAATCCAAGTTCAAGGAGGAACTTCAACTGGGCCTTTCTAGCCTCTAATCCCAATGTCCCTAGTTCTTCCAAAGAGTTGGTACTAGTGCAAAAATAACATGGAAATTGATTACGAATGGTGTTTTCCATGTAATCAGCTGCATAACCAGTGTACTTGTTCTAATGGTATTCTAAATCAAGCATTAATGGTGCAAAGTAGTGTTGTTCCAAAAAAATCATCTCAGGAGGCTCATGTACAAAAATATACTCATGCAAAAGAACATAATCCAGATGTTACCTTCATGAATTGGAAAGGTGAGGATGTTTGTGGGGTCAATAATGCAAAAAATTAGTTAAGTGATCATATAGCAACAAATACAAGGAGTAAGAAAAGAGATGTGGAATTGGGGGAACAGATTGATGGAGACAAAAGGCATCCAACTGTAAGTTCACAAAGTCAAATGAGGCCTTCTTCTACATAGAAAATTTAGGTTCTTCCAAGATTGCAACCTATGATGAAAAAATATTAGCCTAAAGCACTGATCCAACCAACACAAGTATAGAAGGATGTTGTTGTTCTTAAAGGACAACAAAAGGTTAGTATTGGTAACTTTAACATATTAGATCATATGAAGAAGACACATGTTAGTGTTTCCATGTGGGATTCTTTGGCTCTTCTTTGGAAAAAATATCTGTTACATGAGGCTCTATTAAATTTTTCTTTATCTAATGATGTGTCTAATCAACAACCTTCTAAGGTTGTATTTACCAATGAGTCTCAAGAAAAGAAATAACATACCAACATAGTTAAGCCACCCCCATTTTATGTGACTCTGATTGTTGGCCAGCATTTAGTACACAATTGTATGATTGACTCAAGGACCAACAATTCTACAATGCCCAAACAAATCATCGATAAGTTGGGAATAGAGTATGAGCCATTAGAAAAAGGGTTAGTTCAACTAGATTGTATTGTTGTTAAAATAGTAGGAGTTGTTAAGAATCTAAGTCTCACATTGCACACATGTCCAAAATTCTCAATACATCAAGACATTTATGTCATAGAATTACCTCCACATTTTTTCATATGTTTATCATGAGATTTCACTACTAAGATTATAGGATACTTGTCCTCTAATTGGTTTCATATGGTCTTTACGACTAGGTATGGCACAAAGGTGACTATAAAATCATAACCCGTTGCTAAAGATCATATTGTGTCATATAATCCATGTGCTATCAATGCAACAACTATTGTTAATTGTGCTCTTTTTTTATCAAGAAGGAATTCTTGCAGCTAAAGAGACTAGTACACAGATAGAGGATATCCTTGATGTTTTGTTGGATGACTGGGTAACTGAGAATGTTCATAATTCCTTGAATGAATAGCATGAGAAGGTAAATTTGGGAGTTTATTTGATTAATGAATCTGATTATGTCATGCCTAATCTTGTGAATAATGTTGAACAATAGTCTGATTAGCAAGTTAATGAGGTATAAAAGATGTATTTTGATGAATCAAGGAGTAAAAATGGTGCTAGAGGTGGTGCATGCTCATTTCTCCTACTGGTGATAAGTATTACTCTATATTTAGGTTCACATTCAACTACACCAATAATACAACTAAGTATGAAGCTTTGATTCATGGTCTCCAGTGGGCAAAAAAGAGAGGCATTTGTTGTTTACAAGTTTTTGGTGATATAGAGTTGATTGTTAATCAAGTGAGAGGCCTTCATATTACTAATAATGATCTTTTGAAGTCTTATAAGCATAGAGTATGAGATTTTATTAAATATTTTCAAGCTTTTAATTTTCTATCTATTCTGAGAACGAAAAACTAAACATGCTAATAGATTAGCATCCATAGGCGCTCAATACGATATTCCTAATGATATTAGCAATTCTAAAAACTAGTAGTATGTTAAAGTGATTACAATCAGATTGCTTGTTCCTAACAATAATGAGCATTGGAAAGTATTTGATAGTGATCAATAGATCATAAAATTCTTGAGAGAAGAAGCAAAATTTTCAAATGATGATCAGGAAAAACTTAGACAATAATATGAGGATCAAATCATATAGTTGAAAACCAACAAACTGCCCAAAGGATTGATTACATTGGATTCTATTTTCAATACATATGATCATGTTAGAAAAGAAAAATGCAGCTTGTATATTAAAGAAGATCATTATGAAGGTATTGAGATCTTCAAAGATAATATTTTGAAGCTTGATAAGGTATGCACATTAGAAGAAAGACATGCATTTGTTTTACTTTGTCAAGAGTTCAATGAAATTTTTGCATGGGAATATTCAGATTTGAATGGTTTTGATCCTATTATTACCCAACATACCATTGAGCTTGAGCCTAATTCCAAGCCTGTAAGACAAAAACAAAGGCAACTTAACCCCAAGCTTGAGCCCCTCATGATCAAAGAGTTGAATAAGCTTATTCAGAGAAATATTATATTTCCAATTAAACATACCTCTTGGGTATCCAATCTTGTTCTTGTGAGAAATAAAAAATGGTTAAATTAGACTTTGTGTTGATTTCAGAGACCT
>VDFB02168118.1:159528320-159611955 GCA_007258455.2 Sequoia sempervirens
TTCATGCATGGGCGTGGGTTTGAGGAAACTTCTATCTTGGGCACTGTAGACTCTATATATACAGGTGTTATGCTAGAGGAGTTATGAGAGAGTTGAGTTTTTGTAGGGGTTATGTTGTCTAGATTTTCTCTAGAAGAGAAAGATGTAATATTCAATATAAATTGGAGATGCAATCTCCATGATAAGGTTATGAGTCTGTAATTGTATTGTAACTAGTTTTGTTGCTGATAATACAATGGTTCCATGCTTTGGAGTGTGGGGTTTTTTACCTGAAAGGGTTTTCCCCACGTATATTTGTTTTCCTTCTCTTTTTTGTATTCTTCTATTCTTTAAATGTTAATTTACATGTTGTTATGCTACTAAAATGTTAATGGATATGAATAACTACATTTTTTTCCTCTAAGGATTAATGGGTGAAATTAAAAATGTGTATATTTTTGCTATAAGACATAGTTATATGTACTTGTATCAGAGAAAATGAAAGATATTGGATGTGCATTCAAGTTCTTGAATGCCATTATGAGATCAAAATTTCCCTTCATGGACCTTGCAGGGGGTATACCATCTATTGTAAAGCGATATACAATAAAATGAAAGAAAAAATAAAATATAAGATAACAAAAAATATAAAGACATAAATATACATGGTTCTCATCCTCTTTCCTAAGAATTTTGAGATGCCTAAGTTCGATAAGTATAAGGGAAGGAATGATCCAAGAAACCACCTACAAGAATTCTACACACATTGCCAAGAAGTCCTACATAATGAAAATTATCTCTTGCAACTCTTCCCTAGGATTCTAATGGGGAGAGCTTTAGATTGGTTCATGGGTCTTTCGAAAGGATCAATCTCCTCTTTTTTAGATCTTTCAAAAAAAATTGTTGCACACTTCAATTTGGAGAAGGATATTGATACCTTAGATCTCCTGAAAGATACCTAATGTGAGGGAGAAACATTTACAAGCTACCTACAAATGTGGCAAGCCTTGGCTAGTAGGCTAAAATCTCATCTCAATGGGAAGGATTTGGTAATGATCTTTGTTTCCAATGCTCATCTTGAACTAGTACATAACCTACGCCTCCACTATGTCACCAATTTTGCAGAGGTCATTGAGAAAGGTACTACCATTGAGAGGGCCCTCATTGCTAAGGGGAAAATCAAAATATTCGATGAAGATAAGGTTAAGTCATCTGGTTATAAATCCCACTACTCGAACAAGAATAAAAATGTTGTCAATGATGGTGTTACTGATACTAAAAACATCCAAGTAGCCAATACTTCCCAAAGATTGTAGTATGTCCCTAATCTACAATCAATTTCCAATGTCATATCTATACCACATGGTGCACCTCGTCCTCCCTAATAGTCTAATGAATATAATCAAGGACATAACAAGTGCTCATTCACTTGTTTAGGAGAGCCTTTAGATGTTGTTTTCAAGTGGCTGCTTCAAGCAAGTTATCCGGTCACTTATCCCATTACAAAGCCTTTTGATGAGTCAAAGCCCAAACCTGCCTAGTATAGGGAAAATGAATATTACGATTTTCATAAGATCAAAGGTCATTCCACTAATAAATTTCAAGTACTAAAAACTTATATCCAAGATCTTATAGATCGAGGGGATATCGTAGTGGATGCAAATCATGCTACATCATCCAATGCTCCATTAGAGATATATCAAAATGCCTTCCCTAAGCACAATCAAGGTCCTAGTACCTCAAATGCTAACTTGGGCCTAACAATAACAACACCAACAATGTCAGGTATAAGAATGTGCCCTATAACTATGATGGAATTTTTATGTACATTAGTCAAGCAGAGCCATGTGTGTCTATGATTTGTGTCAAAGGAAAAGACCCTTGGTGTGTTGTTACTACGTGTGTTGTACCCACATAATAGTTTTGGGGCTTCCACTTCATCTCAACCCACTCTTATGAGCTCATAATATAATATTCTTGACATCTTGGTAAGACCCCATCCCAAATATCCATCTTGGATTTGCTTAAGTCTTCACCAATTCACCAAGAAATCGTAACAAAGGTTCTTCAGGATACACATGTGCCAATGACATAAATCCTACCCAGTTTTAGGATTTAGTAGGACATTTTTCATCCACTTATCGGTTGGGATTTAGTCACAATGATATGTTGTCGATCGATTCATCCCATAATCCTTCCCTACACATTGAGGTCATTGTAGCCTGCCATAAGGTGAAATGGGTCTTGGTAGATAGTGGCTCTTCCCTCAGCCTATGTACATTAAAATTTATAAAGAAAGTAGGATATACTCATGCTAACTTGGATAATCAAACCATCACAATAAAGGCTTACAACAACGCAAAAAGGGACTCAGAAGGTATTATTTGTCTTCCTATCCAAGTTGGACCCATCGTGAAACACAAACACATTTTACCTCCCTTGTTGTTGAAACTTCTTTGGCCATTGGCTGTTGCTTAAAAATGATTGTGTGAATCCTAAATGATTGTTTGATATGCAAAATGATGACAAAAATGGTTGAATGATTGAAAAAGGCTTGGATAGCATGTAGTTATCAAATGCAAAGTGTTGGAAATGACCCTTGAGAAGGGGTAAGGTTTATAGAAATGAATTTGAATTCTCTAGAGAATTCAACGGTCAAGATTGCTCCAACAAGGCTAAGATGAAGGGCTATGGTGGGTTGAGAACCCACAAGCCCTCACATCTTGACATGTGGAGGGTGAAGTGGACAAGAGGATATGAGGTGGAAATGAGTTGTCAAAAAGGTACATGAGGTGGAAAAGGACATGCACCTTGGGGGATGAGGATTTCCACAAAAAGGGATTTCTTGTCCCCAAGTGGGAGTGAAAGGGACTTTTGAAGGAATTTTAGAATTCCTCAAAATCTACATGGGAAAAGGAAAGGTGGTTGGGGATATAAATGTGAATTAAAAATTCACATTCATAGGATGATCTAGAGGATAAAAGGTGGGCTCCAAAAAGGTGGGACTTGGTCACATGTGGAGATTGTGACAAGTCCAAGGTTCACATAGAATTGGAAGAATGGAATATGAATTAAAAATTCACATATAAAGGAGGGGAATCTAGGACAAATAAAAAGGAATTAAAATTCCTTGGAGAATGATTAGGCTTAGTGATTAGTAATTAGAAGATAATTGAGGATTAGAAGCCAACTTGCAAAATTGGAGGATGTGACATCTAATCAAGGATTAGGCATGTGCACATCCTTAATGAAGAGATTAGGAGATGGATTAGGATTAGATGAAAATGACATGTGAAGGGATTAAATAAATGTAATATTTATTTAATTTATTTGATGAAAAGAGGATTAAGGAGGGTAAGGTATTTAATTATTATTTAAATACCTTAGGGATTTGGCAGAATTAAAGATATTAATTAAATAATAGTAATATTATTTAATTAACTAGGATAAGAGGATGTTTAGACGAAAAATGATAAATTTGGATAAATTAAGTGTCCAAATTTGGATGTCTACAATATCATTATAAAATATTTTTTCACATTAGAATAATAATTAAATTATAAAAGAATGAAAAATAATTATTTTACTTAAGAGTTATATATTCTCTTTAAAAATGTAAATAAAATTAGAAAAATGAGAATAGTTGTAAATAAAATTCAATTAATATTATAATTAGGTTATTTTATCACTCTTAGGTTATCTTATTTACTTAAGAGTTATTTTATTTCTTACTATTTAAAAATTATTTTATTTGATTTATATTATAGGTGGCTAAAGATATCTCTCGACGTACATTACATATATTTTTTAAATATAGGTATGCTAGTAATACCTATAATCAGAAGATAATGCATATGGAAGCAAGGTATTTAAAGGAAAAATAATAACTCACCTTTATTTTTCTTAAAAATTCACTTGTAACACAAAAAAATTTAATCAATCATATTCACAAGAAATAATTTTTGAAATTTATAAAATTAAATATTTTACATTTCACTTTAGGAAGATTGAATTTTATTGAAGAAGATAATTTTTATTGATTAGTTCAAAACCAACTTATTCTAATTAAACAAGAAAAAATAAAACTCATTAAAAAAGTAAAATTAAATACTTAAAAAATTATTTTATTTTGCTTCAAACTATTTAAAAATTATTCTATAATATTTACATTGATTATTTTATTTTATTTGAAAAGTTATTTTTATTTAATTAACAATTATTTTATTTTATGTTATAACTATTTAAGATTTATTTTATTCTATTTTATGGTTGTCATGCTATTAATGTAATTTTGGTATAGAAGTGATAAAAAAATTCTAAATAAATATAGTGAAAGATAAAAATGTGAATTATGTAAAATAGAAACAATGCAATGTAAGTATCAAATTCACACTCAATAAGAATACGACTTTGATTTGCTCCATTATTTTTAGTTCTTGCAAGGGAACTATAGACACCACCAGATCTTAACTAGTTATTAATAATTCTCTTTAGAGTTGAAGTATTTTTTCTATTTCAATTTTTTTTATCTATTGTCAATGTATACGTGCTAATTATATAACAAAACATATTTCAAAATTTAATTCTCTTCAATTTAATTGGTAGACAAATTTCACCCGATTAATGCGCTTCCATTACTTCCATTACAGTAGTCCTTGTAATAGTGGTCAAATATAGGATATTTTTAACTCATGCTTTTAATTTAAAAATTAATTCTAACTATAATTTAACCCTAACATTATGTTTTCTTTTATAAGTTGGTAGCTAATATGTTTCCATACAATGGGGTCGAAGTAACTATCTATGCAAACCCTCAACTCTTTGAGTATTTTCATGCTCTAGAAGCTTCCTTCCCCCACTCGCTATATTTTCTAGGAGTACAAGTGGGGGAACCTCAAGAATCTTCTTCCAATCCATCCTCCAATTCATCATCCACCACATCATCCACTTCGTCCACTACATCTGAATCCACCATTACCAAGGTCGAAATCATAGATAAAGGCTGTGGAGAATATGAGATGTGTATGACTCTTAATGTGGCAACCATGCCTCCATCTCCTCACCTATGGTCAACCTTTGTAGTCTACACCAAAGGAAGAAGAGAAGACAAAAATTATCACTTCTAAGAACATGGGTTCTACCACTTTCCAGTCCCTAGGAACATAGAAAGATTAGGCAAACGATGACATCAGTCAATGGATATATAGGGAAGAACCTGAGCCATCACCTCCTCTCATTGAATACTTTCAAGAGGTTTATCCCTATGCATCAAAGTTGGCAGAAAAATACAATTATCAAGGGGAAGGACTTGGTGTAGGAGAACATAGAAGACTGCAAACTATTGAGACACCTGTGCGACCTAGAAATTTGGGCTTAGGCTATGAGAAAAAGAAAAAGAGTCTCGAAACATCAACTAGCACCTTGAATAATGTCAATTCAGATAAAAATCTCTTTGATGACATACTAGAAGAAGTCATCATACTCTCATACGATGATCTAGATCTCCCTTCCCTCTTTGATTCTACATCTATTTTAACATCAACCTTTCCCTTTGCCACCCCAACCTTATTGATTGGGATTTACGAGGTAGCGCACCTATAGACACTTTTCCTTTAGTGGAAACTTACATACATCTCATGGGATTGGGGGAAGATGAACACCCTAACCGAAAAAGGAAAAAGAAACAAAACAAAAAAGGTTCATTTAGTGAAAACCTTCCCAAGGCACTTCTTGACCCATCAAAAGTAAGAATAAAAGGTGTATCCAATAGTGAAAACCTCGATGAGGTGCTGGAGGATGGGGATGTTCATCTTCCCCTTGTTGGAACTCATTTATCTGAACAATCATCCATTTTGATAAAAAAGACACAAGAATTTAATCTAGGAACATAAGATCCCAAAATCACTTATGTGGCCAAGTCATTGTCCAAAGAAGAGTACCCCATCATCATTAATCTACTAAAGGAAGGGATCATTAACTTTGCATGGTCCTATTTAGATATGCCAAGATTGGATCCTGCATTAGTTGTGCACCACCTTGACATTCATCCAGAGGCAAAACCAGTTAAATAGAAGCTCAATAAAATGCACCCTTATGTGGCCCTACTTCTCAAGAAAGTACTGGAAAAACTATTGGAGGCTGAATTCATCAAACCTATTGATTATTTTGATTGGATATCCAACATAGTACCTGTGGCTAAACCAAATGGAAACATCAAAATCTATGTAGATTTATGAGATCTCAATAAAGCTTGCCATAAGGATGATTTCCCCCTTCCAAACATTGACATGTTGGTAAATCTCATAGCAAGACATGCTATGTTATCCCCCATGGATGGATTTTCTAGCTACAATCAAATTAGAATTACACTTGAAGATTAGCATAAGACTACTTTCATCGCTCCTTGGGGCACTTTCTGCTACAATGTCATACCCTTTGGTCTCAAAAATGTGGGGGCAACTTACCAATGTGCAATGACCATCATTTTCCATGACCTCATCCATATCATAATGGAATATTATGTTAATGATTTACTAGGGAAATCCAATATGTGAGAAGATCGTCCTAGGATCCTCAGGAAAATCTTTGAGTAGTTGGAATAGTACAAGTTGTGCCAGAATAAAAAAAAGTGTGTATTCGCTGTCACATCTGGGAAATTATTAGGCTTCATAGTATCCAGAAGGGGCATTGAAGTGGATCCAGCCAAGGTCAAGGCCATAATAGAAATGCCTCCACCAAACAATCTAAAACAATTAAGGAGTTTCCAAGGGAAGCTACAATTCATCAAGCGCTTGATAGCCCAACTTACTAATAAGTGCCAATCATTCACACACCTCTTACGCAAAGACACCACTTTCAAATGAGATCCAGAGTGTCAGCAAGGCTTCGACAAGATCAAGGAATACTTAACTCATATACCTATTTTAACGCCTCCCATTCCAAGTAAACTACTAATGCTATATATCTCAGCCACGTCAATTGCACTAGGGGCATTGCTAGCACAACATGATGAGTTCTCTAAAGAGTGTGCAATCTACTATATCAGTTGAACAATTGTGGGTTATGTACTTAATGATTTCCCAATGGAAAAAAATTGTCTAGAAGTTTTTTTCAGTTCACAAAAGCTATGCCATTACATGCTTAGTCACCCCATCAAGCTAATATAAAAAATTGACCCACTCAAGTATCTGTTATCCAAAAATTCTTTAACTAGCCGCATGGGCAAGTGGGTCATGTTACTGAGCAAGTTTGACATAGAGTGCATGCATCGTAAGGCAATAAAGGGACAAGTGATAGAAAATTAGCTGGTTGACGATCCTCTGGTGGATGCATATCCATTAGTAGTAGGGTTTCTTGATGAAAGTGTCCTTACAATTTTAAAAATAGATACATGAACACTCTATTTTGATGGGTCTTATACTCGCAATAGAGGTGGTGTAGGTGTCCTATTCATCACTCCTCAAGGTGATTACATCCCAAAGTCATTCAGGAAAGAATTTCCATGCACCAACAATATTTTCCAATATGAAGCTTTAATCACTGGCCTAAGAATTACAATCCAATGGAATATCACTCATCTTTGTGTCTTTAGTGATTCTCAATTGATAATCAAACAGGTCAACAACGAGTTTTAGACAAAAGATGATAAGCTTTTACACTACAAACATATGGTAGATTACTTCAAGAAATATTTCACCTTCATCTAGTTTGAAAAAATTCCTAGAGTGTAGAACAAAGCAGTAGATGCCATGACTACGATTGGTTCCCTCATTGACAGGGCTAAAGATCGAATGAACTGTGAGGTCCTTGTTGAGAAATTATTAATCCCAACATATGATGTCCCTGACAATGAGATGGTGTGTGATATTGTAGGTCCTAAATCACCCTAGTACCATGAAATTTATGCCTATCTCCATGATAACATCTTACCACCTAACCTTACCTGAAACCAACACAAATCATTTATCCAACATACTTCCCGATATACCATCATGGGAGATACGCTTTATCGTAGAGGGTATGATGGCACTCTCCTTCGGTGTCTCAATGAATCAAAATCCCATGTTGCTTTAAATGAGGTACATAGTGGTGTTTGTGTGTCTCATTCTAATGGAATGGCCTTAGAAAAGAAGATTCTAAGAGTAGGATATTACTGGCCCACCCTGGAGCATGACGCCTGTGAATTTGTGAAGAAGTGTGTACCCTATCAACAACAAGCAGATTTAATCCGTGCTCCTATGAAATATTTTTAGCCTATCATTACATCGTGGCCCTTTTCACAATGGAGTTTCAACTTAATCGACAATATTTACCCTCAATCATCTGATGGTGATACGTTCATCATCACCACCATTGAATACTTTACTAAGTGGGTGGAAGCCATTCCACTCTCCCAAATCATGGGTCTTCCAAATTCATCCTTTTCCAAAAAATTTGTAGATATGGAATCCCCTCCACCATCATCACTGACAATGGTAAGCCATTCAAAAAATAGTATATGAAGTGACTTTGTGAGACATATCATCTCCAACATCGTTGGTCCAACCCCTATTACCCTCAATGTAATGGCCAAGCTAAAGCAACTAACAAAACTCTTATCAAAATCCTTAAAAAGGTGATCAACAACACTGGTCAAGATTGGCACCTCCATCTCAATCTCGCCCAATGGGTATACCGTACATCCACTAGTGCTACTCCATACTCCCTCATTTATGGAACTGGTGATATCTTGTTGATTGAGGTCGAGATCCCATCACTTCAAATCTCTCTAAAAAATATAGTCACTGATGAAGATGCTCAAGTCACATGGTTAAGTCAATTGGAACTCCTAGATGAAAAATGTGTCAAGGTTTACAATCATCTCAAATCATATCATCATCGTCTTACAAGAAGATACAACAAGAAGGTCTATCCCCACCAATTCAATGTTAGCGATCTAGTCCTTAAGGTGAATCAGCGCACCCAACAAGATCGAGACAAGAAAGGAAAGTTTGAAGCAAATTGGTTGGGTCCATATGTTGTCACAAAAAAATATGGTTTTAGGGAATATCGACTTGTGACACCTGAGGGGGAACCCTTGGAGGAGCCTATCAACATCATGCATCTAAAGAGGTTCTACACCTAGGTCAACTGGGTTGTCTTACGTAGAAAAAAAAATCCAAAAAAAAGTAAAAAATTAGCAAAAATACCAAAAAATCAAAAAGTAAAAAAATCCAAAAATAGTAAAGAGAAATAATCCATCCTATGGTGAAAACAACCCTTGGTGGTTCCTTGGATAAGTAAGTTTGGTGAAAACCTGGCAACATGCACCATTCGTAGAGGGCTTAATCATTATCTACCTCATGTTCTATTTTCCTTTATGCTTCCATCAGTCCTATCAGCATATCCTATCTTTGCATCCTATCATCACATCCTATCATATCCCATCCTCCCATCGACATCCACTTATTCGTCGCTTGGTATGTTTTGATTAAGCATTGGACGATTCAGATTGGCTATCCTAAATCCTGAGCTTTTATCTTAAATCTAAGATTTTCATTTCCCATATATCTATGTCATTTGTCAGTCTCGTGTCCCCATCTAGGGTCCTTCATCGTGTCAGTTATCATTGGGTCTCATGTCATCTTTTTCCCATTTTTCTGAACTACATTTCCCCTGCGCTTTCACATAGGCAAGGCTACTCATTCGATTAGTCCCTAGGGAATTTTTCTATCTTGTCTTCGTCATCTGTCGAGGTCTCCATTTTCTTCTTTTTTCTTTTATCCATGGTTAGTCATTAGTATTTTATCGAACTACAAGGCCTCTGCGCTTTCATGTAGGCAAGGCTAATCTTTGATCAGCCCCTGAACCCTTAGGTCTTTAGGGTGTCTTGGTCCTGTGTAGTGTCATCGAGTGTGTCCCTATTCATCTGGTTCCTAACAACCAAAATACATTAGTGTCCTGAGGTCTAATCGGTTTCGAGTATCTTGAGTCATGTCATTCATTTAATCTACCCTCCATCTTTGGTCTTAACATGATGTATCCTTCCTAAATTAGACCGCATCAATCCCATCCACCTATATTGATCCTATGGCAAAGGAAATTTGAAATTTTTTGTGATCTTTTAATGCTTTTGGAATTTGTTTATCATTTGAGCTTCCTATTATAATTCGTCAGGGTCGCCATGATCCATCATATCATGGTGCAATTTGATAGGTAAACATAGGGTCATATCTCTATTTTGTGTGATCTTTTCTTCTTAGTTGTCCCATGTGGTACCCACCAAGATCTCTGTGGTCTTGTGTTATGTTGGGAATCCTTTGTGCTTTTGGTTATCTCAATACCTAGCACAACGAAGGCCATTGCGCTTTGGGGTGTTGGGATAGCCTTCTTGTTTGTTGTGTTTGTCTCACACATTTGACACTAATTTGCCTCGGTTCCTCATACCCGGGCGTATCATGTCCTATGCTTTAGCAAAAATCAATGCTCCTAATATGAAAAAATGGCATTAGGTTTTTCATTTCATTTATCATCCCATTGCATTACATTTATTCCTCCATCCAATTCTTTCCTTAGCCTATGGTTAGTGATTTTGGTTGTGCAAATGTTCTTCCATCATCTTTTCTTCTTATCAAGATTCCTATGGTTTTGATAGGTGCAGCGTCACACCCATCATCATTCATCTCACTTTGTGATACATTGTCACATCTATCATTGTTCACTTAAGCTTATTATCCATTGCATTATCATTTTTATTATCAACTTAAGTTGTTTAGATTAATATAGTTTTGTTAGTCTAAGCATCTTAAGTTCATTCCATTTCATCTTCATTCCATTGCATTATCATCTTAAGTTGTTTAGATTAATATAGATTTGTTAGTCTAAGCATCTCATCTTCATTCCATTGTATTATCATTTTCATTATCATCTTAAGTTGTTTAGATTAATATAGATCTATTAGTCTAAGCATCTTAAGTTCGTTCCATTTCATCTTCATTCCATTGCATTATCATTTTCATTATCATATTAAGTTGTTTAGATTAATATAGATTTGTTAGTCTAAGCATCTTAAGTTCATTTCATATCATTTCATCTCTTTGCATTATCATTGTCATTATCATCTTAAGTTGTTTAGATTAATATAGATCTGTTAGTCTAAGTATCTTAAGTTCGTTTCATATCATTTCATCCCATTGCATTTTCATTTTCATATTCATTTTAAGTTGTTTAGATTGATCTAGATTGGTTATTCTAAGCATCTTAAGTTAATTATCCTTTCACCGTATTACCATTTTAGATTGTTTAGATTTATTATTCTAAAAATATTAGTTCATTTCACCACATACGTTGCATTACATCATATTTATCACATCCATCCATATCATGATCACATATGCATATATCATATATTTTCATTCATTGCATCACATTGTGATTAATCATTATCATGTAATTATCCATTCATTATTAATATCATCTTATATACATACATCACAAATCACACTAACATTTCCACTTGCATCACACACCATTAATATCACATCCATAGCATATATCATAAAATCATAAATCATCCATCACATCCTACATCACAAAAGCGTTAGACATAATGCATTCCATCCATAACATTCACATAAGCATAAGCATAAATCATCATAACCACATTAATATATCATAATCACCACCCTGCACATGAGCATAATAAACATCCATCACATAATAATCACATAATGTCGACAATGTCTATCGCATATCATATATATATATCAAAAAAATATAGTGTCCATCACATGTCCATTATAGTCCATAATAAAGATCATAAAATTCTATAACAAGTCCATAATAAAAGTCTATCATAATGTCCATCGAATAAAGATACAAGTGCAAAGCTCTAATCAAATATAGAGACCACATCTCCTAAATGAATAATGAATAAAGAATAAATGAATCAATCAATCTCTAGAATCTATAAAAAGAATCCATCTGCATGAACTATCCATACACCCTACACATGCCAAAAATCTGGATCATGTATCCCCTCTCACCCTCTAACCAGTGCTGCCGACATCTGACCTCTAGGGGGAGTCTAATACAAAACCTCGACCTTGGGGGGGGGGGTGTCTCACAGTAACTGTTGTATCCTCATGTGTGCGTGGCCCCTGAGTGTGAGGGTGTTGACATCTGTGGCACTGTTCGGATGTATGGTGGCACCCTTCGTGCAAGATCTGGGACAAATTGATGGTAAGAAAACATATAATACCTAGCCTTTTTCCTAGCATCGGCCTCCCATGTTGCATGTTCCCTTGTTATGTCCCTCTCTATCTAATATATGTCTCTCTGCCCACTGATATGTCACCTCTCCCTCTCCCACGCCTCTTGGGCTAGTTGCATCTACTCAACTTGGGACTCCAACTGAGATATCCTTTGTGCTTCCACATCCCTCTCACTCTACAATTTATGTACCTACACCTCTGCTATCTCTGCCCTCTCCAACAATCCCCTTGCATCCCCCATGGTTGTCTCTACACACTCAGCTCTATCTCAAGCCTCATCCCTCTCTCTCCACATCTCCTCCAGCCGACCCCTTGCCTCATCCCTCTACCTTTGTATCTCCAATACCCTCTTCCCTGCACCATCTGCCAAAGCCACATAATCTCTATCTCTATCTCTTTGTACACCTTGCAACAGCTCCACCTCAGCCTACAATCACCCCACCTCCATATGTAGTCTATCTTGATCTACCTCTTACTTCTTGAGTCTGTGCTTTTCTATCTCTAGCCTAGATAGGGCTCATGTCAGTAACACTACGGGGTCCTCAGGTGGTGGTGGTACATATATGACCATGGCTAATAGGTCCACTGCAGGGGCATCCTCCTCCACCACCTGCCCCTCCCCCTAGCCTCCTCCATCGCTTTTCCCTACTCCTGGCCTCCTCCATCACTTGCCCCTCCCCCTTGGCATCCTCCATCTAGACATCCTCATCTCCTCTCCTCCTCTATCTCTTGGCCCTCCTCCTCCTCCTCTGCCGCCTAGCCAACTCCCTCTCATCATCTGAGCCAAATCCTAATGCCCCCATGATCGGTGCTACGGTCGTGATCCTCCTCAGACATTGTTGAGCCCACCATGCAAAATACCGTACTGTTGTACCTACATGAACTGGCCCTCCCCTCCATGGAAACTGTGACATCGATACTACATCCCACATTTGTTGTGTGTACTCTACAGTGATTTGCTAATCTCATATCCCCTTCACCTCCTGATTGATCTATCTGAACATTTATGGTCTCGTGGGGATGTCCTGTTGTACTCTATACTATCAGGTCACCTTGTCAAGCCTATGTAGCTCTATAATAAACACATCTTGATAGATCAAATAGCACACTGAGAAAAAGTAGTCCCTCCATCTCCTGTCATCATCCCTCCACCCCAAAAACTATCATCCCATGTAATATCCTCCCCCTCAATCCATCCAGTCTCTGCCACCACTCCTCCAAGTTGCCCACCTCTTGGTAATGCAATCTCCACCCATACTCATTTTCCCACCAATAGGCTACTGGAAATGTCTCATCCTGAGCTTCGTGAATCAATATGTCTAGTCAAGCAATATTGATGTGCTCCCAGGCCCATACCTAGAGCAATATCCATGGGTAATATTGAGGGACCTCTTATAATAGACAACGTGCATATTGCGGTATAGTTGTTCCAATATGCAAGCTCCCCAAGCATACTCTCCCTCTCTCCTCTCCACTATGTGTTGGAAAAAATCAATCATATTTAGGCTAAAGAAATGTCCACTCCTATATGACAAGAGGATCCCACTGATGAGGCCCCACAGGTATAGAGGTAGTGCCGCCATGTCAAGTCTAAAACATGCATCAATATCTAAGTCCTTCCCTCGGATGGGAATATCACCTGGTCCAAACATTGCTCGCACGATCCTATCTACTAATCATCGATGTGTTGTGCTAATCAAATGCCCTCAGATGGGCAACTGCAGAATCATCTAGACATACTCTAGAGTCACCATCATCTCCCCTATCGGGAGATGCAAGGTAGAAGTCTCGGAGGTCCATCGCTCTATCAATGTTGTCAATAGAGGTTGATGCGCTCATATGTTGGGATATCTCAACATATGAAATAATCTAGCTTGTGCAGCACTACATGGTATTTTGCATTCATAGCTCTAATAAAAGCATCCAACACTACTCAGTGTCTCTCGCATGTCCTCAGCATCTTGAAGTTTTTCATCCATACAGACCATTCTATCATACTTTCTAAAATTTCATTCCTATTTCTTGTCTTTTTCATCCTTGCCCCAGTTTGGTAAGTTCGCCTTTGTGTAAAGCGGGTTCACCCCTTGTCCCTTCCTAGTGTGTTTTCCTGTCCAGCTAGTGCATTCACCCCTGTGTCTTTCTTTTACAGGTTTTCCTGTTTTCCAAGCAGACCCACCCCTTTCTTATGTAGGTGCAAATATGCCCATCTTTCCCCCAAAGGCGAATTCTCATTTTCCTTTTCCCCCATGGGCGATTTCACAATTGCCCCTATGTGTTTTCCTCCCGAATGGTGAATTTGCATTCACCATTTACCTAAATAGGTGGATTCACATCTGCCTAGTCTCCTTTTGGGTGAATTCACTTTTGCCCTTTTCCATTTTTGGTGATTTCGTAATCACCCATCCTGGTTCTCCCCCACCCCTACATTGTGTAGGTTTTCCCTATTCTGAGAGAGGCAATTTCGCAGTCACTCCTCTCTCCACATGCCCGCCCTTGTGGTGCATGAGTTCACCCCTTCTGTCACTGATCCACCGAACGAGCGACTTTTCTTTGACAAAAGGGTGAATCTGCCCTTCCATGGCAAGTTTGTACCCTAGTCTACCCATCCCAAAATTAAACATGTGCATGAAATTCAAATCAAAATCACAAAGTTAGGATTAGAAGCCTACCTAGTGAGGTACTAGACGCTCGTGGTAGTACTGTCGCAACTCCTCACCCTAATGGATTAGCTCATCATCCTTGATCAACTCCTCATCACTCATCTTGTCAGCAATCCTTGTCACACTCACTTTCTCTCTCGTCAAATCGCAGGATGCCAAGTGTGCAAATGAGAATTAGGTGAATAGTAAATTTTCAAATTTACTATTTATAATTTTCATTTTTTCCCCTAATTAGCCTTTTAATTTTTGGGTAATTTTTACCCTTTAATTAACCTTTGATTAATTCATTCCCCCCTTTTCTTTTGAGGGATGCCATTTGCACCTCGTTTGCCCATTTTCCTCCATTCAAAAGCCATTCTTTATGTTTTTCGTGCTCTATCATGTAGTACCCTTCATTTTTCAATATAGAGAATTCTATTGGGGCCCCTTTTCTTTCCCATCCATTCTCTCGAGGGGGCATACCCTACCATATTTCTCTATTCTTCCTTCCTATCCACTTTCCTATTATACCAAGGCATCATCTAACATTCTTTTCTTCTATCGAGTGATCTGTGTTTTATTTTTCTTCGAAACAATGTTATTCTAACAGTATTTCAGAGAGGGGAAAAATATAGACACTTGAATTTGACCACTCCCATATGGTCAAATTCACCCTTACATTCCTCTATCCCGCACCCCTTAGCTATATTAATTAAATAATTTATTATTTGATTAATATTTCCTTTCAACCTAATGTCTCCTAAGGTATTTAATTAATCAATTTAATACCTTACCTTGTTCATCTCTAAATTAAATAAATAGACCAATTTATTTAATTTAGTCATTAGCCCAAATGAATTAAATCAATTTTTAATTCATTTTCTTCTCTCTCCTCATGTCACATCCTCCATAATCCTCTTTAATCTAGATTAACTTGATTAATCTTGGGATGTAAACACCCCTAATCATCATTAGGGTCACATCCTCCATAATCTCCCACTTGCCTCTAATCCTTCATTAACCTCCCTAATCCCATATTTGCACAACCTTAATTATCTAATTAGGCTAACCTAATCTCCATGCCATTTATGGCATGTCTCCTTAGTCAACCTACATTAAATGCTTTCTCTATTTGGAGAAGGCATCCCCTTCCCTATGTGAATTTATTCTTCCAATGTATTTCAAGGAATTTTAAATTCCTTCTCCCATCCCCATATGCGGATTTGTGAGGAATTTTTAATTCCTCACATGTCTTCTCAAGGAACATGTGGACAAGGACCTCCTTTATGAGGAGATCTTGTCCATTCCCAAGGTACATAAATTTACCTCTATGTCATCTCCACCTCACCCCTTCCCTTCCATGTCCCTCTCCACATGTCAACTTGTGAGGACTTGTGAGTTCTCAACTCACCCTAGCCCTTGATCTCCTCCACCATGGCTTAATCCTAACCCTCCATTGCTTTAGAGGCACTTCCTCTATAAATGGTGAAATGTCCCTATTTGGACAATCCACAATCTAGCAATCAAGCATACACTCTCAAGCCATCGCTTAGCATCCACCATTGTTACAACATTTTGAGCCACAATATTGCATCCATTCCAATACCCATTTGCATCATTGCATTCCTCATCATCTCACCATCATTTAGAGAAAAAATTTGAGCTATTTTTCCATAGAAGGAGCACACAATTAAGCATCCAAAGGGCCAACCAAAACAACAATTTCAACAAGGTAAATTGTTCCATTTTCTTGTGCTTTGTTTGAATTTATCTTAGGCCTAATCTTGAGTGTTTTGTCTGTGTTTTCTATCTTGCATTTCTAGGTTATAATTCACTTGCACACAACATGAATGGGTCCCAGTAAATAAGGCCTGATGATATACCCATGTATAAATAATCTAATCTCTCACAACTAGAGAAAAGGAGAAAACCTCCTGGGAAAAACTCCTCTCCAAAAGAGAGAAAGGTGAATGAAGGACTAAAAAACCTTCAAAATAGGTGTCCCGAAAAGAATAGGATCATGAACAATATCACTGAAGCATGAAGAAGTTGTAAAGAATTATCGAATGATGACCGACATAGTGCTAAAATGAAGAGCCTCGTCTAAAAATAGATGGTGATCGATATCGATAAGACAAGAATCTACATGAATGCCTCCAACAACACTACTTGAATCAAATGGAAAACAAAGGAAAACATCTAGAAATTGAAGATACAAATGGCACATGAATCTACATGAGTGACCCTAATGACACTACTCAACCATGTAAGATGCAAGTTGAAAATACAAGTACCAATAGTTTGAAGAACATTGATAAAGTGAAAATGGAAGGTCACCTCCAAAAATAGGAATGCAAGAGTGTCCATATGGTAAATTCTCCATCCCACCGACATCAAGTGAAAATGGAAGGTCACCTCTAGAAATAGGAATGCAAGAGTGTTCATATGGTAAATGCTTCATCTCACTGAAATGCATGTATAACCAACCACTACATCTTCCTAGTACATAGGAACAAAAAATAAATATGTAGCTCACTCCAAAGTGAACCAAAAGAAGCATTAGTACCAACAGTAGAAACCCCCATATTTCCAACTAGGGAGAGCCAAGAGAAACTCACTAAAATTATTTGTCACAATGAAGTGCATGAAAGAGAACCAAGAACATATGAACATGCACAAAAGAGTACCTGCAACTAAAAAAGGGTGTGCAAACAAGATGCACACACTTGAGGAAAGAATCATTAGGATTCGATGATGTCATGTAAAGAACACTCACTTGAAAAAGGTGTAATGGAAAAAAAAGGCACTACATAACCCCCATGACACTTTAGTACATTGTGCAAATACAAAAGGCACAACAAGATGTGCTAAATCCCCAAAAAGCATACATTAGAATGGTAATTTATCTCAATGTGTCTACAAAAGAGAAATTGCATGCAAAAGTTATCTAAAAATCCTAAAATAGGAAAAAAACACTAGAAATACATGTAGAACAACCTAAAACAAGTCATACCAAAAGTTTCCAAGAGTGAAAATTTCTAAGTAATTCACTAGAATGTGAGAACATAAAAACCTAAATAAAATATATCTAAAAAATTAGAAAAAAATGTATGAATGGATTTGAAGAGCTTTGAAAGACCTTTCCAATGCCACTGGAACCAAAAAAAATGGAGAAATTGATCAAAAATTTTGAGCTCAGGAGTGAAAACAACACATATAACTTTGACAAGAAATAAAATGTACGAACAACAAATTTTTGACAAAATATCATAACCAAGTTTTTGATTATATCTTGTTTGCCCAATTTTGATAACCGAGTGAAAAACTATGGCCCCAAGAAAGTTTCCCAATTAGAGAATTAGAGAAAAAAATAGGCCTATTGGGGTTGGGTGTTGGGCGCCCAGATGATTGACTGATTGCACTAGGTTTTTAAAAAAACCCCACCCTCTCGTCATTGATGGAGCAATGAGTAGGTGGCGAGTTGTCGCCTGCTACCATTGGCTTTGCAGCTGCTAAAGGCTAGTAGGCTGCCATAGTCTGTGAGTTGTTGCTTGACGGGGGCATAGGGTTGTTGCTTGTTAGGAGCTTCTTTGCAAGCGGTACACTTAGCAAGCACATTTTTTTATATTTTTATATTTTTTTAATTTTCCTCTATGATACGGCTTGAAAGGGGTCATACTGAGGCCCTTGTAAAAAAATTGTCTTGAAGCTCCTGACATCAAAATAGGGTAATTTTATATCAAAATTTGTCGAATTGACCTCATGAAAGTGCTAGTGAGGTCCTTTGCATGCCAAAGCGCACTCAAAATTTCCTTTGAACTCCAAAAATTACAAAAAAAAGTAATGAAGATTCTGGATTTTCTCTTGTAACCCTAGTTGAGAAAAAAATAAAAATTGAGAAGGGGTTCATTGAATCAATGCTCTGATACCATGTTAGAATTGTAAAAAACATGAGACGCAAAACCAAATAACAAACAAAAACACCTTCCATGCAAGAGATACAAATAATAATCTGTTATATCATCAACTGGAAAAACTTGTTGAGCCTCTAGAGATATTTTGAGAGAAGAGAATATGATGAGGGTGAGTGCTTTATAAGAGCAACCCTAAATGATAAAGGGATTGGATCATGACAAGTGTCATCATCCTATGTGATGAGATAAAATGATCTATTAATAGCTCACTCTACTAATAGAAAAAAAGCACTCCTAAGTTTACCTTAAGTGCATGAGAATAAATTAGCCTAATAATCAATCAAATATTAATTAATTATTAGCTAATGTATGTTTACTCTAACTTTGAATTCACCCTTTTTTTATGGTAGTATCCTTTTGATACAAGCTCTATTAACTAGGGTGTGATTTAACCTAGGGAGCCCATCAATGGGAGGGAGGTATAGTTTATTCAAAATTTTAAGTGTGTCTATATCCCATGTAAAGATGATGCATTACCTTTACTCTTTGAGTTTGTGTGATTCATGAATTCCTCAAAAATAGTTATTTCTAGTGTGGAAAGGAAGGATTCACAATTTAGTGACACCTCTTGAAATAACCTATGATTTATCTCTTTCCACATGTGCCAAATTAGTAATGATGGACTAGCCATACATAGATTAGAAAAAATGGCATTCAATTTAGGGTGGTCCACTCTTTGAACACCTATAAAAATGATGCCAATCTAGGAGGATTCCATTTCAAACTATCACACAACCATTTACAACATGTTGCAAGTTGTACGCCCTTGGATTCCTTATGTTGTGTAGCACAACACTCGGGTTCGTGAAATGGATTAATCACCTCTCGTGGATTCATTAACTATGGTGGTTGTATCGAGCATTAACATGTCTATCTTTTAGTGCAATGACAACCGTCTGTGCAACAATTGGTATCAAAGCTTGGGTCACAGGTTCGAACCCCTCGCTTATGCTAGGGGGATTGTTGCAAGGTGTGCACCCTTGGTATCCTTGTGTTGTGCAACATAGCACTCGGATTTGTGACATGGATTAACCGCCTCTTGTGGATTCATTAACTCTAGCAATTGTATTGAGCATTAATAGGTCAATTTTTTGGCGCAACGACAATTATCTATGCAACACAACACATTATAACAAATGGGAAACTAAGGAATAAATGTTCAATAGTTTCTTTCCTTTGCATATTGTAATATCCACCCCACATTTTTTTCAAAAACTTCACCTATTAATGTTAGCCAAAATGTAATGATAAACAATTGAATAAGAAACCCTCCACTTTCTGATCATCCAAATGCTGATGTAGGCAAGGTGAGAGCATACAGTGAGATAGGGATCTTATTTTAACTAGAAATCTAGCTAATTGAAAATAAACACTCCCACTTTCTAATCACCCAGATCTCGATGTAGGCAAGGTGAGAGCATACAATGGTAAGGCTTAAAATTACTGCATTTCTAAGCCACCACTTCTTTAGTGGGGTGAGTAATCAAACCGAGTGCATGATAGTAAATCATCTGCTTATTTAGTGGGAATTACAACAAGTAAATACTTGGCGACAATCCAACCAATGAAAGCAAAGTCATCTGCTTGTTTAGTGGGCATAACAAGAAAGAAAATGAAAACTTAACCACTTATTCAATGGGAGTATCATGTAACATAAATAAGCTCAACCACTTATTCCATGGGATCACCACTTATTCAGTGGGGTGAGTATCAATGACAAATACAGGAGTAGTCACCATGGTACTACCAATGATGTTACAATAAGCTCAAAATGAATTTTTTTAGTCCATCATATGTTGCTTCTATGTTAGGTAAATGATAGAAAATGAAGCATAAACTCCCCTAAAGATGCTACAATTATAATATGAGAACACCCATAAATTATAACAATAATACCTCAAATAAAGTCCTCCAGAGGTTGGTAGAAGGTCAAACAAGTTGCTACTATAGGTTTGATACACATGACAACAAACTGATATGTTTGAACAACAAGCTTAAAACACTAATCATCCACCATAGAATGAGCATAACTTCACCAATACTCCATAGAATCACTCCAAACCACTTGCAAAGGAAAATGTTAGGATAAGTGTCCAAGACAAGCTAGATAGTTGCCACCAAAGTTTGAACAGTGAACACAAACACCACAAAATCCATCTAGCAGAACTATATGACCTCCCTAGAGGGATGAACAACTCCCAAATATTAGGTTTGATGTAGATGGAAGGAAAATTCAAACACAATGGACTATAAAGAACAAGAAAAATGTGGTTCTTACAACAATCTAACAAGATTACTATGATCTTTCAATGGAGACAACAAATTATACCATGCAAACTTGCTTTACAAGCCATTTGCTGATACTCAACCTCAAAAGGATTCAACACTCACTTTTCTTTGGCATTATTAGGCTCTAAAACTCTTAAACACACTCTGAATACTTCACTCTAACCATTCTTGGTAGTAATCAACTCCAAAATCAAGTGCAGGGTTTTACACAGCCACGTGACAGTAAGAATACATTGTTTACCATAAGTCTCACAAAATGATGAATTAACACTCTTCCTTTTTGGAAAACATGCATAAGAATATATAAAAAATAGTTCGAAATCTCATAAATTTTCAATAGTTTGAAAGAAAAATATGAATTTAATTAGCTCGTTGAAAACCCTAGTTTCTTAATAGGGCTGCTAGTAGTAATTTTACTATAACTTTCTCAAAACTCAATGAAATTGAATGAAACAAAAAACATTAATTTCTAAAAAAAAAACTCTAAATTCCCATCCACTCACAAATCTGGAATTGATCCGTACTAGGCCGTACAAGATTGATTTCTCACTATTTTTACAAAAATGTAATGAAAACAATGTATTTCATGAAAAATTCCTTCTGCAACTTCTTGGAGCATGCCTTTCATTTATTCCATCTGAATTATGATTAAAAATAGTTAAAATTAGAAGATATTCCCCTTTTCCTTCAAAAACCTAAAAACCTAATGTAACTTCATGTCTTTTTTGCACTTAAACTTCAAAATATGCATTTTTCAAGACTTCAAACCTAACCTAAGTTGGTAACTCACTTCCAACCCTACTTGGGTGGGTTAAGAGGTTGATTATAATATTATTTTCCCCTTTTATAGTATTTGCAACCTCCTTAAATAAAACTACTAACTTTTTACCTCCTAGGACTCCTTAACAAATTCAAATATTTAAACATAGAATTTTGGAGGGAAACTCCTCTAGACCCTATTACATACTCAAAAGGATCCCATTCAGTGGGAATCCACGCTAAAAAACAAAATGGACCACTTCATGAAATTTCTCATCAAAATCCAAAACTTATATTTTTAGGTTGCTAAATGCTCCTATATCATACTCCCAAGGTGGGAAAAATTTGAGTTCCATCTCAAATGATGGTCTTTTTTTTCTTCTTCAAATTGTTTTGTATTCATAGTTGTTCTCTAACCTCCTCTTTATCCTCTCTATGCTTGGATTTATCAGCTCTATGATTCTTGGTTTTCACTCTTTCTTCTTATATTGTCTCCTTCTTATCTCATTCTCTGATGCAAGACTCCAAAATTCTATTTCTCTTTTATATGCCTCATTACTGCTGTCCATTTTTTCATCCTCTTCATTCTCTCCTTGGTCTACACCTATACAAATTTTATCATCAACATGCATTAGATAAGAAACATGAGGCCAATTTACCTCTTTACTAGCTCCATGTGTTTATTTTCTTGTGTCTTCCTTCGTTGTCCTACTTGTATTCATACCTTCATTAACAATCTTTGCCTTCCACTCTTGTTCCATCTCAAAAAATTGTGCCCACAAATCATCTTTAAGTACCTCACAATGTACCTATGCTACAACTTGTTTCCTTTCTTTCTCATTTAGCAACTCTTTTCTATCCAAACTTTGTTCACCTTCACTTTCTAAGACATCTATCCTTTGCTTTCTTCTTTTTTGAATAATCACCTTTATAGGCCACTTCACCTTCTTTCTCATTGGCCAATACCCAACGTTTCCTTTGTATTCTTCCTCAAGACACTGTTTCCCTACAAGCTTAATACATATTTTCAACTCTTCCATTTCTCTATCAAACTCTGCAACTTGGCTTATCATGTTTTCTTTCATCTTGTCCTTCCTTTTGAGGCTTTATTTCTTATCTTTCTGCTACATCTTATCTTCGTGATACCTCACCTTAGGCTTCTTTCTTTTCCTCTATCCTAGTCATTTGGTACCCCAATACCTTCACACATAACCTTATACAAAATCTTGTTAACTTGGAAAAATTTCACTACTAGATCTTTCTGGGATTTGATTCCAAAAATGATGTAGAGGGAAGACAACTTCAAACACAATGGACTATAAAGAACAATAAAAATATGGTTCTTACAAAAATATAACAAGATTACTTTGATCTTTCAATGGAGACTGTAGACACTTGAAGTTGACCACCCCCATATGGTCAAATTCCCTTGCTTTCTTCTATCCTGCATCCCTAATCCATTAATTGAATAATCTATTATTTGATTAATATCTCATCTTAGCCTAATGTTCCTAAGGTATTTAATAAATCAATTAAATACCTTACCCCATTCATCTCTAAATTAAATAAATAGACCAATTTATTTAATTTAGTCATTAGCCCAAATGAATTAAATCAATTTTTAATTCATTTTCTTCTCTATCCAAATGTCACATCCTCCATAATCCTCTTTAATCCAGATTAATCTAATTAATCTGTGATTAGGATGTGCACACCCCGAATCATCATTAGGGTCTCATCCTCCATAATCTCCCACTTACCCTTAATCTGTCATTATCTTGCCTAATCCCACATTTGCACAACCTTAATCACTTGATCAGGCTAACCTAATCTTCATGCCATTTATGGCATGTGTCCTTAGTCAACCTATGTTAAATGCTTTCTCTATTTGGATAAGGCATCCTCTTCCCTATGTGAATTTTTAATTCATATTTATCCCTCTAATGCATTTTAAGGAATTTTAAATTCCTTCTCCCATCCCCATGAGGATTTGTGAGGAATTTTTAATTCCTCAGATGTCCTCTCAAGGCACATGTGGACAAGGACCTCATTTATGAAGAGATTTTTTCCATTCCCAAGCTACATCAAAGTACCTCCATGTCATATCCACATCATCCCCTGCCTTCCATGTCACTCGCCACATGTCAGTCTATAAGGGCTTGTGAGTTCTCAACTCACCCTAGCCATTAATCTCCTCCACCATGGCTTAATCTTGGCCCTCCGTTGCTTTAGAAGCACTTCCCCTAAAAATGGTGGAAATTTCTCCACTCTCTATCATCCACTTTAGCAATCACACAAGCACATACACTTAGCCAATTTTGAAGCCATCACTTAGTCATTCAAGCCATCACCATTGTTGTAGCATTTTGAGCCTTCATATTGCATCTACTCACATACCCACATCCTCCATTGCATTCCTCATCACTTCACCATCATTTAGAGCTAAGATTTGAGCTATTTTGTCCAAGAAGGAGCACACAATCAAGCATCAACAAGGGAAAACCAAACCATCAATTTGAACAAGGTAAAAAGTTTCATTTTCTTGTGCTTTGTTTGAATTCAACTAGGCATAATATTGAGTGTTTGTTTTGTGTTTTTCCTTGTTGCATTTCATTTAGTTTTTCATCTTACAGTAGGTTAAAACACTTGCACACATTTCTAGCATGTCCAATGGGACCCACGTCATGGGTCTACCTTATGTTTATTGTTGTTTGAAATTTTACAGGTTTAAATTTCACACACAGGGGTGAATCCGCCCTCAACAAGTGAATCCGCTCAATATAAAGGCGGATTTGTGAACAAAAAAGGTGAACTCACATACACCTTTCCATCTGAAAGGTGAAGTTGTTGATCCTATCTTAAACCAATCGATTTCAAAGATGAATATGCTTGGAAGTCTAGAAAGGGGAAAACTTGCTTAACAAAGGGATGGAATCAATTTGAACACAGAGGTGATACCACATACACCCTTCTATCCAAAAGGTGAACACAATCCCACCTTTTTAGAAGACAGGAAATGCTACATCACAAAATAAGGTAGAATCGCTCTACGAAGGGGTGAATTTGAGGTATTCCAAAACTGATAAGACATGCATGGTTGGTCTGATTTTCCAGTACCTCATTAGGGCTCTCGATCCATGCTTTTTATGGGATGGTATTCACATTTATGCCTCATGCACCCTCCTGGTGTATCGAGGATGCACGAGATAGCCTGTTCAGGCTAGATAGGCACTTGTGTTCAACTGTGGCTTGGTGTAGTGTAGGGGATGTGCACCGTACCCCGAAGTTACTCACCACATACTTCCTTGGGTTGAGATAGAAATACTCATAGTGGACTATGATAGTCTCTTAAAGAGAGTGTGAAGGTGAGCCCGTGGTGTCTATTGATGACCCTATGCCTCTAAATCGCTAGCTATCTGCCTTCCCGAGAAAGGGTGATCCAGAGAACCACCTCGGTATGATGAAGTATTAACCTTGGGGTGTCCCCCCAAGGTGGTGGGCCTACATCAAGTTAGCAAACCCATAATACTAATTTTAGGATTGTGTTGTCTAGAGTGTCTTCTTGTGCGATACCAGTGCTTATCATCAGGTTGAGTCAGTCCAACCCTTTGCTTGTTGTTTGTTGTGTTTTTGTCCTTTTCCATAGTTTTCCCCTCTCCCTAGTGGCGAGCTTACTTTTTTACAAGGGTGAACTTGCATTGTGGACATGCAATCCTACCCTGAAAGGGGGTTATTCTTCATCTTGAGTCAGAGTCGAGTCATCCTTTAGGCGAATTCGTCTTTGTCAGGGGTGAATTTTCTTGTGCATCCCTTAGTTAGTTGACCTCGCATCCGCCTGTTCCCTGAATAGGCGATCCTACCCTATCTATAGGAAATTTTGTGTTTGATTTGTGTCATTTGAGTTTGCTTGTTCCCTTAGAATAGGTGATCCTGTTATACTTTTAGATGAATTTGAGTCTAGTCTATGTTATCCATGTCTGTCTGTTCCCAAAATAGGTGATCCTACTATCCGTAGGGGTGATCTTGTGTCTCATCTGTATCTTCTTCATTTGTACATCCTTTAGAACAGGTGAACCTACTATCTGCAGGGGTGATCGAGTGTCTTGTCTGTAGCATCCCTATCTATACAGTTCAAGACATAGGTGGTTCTATTCAACCCATAGGCAATCTCGTTAGAGGAATTTCCATCCCTTCTCCGTACATCTGAGGAAATAGGCGATCTTTTTACACCAATAGGTGTTTCCATCCATGTCCGTACATCTTAAGATAGAGATGATCCTCAACCCTAGATAGACGATATCATGTCCCATGCCCACCTATTTCTTTTTAGCATCAAAAGATATAGGCGATCTTATGACCTCAAGAGGCGAACCCGTCTGCTATATAAGAAAACCTGCGCTACATAGAGGCAATTCCACTCACCCTTAGATAGGTGATCTCGTCACTTGGAGGGGTGATCTTGTCGCACACAGAGGCATATGTGTGTCCTATACAAAAATCTCGAGAGTTAATCCTTTGGACCACTGAAAGCCTATTATTTTCCAAGTTCGTTCCTGCGAGCAAAGAATTTTTATCCTCATCCATCTACCCATAATTTTCATTTTAGTCTGTCTGCATTTTCCAAAAGTCATCAAATCCTCAATCAAATCATATAGGTGCATCTTAGGACATACCTAGACTGCATATCCATCATCGATCCGTGAATCCAAATCCTTTGAAATTTATTTTAGGGGTTTTTTTTATCTAATTAGGTAGGTAACTGACCCTAATCATCATCACTTAAACTCACTTAAGATTGTCATTCATCCTGAGTTAGTAATCCTTAGCGACCTAATCAATATCCTCTCATCTTGAGGTAGATTATGTGTCGTGATCATCCTTTTATAATCCAAATCCAGTCATCAGCATCATACGTCGTCCAATTAAGCCCGTATCCAGACTTAGTTTAGAGTTAATCTCATCCAATCTAATCCAATCAATTATCCAATCCAATCAATGAATCAATCCTATCAATCATCTAATCTAATTAATCAACCCAATTGAATCCAATTTAACAAGTTATCCAAATCATCCCATCAATCATCGAGTCCATTGATTACTCCTCTTAGAAATCCTTTAGTCATCATCCAAGCCATCATTTAAGTGCATCTTAGGGCTTAGTGTCATCTTAGTCACCTATTCATTTTGCATTTTCATGCCCCTTACCCAATTGTAGGTAAAGAAGCTCATGGAAAAACAACAGTCCCAAGGTGCTCAACCTCAAATCCCTCAGGATCATCCCAGCAATGGTGGTTCATCACAATCTAACACTGAGGTCCACACTTAATCCCCTCCCGATGAAAGCATGGTTAGCCAACTTGAGTTCACAGTTAACGAATACCTTAGCAATCCTACCAATGTGTAAATAATGGATCGACTTCTCGATGAGCATGGGGATAAAATCCTCACCACGTTACTCCCGAAAGGTATCAAGCCACCATCATGGTTTGATTTATCAAAGTATGTCAATATCACACCCCCTGCTCTACCATAAGATCTGAATCCCAGTTCATCAGTTCCACAAGTCCTCTAGGTCATGCCAAAAGATACATGGTAACAACCAGGATTTGGAAATGTTGTGCTTTATCGACTTCCATCCACCCACGTCTCGATTTTAGTAATGGGTATTGCACCTGATCCTAACAATCCCCAGGGCCCCGATCCTAACAACCCTATTGGTCTGAGTATGCCGCAAGGTCCTCCCAACCCGCAAGGCATGAATATCCCACGAGGTTGAACCCCATTACCATTTGCACCACCTCTACCACCAAACCAACCAGGTCAGTTACTAGGGAATACGAGGGGCAATGTTCCTAATCCATTTGTTGCAATACATCCACCTCTTGGTTCCAGATACACATCAAACTTACTGCCAGCTTCGTTCACATCTCAACAACCAACTCAAGGAAATATCCAATCCTTGCATCACCCTAGTTTAATTTGTAGCAAGTCTCGTCATAGCGTCAACAACATACCCAAATCCTGTCATAGCCTCAACAACATACCCAAATTCCAACACAACCCTCCCATCATGCACAAATTTTGTCACAACATCAACAACAACCTCTACACCAACCACAAGGTAATCCATCACAAATCATTCGCCAATCACAGGTCCCTTCTCAACAGAAAACACCATCCTATCAGCTACCTCCACACCAATCATAGGTCCCTCAACAACCCCAAATATTATCTCAACCTCCTCACCAACAACCACCATCCTACCAGCAAGCCCCTTAGCATTCACAAATCCTAACATAATCACAACAATCCCACCAACAATTTCTAGGCAACCCTACTTCCTAGTACGTATATCATCCTCAAAGCACCTATTATGCACATACCGCCACATCCAATCCTAATCCCAACTATTCTTACTATAATCAACAATAATATAAAGAACAACTGTCTTACACTACTCCTTCCAATCGCAACAACACACCTACTACTAGTAATCCAATCCACAACAACCTCCTTATGCTTCCCAACAACAAACTACCTACAATTACCAATCCAACCTGCAACAACCCCCAATACCCTTCTCAGCAGTCTACCTACAACTACCAAGCCAATCCACCTTATTCCCAACAACCATCATCATATCAGCAGGGTGCCTTTTTGTCATAATACCAAGCTCCACCATCATATTAGCAAACTTAAATCAATCCTCAATCTGCGTATCCTAATCCATACCAACAAGTCCCTTCATATCCACCTTTGCCATCATATGGTCTGTCCATTCCGCCTCCATCTCCACCACATCAACAATATCACCCTTGCAATTAATCCAATCCAACATGTCCTTCTTCCTCAACACCAGTCAATAAAGAATGGGAAGAGATAAAAGATGCACTAAAAGACTTGCAAAGAGGGGCTTCAAAGAAGTACTTCAAATTTGATGAGATTTTCCCTTATTCGTTTGATCCTTTAATTTCACTCATCCCCTTTCCTAAGCACTTCAAAATGCCTAAATTTGATAAATTCAAGGGAATGGGAGATCCTAGAAACCATTTGCAGGAATTTTATACACATTGTTAGGAGGTCATGCATTATGACAACTACCTTCTACGATTGTTCCCTACAAGCCTAACATGGCAAGCTCTAGAATGGTTCATGGGTCTTCTGAAAGGGGTCGATTTCTTCCTTTGCAGATCTATCAAAATATTTTGTTGCACACTTATCCTTCAATTTTGAAAAGGAAATTGATACTTTAGATCTTCTAAAAGATAGCCAATGTGAGGGAGAAACATTTGCAAGCTACCTACAAAGGTGGAGAGCCTTAGCTAGCTGGTTAAAATCCTATCTCAATGAGAAAGACTTGGTAACCATGTTTGTTTCCAACTCCCATCCTGAATTTTCTCATAACTTGTGCCTCCATTGTGTTACCACCTTTTTTGAGGTCATTGAGAAGGGCACTACCATTGAAAGGTCCCTCATCACTAAGGGACAAATAATTTTTAACTCGGACAAAGACAAACAGTCTGGAGATAAACCCCGCTACTAGAATGAGAACAAAAATGTTGTTAATGATGGAATTACCGACACCAAACACATCCAAGTAGCTAAGACCTTGTAAATATCATAATATTTCCCTAGTTAACAATCGATCACCAATGTCATATCTATACCAGATGGTGCACCCCGTCCTCCCCAACAGTCCAATTAGTACAATCAAGGGAATAATAAGCACTCACTTATTCCTTTGGGAGAACCCTTAGATGTTTTCAAGAGGCTTCTTCAAGCAAATTATTCAATCACCTATCCTATGACAAAGCCTTTTGATGAGACAAATCCCAAATCTGCCTTGTATAGAGAGAAAAAAATATTGTGATTATCACAAGATCAAAGAACACTCCACTAATAAATGTTGACTTAAAACTTATGTCCAAGATCTATAGATCAAGGTCATATCGTAGTGGATGTAAATCAGGCTACATCATCCAATGCTCAATTACAGATATATCATAATGCCCTCCCTAAACATAATCAGGGTCCTAGTACCTCAAATGCTAATCCTGGTCCTAACAATAACAACCAAAATAACAACACAAATAATGTCAGCTATAAGAATGTACCCTATAACTATGATGGCATTGTTATGTGCATTACTCAAGCAAAGCCACAAGTATACATGATTAATATTAAGGGAAAAGACCCTCAATGTCTGGTTACTACATGTCATATTCACATATCAATTCCCATGCCTTCCACTTCATCTCAGCCAACTCCTATGAGCTCACAATATAATATCCTTGACCATCTTGGTAAGACTCCAACCCAACCCAAATATCCATTCTGTATTTGCTTAAGTTTTCCCCAGTCTACCAAGAAATCCTCACAAAATCTCTTCAGGATACCCATGTGCCCAATGGCATAGATCCTAGCCAATTCCAAGCTTTAGTAGGACATTTGTCATTAACTTATCAGCTGGGATTCAGTCAAAATGACATGCCGCTGATCGATTCATCCCATAACCGTTCCCTCCATATTGAGATCATAGTCGCCCATCATAAGGTAAAACGGGTCTTGGTAGATAATGGCTCTGCCCTTAATATGTGTACATTGAAGTTCATAAAATAGGTAGGATATACTCCTGCTGACCTAGATAATCAAACCATTATAATAAAAGCATATGATAATGCAGAAAGGAACTTAGAAGGTATCATTTGTCTTCCTATTCAGGTTGGTCCTATTGTGTAGTACACTACATGCCACATCCTTGATCTGGATGTACCATACAACCTTCTCCTTGGCCGACCATGGATCCACACCATGCAGGCTATCCTATCCACCTATCATCAATGTCTGAAGTTCCCATACAATGGGGTCGAAGTAACCATTCATGTTGATCCTCATCCCTTTGATTACTATTGTGATTTAGAAGCTTCATTTCCCCACTCTCGATATTGTCTAGGAGTAGAAGTGGGGGCACCTCAAGCATCATATTCGAATCCATCCTCCAATTCATCATTCACTACATCATCCATTACATCCACTACATCTGAATCCACCATTACTAAGATCTAGACAGAGAATATGAGATTCATATAGATCTTAATGTGGCAACCATTTCTCCATCTCCTTGCACCTATGATCAACCTTCTTAGTCTGCACAAAAGGCAGAAGTGAAAAGAAAAACTATCAGATCTAAGAACATGGGGTCTACCAATTTTTGATCCATAGGAATACAACAAGATTAGGTGAACAATGACATCAATCAATGGATATATAGAGAAGAACCCGAGTCATCACTTCCTCTCATTGAATATTTCCAAGAGGCTTATCCTTGTGCATCCAAGTTAGGAAAAAAATACAACTATCAAGGGGAAGGTCTTGGTGTAGAGGAACATGGCAGATGACAGCCCATTGAGACACCCGTGTGACCAAAATGTGTAGGCCTAGGCTATGACAACAATAAAAAGGGTCCCGCATCATCCACTAGTAACTTGAATAATGCCAATATGGATGAAGATTTCCTTGAAGATATACCCGAGGAAGAATCTATCATACTCTCATACGATGATGTTGATCTCCATTCCCTTTTCGATTCCACATCAATCCTTATTATCAACCTTTCCCTCTATCACCTTGAGCTCATTGATTGGGACCTACGAGCAAGCGCACCTATTGAAGCCTTTCCTTCAGTGGATACCTATGTACATCTCATGGGATTGGAGGAAGATGAACACCCTAACTGCAAAATAAAAAAATAAAAAGGGTCATCTAGTGAAAACCTCTTAGAGGCACTCCCTAACTCATCAAAATTAAAAATAAATGGTGTATCCGATAGTGAAAACATCGATGCAGTGTTGGAGGATGTTGATGTTAATCTTCCCCTTGTTGGAACTCATATATCCAAATGGTCTTCAAGTTTGATCAAGGAGACAAAAGAAGTTAACCTGGGAATAGAAGAGGAGCCTAAGATCACCTATGTGGCCAAATCACTATTAGAAGAAGAGTATCCCATCATTGTCAATCTACTAAAGGAAGGGATCATTAACTTTTCATGGTCCTATTCAGATATGCCAGGGTTGGATCCAAAATTAGTTGTGCACCATCTTGACGTTCATTTGGATGCAACGCTAGTTAAACAGAAGCTCATAAAATGCATCCTCAAGTGGCCCTACTTGTCTAGAAAGAACTGGAAAAGTTGTTGGAGGCTGGATTCATCACACCTATTGATTATTCCGACTAGATATCCAACATTGTAGTTGTGGACAAACCTAAATAGAACATTAGAATCTATACAAGTTTTTGGGATCTTAATAAATCTTGTCCAAAAGATGATTTCCTGTTTCCTAACATAGACATGCTAGTGGATCTTATAGTAGGACATGCCATGCTATCCCTCATGGATGGATTTTCTAGCTATAATCAGATTCAGATTGCACCTAAAGATTAGCATAAGACTGCCTTCACTACCCCTAGGGCACTTTTTGCTACAATGTCATGCCCTTTCACCTCAAGAATGCAGAGGAAACTTACCAACGTGCAATGACCATCATCTTCCATGACCTCATTCATATTATAATGGAATATTATGTTGATGATCTACTAGGAAAATCCAAGACCAAACAAGAACATCCCGTGATCTTGAGGAAAATCTTTGAGCGGCTAGAACATTACAGGCTATGCCTGAATCGAAAAAAGTATCTTTGGCATCACATCTAGCAAATTTTTGGGCTTCATAGTATCAAGAAGGGGTATTGAAGTGGATCTAATAAAATTCAAAGCAATAATGGACATGCTCCCACCTCATAATCTAAAATAGTTAAGAAGTCTGCAAGGGAAGCTACAGTCTATCAGAGGATTCATAGCCCAACTAGCTGATAAATGCCAATCATTAAAACACTTGCTATGTAAAGATATCACCTTAAAAAGGTATCCAGAGTGTCAGCAAGGCTTCAGAAAGATCAAGGAGTATCTAGCTAATATGCCCATTTTGATGCCTCCTATTCCAGGTAAGCCACTCTTGCTATATATCTTAGCCACATCAGTTGCATTGGGGGCATTACTAGTCCAACATGATGAGTTCTCCAAGGAACGTGTTATCTACTATATCAGTTGCACACTTGTGGGTTATGAACTAAATTGTTCACCTATGGAAAAAGCTTGCTTAGCAGTTGTTTTCAATTCACAAAAACTATGCCATTATATGCTTAGTCATCCTATCAAGCTCATATCAAAAGTTGACCAACTCAAATATCTCCTATCAAGAAGGTCATTAACTATCCCCATGGCTAAGTGGGTTATGTTACTCAGCGAGTTTGACATAGAGTATGTGGACCATAAAGAAATCAAGGGACAAGTGATAACAAATCAACTAGAAGATGCTCCCCTAGTAGATGTATATCCATTAGTAGCAAAGTTTCCTAATGAAGGTGTCTTTACAGTTTCAAAATAAGATACATGGACACTATATTTTGATGGGTCATATACACACAATGGAGCTGGCGTGGCTATCCTCTTCGTCACCCCTCAAGGTGACTAAATTCCAAAGTCATTCAGGCTAGCCTTTCCATGCAAAAATAATATTGCAAAATACAAAGCTCTAATCACTAGCCTCAGAATTGCAATCCAATGGAACATCACTCATCTTTGTGTCTTTGGTGATTCCCAATTGATAGTCAAACAGGTCAATGATGAATTTCAAACTAAGGATGATAAACTACTTCCTTATAAGTGCATGGTAGATGACTTTAAGAGGTATTTCACCCACATCTAGTTTGAATAGATTCCTAGAGTACAGAACAAGTCAGTTGATGTTATGGAAACAATTTGTTCTCTCATCGACATGCCTAAATATTGGATGGATTGTGAGTTCCTTGTTGAATAACTATTAATCCTATCATACAATGTACCTGATAATGAAACGGTGTGCGATGTCATAGGTCCTGAATCACCCTGGTATCATGACATTTATGCCTACCTCCATGACAATATCCTACCACTTGACCTCACTCGTAACCAACATAAATCATTCATACAACGCACTTCCTGATATACCATAGTGGGAGAATTACTCTATCATTGAGGGTATGATGGCACTCTACTTTGGTACCTAAGCGAATCAAAATCCCACATTGCATTAAACAAAGTGCATAGTGGTGTCTGTGGGTCCCATTCTAATGGCATGGCCCTAGAAAAAATAATTCTCAGAGTAGGCTATTACTGGGCCACCATGGAGCATGATGCTTGTGCGTTCATGAAGAAATATGTACCCTGTCAGCAACATGCAGATCTAATCCATGCTACTGCACAAGACTTGCAGCCTATCATAGCACCGTGGCCTTTTTATCAATGGGGTTTCAACTTAATTGGAAAGATTTACCCCCTTCATCTGATGGTCATTCATTCATCATCAAAACCAAGTTGAATACTTTACTAAGTGGGTGGAAGCAATTCCACTCCCCCAAATCATGGGTGTTGAGATATACAAATTCATCCTTTTCCATATTCTCTGTAGCTATGGAATCCCCTCCACCATCATCATTTTCAATGGTAAGCCCTTCATAAACCAGTATATGAAACACCTTTGTGAGACATACCATATCTAGCATCGTTGCTCCACTCCCTATTACCCACAAGGTAATGGACAAGCTGAAGCAACCAACAAGACCCTCATTAAAATCCTCAAATTGTTTGTAAATAATATTGGTTGAGATTAGCACCTCCATCTCAATCCCACCTTTTGTGCATATTTTCCATCCATTCATACCCCCAAGGGTGCTACTCCATACTCCCTCATTTATGGCATCGACACAATATTTTTTGATTGAAGTTGAGATCCCATCACTTTGAATCTCTCTAAAGAATCTCATCAGTGATGAAGATGCTCGGGTCGCACGGTTAAGCCAGCTTGAACTCCTGGATGAAAATCACATCAAGGATTACAATCATCTTCAAACATACCAGCATCTTCTCAGGAGAAGTTACAACAAGAAGGTTCGTCCCCTCCAATTCAATGTTGGTGATCTAGTTCTAAAGGAGAATCAGTGCACCCAACAAGACAGAGAAAAGAAAGGAAAGTTCAAACCAAATTGGTTGGGTCCATATGTTGTCACAATAAAATATGGTTCTTGGGCATATCAGCTCACACCACCAGAGTGGGAACCCTTGGAATATCTTATCAACATCATGCATCTAAAGCAATTCTATACCTGAGTCAACTGGGTTATTCTACCTAGAAAATTACAAAAAAAGTTAAAAATTGAGAAAAATACAAAAAAAAAAAAAAAAGTACAAAAAAATCCAAAAATAGTAAAGAGAAATAATGTGTCCTATGGTGAAAAACACCCTTGGTGGCAGCTTGGATAAGTATGTTTGATGAAAACCTGGTAACAGGTGCCATTCGTAGAGGGCTTAATCATTATCTACCTTGTGTCCCATTTTCCTTTGTGCTTCCATTCATCTTATATGCATATCCTATCCTCATATCCTATCATCCCCATCCCCCCAACAACATCCCATTTATCTATCGCTTGGTATATTTTGATTGAGCATTAGATGATCCAAATTGGCTATCCAGAATCTTGGGATTTTATCCTACATTTGAGCTTTTCATCTCCTGTATATTGGTGTTGTATGTTAGTCTCGTGTCTTCATCTAGGATCCTTCATCATGTCGGTCATCATTAGGTCTCATATGGTCTTCCATCCATTTTGTCGAACTATGTTGCCCCTGTGCTTACACGTAGGCAAGGCTAATCATTTAATCATCCCCTAGGGCATTTGTTGTGTCAGCCCTCATCATCCATCAAGGTCTCCATTGTCCTCTTTCTACTTTTATCCATGGTCAGTCGTTGATCTTTTATCGAACTACGAGGGCTCTACACTTTCACGTAGGCAAGTCTAATCTTTGATCAACCCTTGAGCCCCTAGGTATTTAGGGTGTGTTTTGGTCCTGTGTCATGTCATCTTTTGATGTTTTTCAGCATCTTGTTTATCATTTTAGCTTCCTATTATACCTTGTCAGGGTCACCACGATCCATCATATCATGGTGCGCTTTGATAGATAAACATAGGGGCATATCTTGATTTTGCGTGTTCTTGTCTTCTTGGTTGTCCCACGTAGTACCCACCAAGGCCCCCATGGTCTTGTGTTACGTTGGGGAATCCTTTGTGTTTGTGGTTATTCCAACATTAGGCCCAACCAAAGCCATTGGCTTTGGGGTGTTGGGATAGCCTTCTTGTTTGTTGTGTTTGTCTTTCCCATTTGACACTAATTTGCTTTGGTTCTTCATACCCTGGTGTATCATGTCTTATGCTATAGCAAAAATCAATGCTCCTAATATGGAAAAATGGCATTATATTTGTATTTCATTTATCACTCCATTCCATTTAATTTATCCCCATCCATTCTCCCCCTAGCCTATGGTTAGTGATTTTTGGTTGTGCAAATGTTCCTTTCCCACCCATTCTTCCTATCAGGATTCCTATGGTTTTGACAGGTGCACTATCACACCCATCATCATTGATTTCACTATGCATGTTCATTATCACCTTAGTTCCATTTCATCATCACATCTTCATTATCATCTCATTGCATTACCATTTTCATTGTCATCTTAAGTTGTTTAGATTAATATAGATATGTTGGTCTAAGCATCTTAAGCTCATTTCATTCGATTATCATGTCCATTATCATCTTAAGTTGTTTAGATTAATATAGATCTATTAGTCTAAGAATCTTGATTCCATTCCATTTCATTTCATTATCTTGTTCATAATCATTTTAAGTTGTTTAGATTAATATAGATATGTTAGTCTAAGCATCTTAAGTTCATTTCATTTGATTGCATTATCATTTTCATTATCATCTTAAGTTGTTTAGATTAATATAGCTTTGTTAGTCTAAGCATCTTAATTTCATTTTGTTTCTTTGCATTATCATTTTCATTATCATCTTAAGTTGTTTAGATTAATATAGATTGGTTATTCTAAGCATCTTGAGTTCACTTTCATTATCATTTTATGTTGTTTAGAGTTGTTATTCTAATCACATTAGTTCATTCCACTACATACATTGCATTGTATTTACATTTATCACACCCATCCATGACATGATCACATATGCATATTGTATCCATTACATATTTCCATATCACATCATACATACATTATTAATCATCATAATGCAATCATCCATACATTAGACATCATAGATCACAATAATGTCACTGCCTGCATCACACATCATTAGTGTCACACCCATATCATATATCATAAAATCATAAATCACCCATCACATCCTGCATCACAAGACGTTAGGCATAATGCATTTTATCCATATCATTCACATAAACATAAGTGTAAACCATCATAATCACATGCATACATCATGATCACCATCATACACATAAGCATACTAAACATCCATACCATCACATAGAAATCATCAATATCACATCAATGTCCATCACATATCATATATATAATCCAAAAAATATATATAGTGTCCATCACATGCCCATCATAGTCCATAATAAAAGATCATAAGAGTCCATGAAAATACATAATAATGGTCCATAAAAGTCTGTGAGAGTCCATCAAATAAAGGTACAAGTGCAAGTGAATAATCAAATACAAAGACTACATCTGACACATCATGGGTGTCCTTAATCAATAAAGAATAAAGAATGAGTAAATAAATGGATGAACGAATCTGTCCAATTTGTGTTCAAGATCCTATAGTCTCTGTCTACCTGTATATAATGCCCATCCATCTTGCACCTATCAAAAATTTGAATCATGTCTCCCCTCTCTCCATCTATTTGCTACTCCTAGCATCAAACCTCTGTGGGGATTTTGGCACTAAACCTTAGTTGCAAGGAGGTGTCTCATGATAATCACTATAGCCTCGTGTGTGGGTAGCATCTGAGTGTGAGGGTGCTAGCATCTGTGGAGCGGCCCTGACGTATGGAGGCACCCTGCTTGTTGGGTCTAACACCTCCCTGAATTATGCCCTCACTACATCTCTCTCCACCTGATACATGTCCCTCATCCCACTAATCTTCTACCTCTCCTACTCCCAAGCCTCCTGGGCTAACCTCATCTGCTCAACCTGCCCCTCCAGCTGTGATATCCTTCTCCTTGCCTTAGCTCTCTCACTTTGCAAGCTCTATACCTAGGCCTATGTTGCCTCTGCACTCTCAAGTAATCCCCCTACATCCCCCATCGCTGCCTTGACACACCCTGCTCTATCCTGAGCCTCGTCCCTCTCTCTGCACCTTATCCAACTATCTCCTTGCCTCATCCCTCTCCCTCTGAATCTCTAGCACCCACCTCCCTGCCTCATCTGCCAGAGCCCCATAGTCTTTATCTCCATCCCATTGTGCAGCCTGTAACTACTAAACCTCAGCTTGGAGCCTCCCCACCTCTATTTGTAAACCGTCTCTATCTGCCTCCAACTCCCTCAACTTGTGCTCCATTATCCCCAGCTGGGCGAGGGCTCCTTTCAACAACATTGTTGGTTCCATTGGTGGCGATGGCACGTATGGTACCATAGCCAATGGGTCCACCGCAGAGGCATCCTCCTCCATCTCCTACTCCTCTCCTCTGACCTCCTCCATCTCTATGTATCCTTCTCTCCTCTCCTTGTTGGCCCTCCTCCTTTGTGGCCTCGCTAACTCTCTCTCATCATTTGATCCAAATCCCTGAGCACCTACGATCAGGTGTACTATGGTAATACACCTTGGCATATGATTTTCCCACCATGTAGCATACCGCACAGTGGTGTTGCATCCACCTCTCCTCCTCTCCATGACCACGTTGTGATCAGAGTGGCCTCCCACATCTATCGCGTGTACTCAGCTATAATTTGCTCACCCCATATCACCATGGAATCATGACTGACTCGTCTGAACATCTATGGTCTTGTTGGGATGTCCTACATTGTATTCCATACTGTCGGGTCACCCTATTTGGTCTATGCAACTTAATGATAAACGGGTCCCAACCGATCAAGTAGCACTCTGAGAATAGGTATCCCCTCCATCTCCTATCATCATTTCTCCACCCCAAAAATCGTCATTCTAGATATGGCCTCCATTTAATATCCTCCCCCCTCAGTCAGTCTAGCCTTTGCCACCACTTCTCTAGAATCCCTACCTCCTGGTAGTGTAGCCTCTAGTCGTACTTTGATCCCCACCAGTATGCAATAGGTGGTGTCTCATCTTGAGCACCATGAATCAATATGTCTGGTTGTGCAACACTGATGTGCTCACAGGTCCATACCTAGAGAAAAGTAACATGTGTAATGCTTAATGTTCGTTTCTAATAAACGACATGCATGTCTCGATATAGTTGTGCCAACATGCATGCCCCCCATGTAAACTCTCCCTCTCGCCACTCCACTATGTGTCAAACAACCTTAATCATCTTGAGGCTGAAGAATCATCCACTCTAATTCAGTAGGAGGATCCCACTGATAAGGTCGCATAGGTATAGAGGTAATGCTGCCATCTCCAGTCCCAAACACGCATCAATATCCAACTCCTTCCCTCAGATGGGAAGGTCACCTGGCCCGAACACTACCCACACACTCGTGTCCACTAATTGTCAGGGTACTACACTAATCAAATGTCTTCAGATGGAAAATTATAGAATCCTCCAGAAATCCTCCAAGGTCACTATCATCTCCCCTCTCAGGAGATAGAATGTCAAGATCTCAGAGCTCCATCACTCCATCAATGCTGTCAATAGAGGTCGATGCACCCAAATGATGGGATACCCCAACATGTGAAGCAATCTGACTTGTGCTAGTGATGTGTGATCCTCCATGGTCATCGCCCTCATACACACCTCCAACACCGCCAAATGTATCTCGTGCGTCCTTAGCGTCTCGAAGTTCTACATCCATGTAGACCATTTTGTAAGACTTTCTAAAATTTCATTCCTATTTCTTATCTTTTTCATCCCTACCCCAGTTTGGAAAGTTTGCCTTTGTGCAAGGCGAGTTTTCCCATTTCCCTTTCCAGTGTGTTCGCCTATCCAACTAGCGCACTTGCCCTAGTGTCTTTCTATTGCAGGACTACCTGTTTTTCAAGTGTACCTGCCCCTTTCTTGTCCAGATGCAATTCTGCCTATCTTTCCCTTAAAGGAGAATTCACATTCGCCCTTTTCTCCCATGGGCGATTCCACAATCACTTGTGTATTTTCTTCTTGAGTGGAAAATTCACATTCACCATTTCACTCAACGGGCAGATTCACATTCGCCCTTTTCCATTTCTAGCGATTTCGCAATTGCCTATCCAGGTTCTCCCCTAGCCCTGCGTTGGGAAGATTCACTCTTTTTTGAGAGAGGCAATTTCACAATTGCCCCTCTCTCCATGTGCCCACCCTTGTGGCTCATGGGTTTGCCCCTTTCCTTGACGATTCACCGAACGGGCGAATGTGCCTTGCTGAAAGGGAGAATCTGCCCCTTTGTGACGAGTTTTTTCACCTAGCTACCCATCCCAAAAATTAAATATGTGTGTAAAATTGAAAGAAAAATCACAAAGTCAGTATCAGAAACCTACCTGGTGGGCTACCGCTCGCTCGTAGTAGTACTGTCACACCTCCTCGCCTCGGTGGATTAACCCGTCATCACCGATCAACTCCTCATCACTCATCTTGTCAACAATCCTTGTCACCTTCTCTCTTTCTCTCATTGAATTTGAGGATGCCACGTGTGGAAATGAGAATTAGGTGAAAATTTATTTATAAGTTTCATTTTTGACCCTATTTAGCCTCTTAATTTTTGGGTAATTTTTACCCTTGAATTAACCCTTTATTAATTTATTTTCCCCTTTTCTTCTGAGAGCTACCATTTGCACCCTGTTTGCCCATTTTCCTCTGTTCAAAATCCATTCTTCATGGTTTTTCACGCTCTATCACATGGTAACCTCCATTTCTCCATATCGAGAAGTCACCCAAGGCCCCTTTCCTACCCCCTCCACCCTCTCGAGTGGGCATACCCTACCTTGTTTCTTCATTCTTCCTTCCTATCCATCTTCCCATGATACTGAGGCATCATATAACATTCTTTTCCTCTATCGAGTCATTTGTGTTTTATTTTTCTTCCAAACACTGTTATTCTAATTGTATTTTGAAGATGGGAAAAATGTAGACACCTGAATTTGACCACCCCCATATGGTCAAATTCACCCTTGCATTCTTCTCTCTTGCATCCCTAATCCATTAATTGAATAATCTATTATTTGATTAATATCTCATCTTAGCCTAATGTCCCTAAGGTATTTAATAAATCAATTAAATACCTTACCCCATTCATCTCTAAATTAAATAAATAGACCAATTTATTTAATTTAGTCATTAGCCCAAATGAATTAAATCAATTTTCAATTCATTTTCTTCTCTATCCAAATGTCACATCCTCCATAATCATCTTTAATCCAGATTAATCTAATTAATCTGTGATTAGGATGTGCACACCCCGAATCATCATTAGGGTCACATCTTCCATAATCTCCCACTTGCCCTTAATCTGTCATTATCTTGCCTAATCCCACATTTGCACAACCTTAATCACCTGATCAGGCTAACCTAATCTTCATGCCATTTATGGCATGTGTCCTTAGTCAACCTACATTAAATGCTTTCTCTATTTGGATAAGGCATCCTCTTCCCTATGTGAATTTTTAATTCATATTTATCCCTCTAATGCATTTTAAGAAATTTTAAATTCCTTCTCCCATCCCCATGAGGATTTGTGAGGAATTTTTAATTCCTCAGATGTCCTCTCAAGGCACATGTGGACAAGGACCTCCTTTATGAGGAGATTTTTTCCATTCCCAAGGTACATCAAAGTACCTCCATGTCATATCCACATCATCCTCTCCCTTCCATGTCACTCGCCACATGTCAATTTGTGAGGGCTTGTGAGTTCTCAACTCACCCTAGCCCTTGATCTCCTCCACCATGGCTTAATCCTAGCCCTCCATTTCTTTAAAGTCACTTCTCCGAAAAATGCTGGAAATGTCTCCACTCTCTATCACCCACTTTAGCAATCACACAAGAACATACACTTAGCAAATTTTGAAGCCATCACTTAGCCATTCAAGCCATCACCATTGTTGCAGCATTTTGAGCCTCCATATTGCATCTAATCACATACCCACATCCTCCATTGCATTCCTAATCACTTTTCCATCATTTAGAGCTAATATTTTAGCTATGTTGTCCAAGAAGGAGCACATAATCGAGCATCAACAAGGGCCAACCAAACCATCAATTTGAACAAGGTAAAAAGTTTCATTTTCTTATCATTTGTTTGAATTCAACTAGGCCTAATCTTGAGTTTTTTTATGTGTTTTTCCTTATTGAATTTCAGTTAGTTAAATTGCATCTTAGAGTAGGTAAGAACACTTGCACACAGAGACAACAAATTATACCATGCAAACTTGCTTTACAAACCTTTTTCTCAGACTCAACCTCAAAAGGATTCAAGACTCAATTTTCTTTGGCATTCTTAGTCTCTGAAACTTTTAAACACACTTTAAATACTTCATCTAACAATTCTTGGTAGTAATCGGCTCCAAAATCAAGTGTTTCTATTAAACCCTCAAAAGAGTAGGGTTTTACACAACCACATGATAGTAAGAATACACTGTCTACCATATCAAGTTTCACAAAACAATGAATTAGCACTCCTCCTTTTGGGAAAACATGTATAAGCATCTACAAAAAATTAGTTTCAAATCTCATAAGTTTTCAATGGTTGGGAAGAAAGATATGAATTTAATTAGCTCGTTGAAAACCCTTGTTTCTGAACATGGCTACTAGTAGTAATTTTGCTATAACTTTTTCAAAACTCAATGAAATTGCATGAAATCAAAAACATTAATTTTTTAAAATAAAAATTTAACTTCCCATCCACTCATAGATTTGGAATTGATCCGTACCAGGCTATACAAGACCGATTTTTCACTGTTTTTGTAGAAAATTGTCAAAAATTGCAATGAAAACAATGTATTTCATGAAAAAATCCTCCAGCTTCTTGGAGCATTCCTTTCATTCATTCCATCTGAATTATGATTAAAAATAGTTACAATTCGAAGATATGCCCCTTTTCCTTCAAAAACCTAAAAACCTAATGTAACTTCATGTATTTTTTGCACTTAAACTTCAAAATATGCATTTTTCAAGACTTCAAACCTAACCTAAGTTGGTAACTCACTTACAACCCCACTTGGGTGGGTTAAAAGGTTCATTATAATATTATTTTCCCCTTTTACAGTATTTGCAACCTCCTTAAATAACATTACTAACTTTTTACCTCCTAGGAGTCCTTAACAAATTCAAATATTTGAACATAGACTTTTGGAGGGAAACTCCTCTAGCCCCTATTACATACTCAAAAGGATCCCATTGAGTGGGAATCCACACTAAAACACCAAAATGGACCACTTCATGAAATTTCTCATTAAAATCTAAAACTTACATTTTCAGGTTGTTAGATGCTCTTGCATCAAGGTTCTCCATATTAAATTCTAAAAACTTGCAAGAAGGGGTGCCCAAGGATGGAAGAGCCAATGCCACAACACCCATAAAAATTTCTAGGTCCTTTGATCAACGCGAGTGAAAAGGTGGGTCAGTTGGGCTATGGAAGGACACGAACTAGCAACACCTCAATCTAAAAATATACTTTAAAAAGCTCCTACAATGCTACAAACCAACACTCCACACTAAAATATGCCTAGAAAACATCATAACAAACAAAAAATGAAGGAACAAAGGAATCCATCACCAATATATGCTCAACTAGAACCCCTGTAGTGGAGCTAAGTCAATATCTTGCTCAAGAGTATCTTGCAACTCCAAAACTAAATCCAACCTTAAGGGTTTGTGCCATCAAAGCCCAAGGAGATCTCTCTACAATCCGACAACACTTCATTATCATAAGTTTGCATAACCAAATGAGAGAAAATGAGGGAGTATATATAGACTTGAGACCCAAATGTTTGAATGTCCTTTCCCTCCAAAAGGGGATGCCACACTCGGGGATAATAATATACTTTATTAAAATTCACTTAAATCCCTTTATCTTGGTGTCCACTATAGTCATGCATTCAATTTTATTTTCAAAAAAACTTAAGTTATCACATGATAGAAGTGGGGGTCCAAGGGGCCTTTTTGACTTTATAAAATTAACTTAAGTTGCAAATATTTCCCTTTCCAAACTCCAAGGATGGTGGAGATGCCAACTGCCAAAAATATCGAGACACCATCAACTGAAATTGTACCATCACTGCTAGAAATATAAATCCTACATTGAACTACTACCAGGACCATTGCTAGAAATAACACTTACTAAAAATAGCATATTGTTAAAAATAGTGAGTGTGTCCAAACTCAATATAAGCCCATTCTAAGATGTAGATATGCCTTACTAAAAATAGACACTGCTAAAAATACACTACTAAAAATAGCAATAACTGCCCAACAAGGACCTAAAAAAAACCATAAAGACTTAGAAAAATCTATGAAAAACTCTTGCAATAACCTCCTAAAAAGTAGACAAGAAACCTCCAAGAATCTTGGAATCCCTAGAAATGACTCTAAGTAGCCTATGAGACTCTGAAAATAGACATTGCTAAAAATAGCAATGACTACCTACCAAGGATCTTAGAAAACCCACAAGACACAAAAAACTCTATAGCAAACTCTTGTAATAACCTTCTAAAAAGCAGACAAGAAACCTCCAAGAATCTTGGAATCTCTAGAAATGCCTCTGAGTAGCCTATGAGACTCTGAAAATAGATTAATGATCACTGAAGTGCAAAAGATGCATCTTAAAGAACCTGAAAAATCCTATCCTTATTAGTCTTTCATCCATTAAAATATTTTTATTTCTAGCCCCCCAATAAAAACCCCCACTTTTTATAGATAGTCTTTGTGCCAACATTAGATGGCAAGCCATTCTTGGCCTTTAAGGAGAGCCAAGACATAAGAGTATCCTGGTTCAACCAAGTAGTTGCCACTTTTTGAATATGACCAATGTAGTTTCATCAAAATTTTCACTAATAATGATTTGGCATGTGCTAAGGATTCTAGAATGTCTCATTTTGTACTTGCAAGGCTAGGATGAATGACAAATCCTTCCATTAATATAGTTTGACTCCCTCAACATGATAAATTTGCATAGCAATATCCCCACCTATCTTCTAATTATTAATAGATTTCTAATAAATCCTCTCTTTCCTATAATAGTTGATGTCCATTCCACAAATTCTTTTAAAATCTTACTTTCCTCATTCTTTACTCCCTAAAATAAATAATCTATAATAAGGTATCAACGCTTCAAAATAAAATTCCACTTATTTTGAACTAATTTATATTTAATTGAATATGTCTATTGGATTAACATAAATAATTTATGTAATATCTTTACACAAAAACAAAATTTAATCACGAATTAGGGTGGGGACTTCGAAAATAAAATAAAAAACAGTTCTACCTAATCAATGAAAATGTGATGAAAGAGCTTGAAAGAGAATCAGGGTGTTCTAGATTACTTCTTGTCCTTAATGGCGGCCGTATTTGGAGAGACGAAAAGTTTTATTTTTAAATTATTCTTTTGTATACCTACATAATTTATGTTTTTCAAAATGAACGGTGCTTTTTATTGGAATAGATGAAACAATAGATTGATGGGTTGACCATCAACTCAGATCATGGGATGCCAAGTGGTGTCCACAAATATCAATCCGTGAAACTCTTTGGATAGATGAAACCCTTTTTGTAAGAGGTTGACCTTTTTGTAATATAGGTAGATGAATTTAATGAAAATTAGTTATTAATATTTATAGACTAGTATATTTATAAATTTTATTTCTACAATTATATTAGCTACCAACTTATAAAAGAAAACATAATGTTAGGGTTAAATTATAGTTAGAATTAATTTTTAAATTAAAAGCATGAGTTAAAAATATCCTATATTTGACCACTATTACAAGGACTACTGTAATGGAAGTAATGGAAGCGCATTAATCGGGTGAAATTTGTCTACCAATTAAATTGAAGAGAATTAAATTTTGAAATATGTTTTGTTATATAATTAGCACGTATACATTGACAATAGATAAAAAAAATTGAAATAGAAAAAATACTTCAACTCTAAAGAGAATTATTAATAACTAGTTAAGATCTGGTGGTGTCTATAGTTCCTTTGCAAGAACTAAAAATAATGGAGCAAATCAAAGTCGTATTCTTATTGAGTGTGAATTTGATGCTTACATTGCATTGTTTCTATTTTACATAATTCACATTTTTATCTTTCACTATATTTATTTAGAATTTTTTTATCACTTCTATACCAAAATTACATTAATAGCATGACAACCATAAAATAGAATAAAATAATTCTTAAATAGTTATAACATAAAATAAAATAATTGTTAATTAAATAAAAATAACTTTTCAAATAAAATAAAATAATCAATGTAAATATTATAGAATAATTTTTAAATAGTTTGAAGCAAAATAAAATAATTTTTTAAGTATTTAATTTTACTTTTTTAATGAGTTTTATTTTTTCTTGTTTAATTAGAATAAATTGGTTTTGAACTAATCAATAAAAATTATCTTCTTCAATAAAATTCAATCTTCCTAAAGTGAAATGTAAAATATTTAATTTTATAAATTTCAAAAATTATTTCTTGTGAATATGATTGATTAAATTTTTTTGTGTTACAAGTGAATTTTTAAGAAAAATAAAGGTGAGTTATTATTTTTCCTTTAAATACCTTGCTTCCATATGCATTATCTTCTGATTATAGGTATTACTAGCATACCTATATTTAAAAAATATATGTAATGTACGTCGAGAGATATCTTTAGCCACCTATAATATAAATCAAATAAAATAATTTTTAAATAGTAAGAAATAAAATAACTCTTAAGTAAATAAGATAACCTAAGAGTGATAAAATAACCTAATTATAATATTAATTGAATTTTATTTACAACTATTCTCATTTTTCTAATTTTATTTACATTTTTAAAGAGAATATATAACTCTTAAGTAAAATAATTATTTTTCATTCTTTTATAATTTAATTATTATTCTAATGTGAAAAAATATTTTATAATGATATCAAAGAATATTTTTTCTTTTAATTTTAGTATATTAATGTATGAACTTATATGTAATAGTACATTTAACAAAGTTCATTCATACTTAATTATCTAAATTTTAGAAACCTCACATAGTTTTCAATATCGTATCATGATGAATAATATTTTTGATTGAAAAAGATTGCTTAAACAAGTCTATATAAAAAGGGATATCCTATTTTTAAAATATCTTGAATATTTTTTAATTTGAAGTGTATCAATTTCAAAACTTACTTTTATAAAATTTAGTAAGTTCTTTTATTACATTTCTAAATTTATAAACTTACCACATTACTAAATTTATAAACTTTACTTTTATAAACTTACTTTTATACTTTTTTTTTTATTAGACTCTATATTTAAGTTTTTTATATTTTTATAGAATAAAATCTTTAGTGAAACCTTTATTTTAGTCTATTAATAGATATATTATATTTTTGAATAAAATAAAATATTGATGAATTTTGAATGTTCAATGAATGTTCTACTAATTCTTTATCTAATTATATGTAATATAATTGTGATGTATATACATTGGATTCTATATTATGATAATAGATCTGCTTCCTTCTTTTGCATTGTAAGCTACCATAATATATGGCCTTAAAATGAGCTTTTCTAAACAACACAACACAACAAGTATTATGATGTTGGGTCTCCTTTCAATAAAATAGGGCTTCAAAACCCTATTTATCTTACATCTATTATCATACCTTTTTAATAATATGCTATGTTCTCTCTGTAGAAGTTATTGTGATGTATATACATTGGATTCTATATTATGATAATTGATCTCCTTCCTACTTTTGCATTGTAAGCTACCATAATAGATGGCTTTTAAATGAGCTTTTATAAACTATACGACACAACAAGTATTATGATGTCGAGTCTCCCTCCAATAAAATAGGGGTTCAAAACCCTATTATCTTAGATTTTTTTATAGATCACAAACCATACCCAACATCATAATATATTGCATACCATATTTAACATTTCGGTGTCACTTCATTCCCCATATAATATAGTTGATCATTAGACAAATTAGGGTTTTAATCTAATTAGAGTAACATTTAAAATTAATATATATTATGGGCTGCCCCATAATATCTACGCAAGGTATATGTTCCTACAATTTTTAAGTCTGAAACAAATGCATATGCATTCTACTGCTATGATTTAGCAAACTTTCATACAGATGTGTAAGGAGTTTTACCGTAACCATATCCACATTTATCCAGCCTTCTATTGATTACATCAGGCCATATCCACTAAAAAAAATAACACTACTATCTTTTGTTTCTATTACATGCCTGGGAATAAACAAAAATCAACCTGTAATAAAAAGTTCATATTTGTGTTATATATATATATATATATATATATATATATTGCAAAGGAGAAGAACAGAACAGAGTTTTAATCTCCTCCCCTTCTATTTTTACTTTCTCCTCTCCATACGCATAATCAAATAAAACATTTCATTGCATTGCAGACGTATGATATAGATAGCATGTAAAACAAAATACACATGTCCATTTCAGAAATAGAATAATGTAGGGTCATTGAGGTTAAAGATTATATTCCAGAACATAATGCATCCAATTACTTATTTTGTAACAAAATACTCGAACTATAAGCATGTGCATTCAAATCTTTCTTTCTACTTAGTTTTTAAAAGTATAAGACTAAATCTAAAGAGTACATAATATAAATTGTTTATCTGTGTCAACCAGTTTCCTCCTTGCAAGCAGCTTAATAGCAACTACCATGGGGTCAGGCCTCAATAGCTGTTTAATCGTCAAGAACATATCATTTAACATAATGTATCGAAAATATAAAAAATGCTTTTGTTTTTGGGTTTTGTTAAATTGTTTGTGACAATACATTATGGATTCCTGCATGTGGAATATAAACTCCATAAAAGGGCATTGAAACATTTTTAAGGCTTCATTATTTCAACTCCGCTAATATGTTCACCATCCCACTCCATCCAAATATTGCACTAACTACCGCCATTCTTCCCAGCTTCACTCATTTTACAGATTGAGCTGAGGATCTTTCCCAATACCACCAAGGGTCTCTGCTTCTCAGAACGGGTCTCATCTGAGCCAAAACATTTCCCCTGTAGTCATGGTTTCTTAACACTGTTCACAATACAAATTTTAAGTTTTTATATGCCTCTAACTTTTGACTTACCAAAATCAACATTACAGATAATCTAATATATTATGATTATATTGTGATTGATGAATCATACCAGAATACCATTGTGTCTGCAATCTTTTGACAGTGTAAAATTTAAAGAAAGACCATTGGAAACTTGGATCGTCCATGAGAATGTAGGTGATTCCTTGGTCAATGGTGCTCTCTCCATCCATTCATCCATAATATTAAAAAACCACACAAATCAAAGTATTTAAACATAAATCTTTTTTGGGGGTTGCAGTTTGTTATGTATATACTTTGTACATATTCACTGATCTATAGAATGAATGAATGAAAGATTTTGATGACATCCAACATTAAGAAATGTATGTAACTATCATTTTGTTCATATGGGCATGTATTTTAAATGATTATGTAAATTTTGTATTAATTTATGTTAATATTTATAAAATATATATAAATGCATGGAACTACCATTTTGTTCTACCACGCTAGAATATAGGCATGCATTTTAAATGTTTATGTAAATTTTATATTAAAATGTTAATATTTACACAATATATGTAAATTGTATTTAATATGTAGCTTCCATTTCCTCCCATTAAGTTAGAATATAGGCATGCAATATGGAAGCCATTGGTTATTATAAGTGTTATTTTCTATTGTTTTTATTTATTAAAAATAATAATGTCCACAATAATTAGTTTATTAATTTAATTTAATCAAATTTAGTGCCTAAATTAATATTTTTATATTAAAATAAAATTATTTTTAACAAATATTATTAATTAAATGTCTAATAATATATTTATATATTATTATTTTATAAATCTGTAATATACAATTATAAAATTAATATAATATTTGATTTGTAGAATAGATTAAGTTTACAAAGTTTATTGATCTCAAACTATTACTAACCTACCTCTAAGTTGGTATGTCATATGAAATGGTCTATCAACTAAATGACACATTCTTTACCTGCCTCAACACATACTTTTATTACAATACTATGAAGGCAAGTACTCCCACTACGTAACACTTGTTTTACTTTCAAAAGGGTAGTAAATATTATATACTTTGAGAAATATTGGAACTTTTTATTTATTTAAGAGTTATTTTATTGATTTACTTAGTTATTATTATGATGAGATACATTCTATAGTGATAATGACAGCAAGACATGGACTATTTATTGTGATTATGTGCATGAAAATCAAAACATAAGGGACGTATATTTACAAAAACTAGAACTATAAAATAAATATTTACTAAATATAAAAATATTTAAATGTAATAAAATAAAATAAGTTATATAATTATAACCAAGACTAATATGTCTTGGTGTTTTTAGATAGATGAATTTAACAAATCTAATGAGAATGGGAGCAATGACTACTATGTTGTGATTATGTACATAAAAATCAAAACATAAGGGTCATATATTTACAAAAAATAGAACTATAAAATAACTCTTTACTAAATATAAAAACATTTAAATATAAATTAAATAAAATAAGTATTATATAATTCTAAAAAAAATCTTCAAATAAATTTTTTTTTGAAAAATTAAAATTTATTTATCCATGTGTATATGTAGTAAGTAAAATAACTCTAAAATAAAATAAAATAACTTTAAAATTATTTATTGTTTTTCAATTTTATTTTTAAAAAATATATTAATTGTATTTTGTTGTTAAAGTACTATATATCTTGATCACTTTCAATGAACAATATAAAAATAATAGAATCAATCTACAATTTAAGAAACAAATTCCTTTCCTTAGAAATATTTAAATGATGTTCTATTAGTCAAATCTACGTTTATAAAGATCTGAACACAAAAACTTTTGATCTATAAAGTAGGTATAATTCAATCAAAATATAAAAACACTACCATAATTCCACAAACGAAATAAACAACAATAACAATTAAAAGACAAATCCGACCATTTAAATGTTGGTCCACAAAGGAAGCGTCACTCATTTCTACAAAAGCCGGGTCACTCACATCTTACACCTGCCACGCCATCTTGAAAAGGACATTATACAACCCACTCCATGCATTTAATGATGCAACCTTTTCTTGATACATAAATATTTAAATTAAATTAAATTACTTATATGTATGTGGTAAGCGTAGTCAAAGGAGGAAGGAAGAGCGCTTTGATGTTAGGTAGCGGCTGATATTTGGATTCAGTATATAAGTAATTTAATTTAATTTTAATATTTATTTAATGAGGACTTTGTTGAAATAATGGAAGAGTTTATTTTTCTCGCACACACGACTCTTCTAAGGAATCGGTTATGTTATAAGGAATTGGCTGGTATCCGTGATGTTCAGCTGTGACATCACCATCAATCAATTTCAATGACTGTACAGCTCATTGAATTATTTAATAGAATTATATAGAGTTTTTACGGGTGTCTGCTGCGTCCTGTAGGGGGTGAAACACCTAAACTCATGAGCTGGACAAATAAGTTAATACTTATTCCAAAGCTTCTTTTGCGTGGCATGCCTAACTTCTTTCTCTACTACTTGGCTAAACTTAACCACGTGCTGCGTGGCATGCTTAACTTCTTTCTCTGTCATATTCAAACCCAGTCAATGACAGTTACGGGGAAAGTTTCGGCTGCCCCGTAGAAGCTCCGGCTGTCCACATCTATCATGATATAATCTACGGTTTTTGTCGGGGAGTGTAATGCTATGCCTTTATTTTCCTAATGTAGTTAATGTGGGGAATCATTAAATTGCAAGAGCATAAAGAATTCTGTGAAACAACTGGCATTCAAACTATTCGATCGAATACTATTGATCTATTTTTTTTAAACATTATTTGCTCTTTATAAAATATAATATAGGTATTAAAATAAATATCAAATTTTAAATTTATTTTTAAAATGTTCAATATTCTTTTAAATATATTATAAATGAAAAAAATAATATTAATATATTTTAAAATTATATGTTATATATTTTAAAATTATTATTATTATTTTTTTTTTTAGACTGCAGGAATCGGGTAGCACGACCCCCTATAAACTGCAGTGCGCCTAGTAAACTTTTTAACGTGATCGGCGGCGCTGGCGCGACACGCCCTCGGGTACCACGGGACGGGGGGGAGACTAGAACTTGTGACCAGCAGAGCCGCAACGGAATTACTTAGCCAACCAAGCTAGGGCCCCCGCCCATTTTAAAATTATTATTTTAATGTTTATTTACAATTTTAGATTTTTTTAATATTTAAATTATACTTTATACAAAATAAATATAATAGTCAATATCAATTTTTAATTGTATTTTGTCAAAGTTTGGTCTTCAATTTTGTATAATTATGTATTGGCATATGTATTAACCATTGAGAAGTTCATCTTCCCTCGCTCGTTGAATCTCTATAAATTTTAGGAACGAAAATCATATATATTATTTTATTTAATAAAACAATCTAATTTTACTATGACTATTAGTGAGGGACTTTTTAAATCGTCAAATGATATCGAAATCTAAATACTATCAATATATAGATTCTTCTTGAAAATGTAAATTAAAAAAAGGTCACCTCATTTCAAATCTATATACAAAAATTACGACTTTCCAAAATTAAAAGACAAAATTGTCAAAAATGGTGGTTTTGAAAACTGGTGGTATAATAAGTATCATAGCAATAGGTAGTTTTGGAAGACCACAAGATTTTGATACTTTTTCCTAGTTTTGGGAATCTAAAGAACACATAACATATATAATAAAAAAATGTTCTTGTAGGATCGACGTTGGCATGTTAACGTCAGAGTCTGACAGCAGTGGTGATGTTTAAAATAAAATAATATATATGTATTTATATCTGCAACATAATTTTTCAGCTCCTACTCAGCACACACTACCCGCCCAGAAAGTTTTAAAAATTGCGTTGCAGTTTTATGGCTTCGCTTCTTTTGATAATATTGAGAACCAAAAATGCAAAAAATCACACGTTTATGTTTTTAAAGGTTCTAATGGAAAATTCAACAATTCACCGTAGGAAAATTTATTGTTACGGAAAATTAAAAAATTAACTGTCAAAAATTCATGCAATTAATTTTTCGGCGGTGAATTATTGGTGGTGAATTTTCCGTCTGTAAAAGAGATTTTTTTTAAATTAATTAATTTGTATATATGTTTATATTTTAAATGCATTTAGATATATTATTTTAGGCCAATTTTTGATTATATAATAATCAAAGGTAACCTATTGAATTTCTGTATAGAAAGTTTTTAATAATATTTAAGTTCTTTATATTACATAATATTTAAAAAATCGTTAAATATTCATATTTTTTCTGGTTTTAGGAAAACTCACCCAGCAATTCACTGCAGAAAATTCACGTCAACAGTTTATCACGAGAAAATTCACTGTCATGACAAATTCACCTCAAATAAAATTCATCACCAGCAATTTATTGCAATATATATTAAAAAATATTAATTGTTGGTGGTGAATTTGTCATGGTGGTGAATTTTCGGGACAGTGAATTGTTGGCCTTGATTAATAATTAGTTTAATATTTCACATTTAAATTATGTTGTGATATGTCATTAAACAAAGTTCATCTCAATATATATAAAATCTTAATCTTTTTTATTTCAATAAAACACATGTCTAATTATTGTATTTGTAATAAATTGAATCTTTTTCAGACTTACATCTTATATTCAAAAATTTGAATTTAAAAAATTCATTTATTAACATAAACTATTTTAAAAAGATTATATTATGTTTGGCCTTTAAAATTAGATTATTTTTAAGAATATAATTTTAAACTTGAGAGAACATCTTTTTTTAATCACTGTCTTATTGATCATGCTTCTCTTAATTCTCCAGCTTTGTTAATTATCTTTTTGAAACCTTGCATTATCTTAAATATATATATTTTTTTATATATTTATTGATCTTACATAAAATTTAACCGTTTAATACTTTGTATTTAATCCATTAAATGCATTATTAGATACCGCATGATTTCTACTTATAGACATTGAAAATCACATAAAATTTAACTGTTTAATACATTGTATTTAATCCATTAAATACATTATGATATTGCTATCAGGATTCAACCGTGTAGTTTCGAGTCAAACTCAGTGACCCATGTTTCATGAGTAGTGGTTCAACAAGAACCCATCTCTCATGATATCGAATGGTCCACTTAGCACTCATTGCATCTAGGTGATGCTCACAGAGGTGAAGTGGTCCGTCCCGGAGGTCACCCCAGTCTGCTCCAGCTCAAGCGCGCTTAACAGGGAGTTTTCTCCAAGGTTAAGCCCCTTGAGTTTTTACCCCATTTGCAAAACCTTCAGCAAGTGTTGTGCCTTATGAACCATTCATAATAGAGCCCCTTTAGCTCATCAATTGATAAGTAGGAGGTATTTTTCCACAGCGTGTCAAATTATGATATTGCTATCAGGATTCAACCGTGTAGTTTCGAGTCAAACTCATTGACCCATGTTCATGAGTAGTGGTTCAACAAGAACCCATCTCTCATGATATCGAATGGTCCACTTAGCACTCATTGCATCTAGGTGAGTTTCGAGTCAAACTCATTGACCCATGTTTCATAAAATGTTACAATGAAAATAAATCAATTGTAACATTATTATTAATGATAATCTGAACATTAACATCTTGAAATAGACATCAATCCTAACCATGACAACATTTTAAGGCTACATTATAGTGTGGATTATCCTTCCAAAATTAAGTCTTTTGAAGAAGAATTGGGTGCACTAATAAATATTTCATTTCATCAAATAACTTGCCTTTTGTTGTTTATCCATCCACATATTAAAAACGTACAAGATATGAAAATAAAATTTCAATATTAAGGAGGCTGAGTTTTTTTAATTTGTGCTAAGTGGACCATTCGATATCATGAGAGATGGGTTCTTGTTGAACCACTACTCATGAAACATGGGTCAATGAGTTTGACTCGAAACTACACGGTTGAACCCTGATAGCAATATCATAATTTGACACGCTGTGGAAAAATACCTCCTACTTATCAATTGATGAGCTAAAGGGGCTCTATTATGAATGGTTCATAAGGCACAACACTTGTTGAAGGTTTTGCAAATGGGGTAACAACTCAGCGGCTTAACCTTGGAAAACTCCCTGGTTAAGCGAGCAAAGATCTGGGATGGGTGACCTCGGACGAACTGCTTCACCTCTGTGAGCATCACCTAGATGCAATGAGTGCTAAGTGGGCCATTCGATATCATGAGAGATGGGTTCTTGTTGAACCACTACTCATGAAACATGGGTCAATGAGTTTGACTCGAAACTACACGGTTGAATCCTGATAGCAATATCATAATTTGACACGCTGTGGAAAAATACCTCCTACTTATCATTAAATACATATTAAATACCGCATGATTTCTACTTATAAACATTGAAAATCTTGTACTAGGTAACATCATTGAGAGACCCAAAAGAACCGCAAAGAACACGATAACTAATTTATAGTTGGTAATAGTCAATGAAGGTTTTAATTTGTGGGCCGCAAACTTGGTGGAGTCCAATAAAGTTTATTTTTTTTATTTTTATATTGAATAAGAGTCCAAGAAAGTTTTGGCATGTAGGTAATTAGTCATTTTCATTTCTAGAAGAATAAAAAGTACCAAAGAAGTGTCATTTTCCCTGAAACAGTTTATGTTAAATCGACGGGAATGGCACCAAATTTTCTACGATTCTTTCCCGGCAAATTGAGTGGATCTAGAATAACTTGAATTAATTTATTATACATGTGCCACGCGTTTAGTAAGATTCTTTCTCCGCACATGGCGAGTGGGGAACACCGAAATTTCATTTCCCATCCCTTTTACCCAGTCGGTAGTGAGGAAACTTCTGCGCAATTCCTGGGACCCCACTGTATGCAACGTGTTTAGACTTTTTCCAAACCATTCCCTTATAATTTCCACCTTTCTTATATTTCAAAGATAAGGTTTGTACGGCTGGGGTAAATAGGGTAAAGGCATTGGTCAGCCTCCTTAATATTGAAATTTTATTTTCATAGCTTGTACGTTTTTAATATGTGGATGGATAAACAACAAAAGGCAAGTTATTTGATGAAATGAAATATTTATTAGTGCACCCAATTCTTCTTCAAAAGACTTAATTTTGGAAGGATAATCCACACTATAATGTAGCCTTAAAATGTTGTCATGGTTAGGATTGATGTCTATTTCAAGATGTTAATGTTCAGATTATAATTAATAATAATGTTACAATTGATTTATTTTCATTGTAACATTTTATCAAATAGGAATTCTTTTATTGTTGTTTATTTATGTATTTGTGATATATGTTTTAGGTGAAGTATTTCAAAAGATTAACTAAATGAAACTTATTTTAAGAATTTATATTCCCTACAATGTTATAATTGTTAATTCACTTTGTTGATTACAACATGTTATTTTTATAGAATTTATAATTTCATAGATATTCTAGATCTATATTGTTTTGTCTCAAATATGGAGTTGAAAAGGCAGGACATAGGCGCCCCAGGGGCCACTATCTTTAGAGGGTAAATTCATATTTGTTTTCGCAGTCCTTCAATGTCAGATCAAAGCTTTTGTTTCTCGCTTGTCGCACTTTTGGATCACCGCCAGATAATTTTGTAACTGAGTTTTCATGAATTGTCAAGGTGTAGGGTTTCAATTGCAAAAACAAATAATTGATCTTCAATCTTATTCAAACTTGAAACTTGCACATTCAAAGAAAGAAGAAAAGTTGGGCTATTTAAGGGCTTGCCTTAGTTAAACCCCGTGTTAGTGTTTCCACTTCCTCAATGGCAATGCCAATGATAAATGATAAATGATAGGAAGAACTGGTGAATCTACAAAGTGTTGTGACTCACCACCCTTCAATAGCTTCCTTGAAGGACTAAAGTCATACACATCTCCCAAGGTCTTGATCTTGCTTGCTTGATTGCTTGAATGACCTGAATTACTTGGAGACCTACAAAGGATTAACCTTCACAAACAATATGAAAACATAAACATGCATAAACTCACACACATTTTGGGAGGATGTTTGAATCTTGAATTGTTACAATAAATCTTTTAATGGCTGCTCTTGACTTGTTAAATAATACTCTCAATCATAAACTCTTTAAATATATAAAATAATTCTAAAATTATTTTACTTATATTATTTTCAAACACTATATACAAAATTATATGTATTTTTAATTGTATTATTTTTTAATAATATCAAATTATATATTTAAAAAATTAAACACACGGGATGAGACTTTTTTATGCCAATGGATGACTCTCTTGATATAATAATGTCTATCCATAACTAAATAGTTGTAATTTAAAATTACTTTTAAGTCGTTCTCTTACAATCACATTCACCTCCATATTAAAAGGTTGCAATCAATATAAATAATTAATATTGCAAAGATACTGGGTCTGGAATTGTTAAAAATCAAACGTGACCCAAACAAAAATCTAGGTAACTAGTGTGAAAGGCGTTCATAACCTAAAGAAATAATCTAATGGAGCACGTTTGGACATGTGAATTTAAAACAAAAAAATCCCCAAATCAATACGACCAACCATAAATTTAACGGGAAGAAGATTCTTTCTGTTGACGGGAATGGTGGGAAACCCTTAGTAACTACAGCAGGGCGCTTACACTGCCTCTACCTAAAACTACGCTTAACTACAAAGCCCAGCAGAGCGCTTATCCCACTGCCTCTACCGGTAACTGGTAAGTATAGTGACTTCCAAAAAGCCGTCTATACAGGCTGGATAGCATTCGTATTGTTATTAGTCCCTGTCACGTTGTTAAAATTTCTGTGCCGGTCCTTAAGATGGCGTTCACTGACATAGGACTTAGTTGGCACTCACAAAGTTCTTTCTTCCCCATCCTCTGGGTTTAATTATTAGGGGAGGGGATCTAATAGTTGAGCACTCTAATTACACTTATCTAATTAGTCTACGTGGAAATTTTCACTTCCAATTTTTTACAGCAGTTTATTTGGGAAGTCCCCTCCCCTTTTTATAACTAAGGTTTCGGGGCCACATCATCAAATATGATGATACATCAGCATGCTTTTGTCAAGGTGTCCAAAAAGGCGCAAAAAAAAAAGTGAGACCAATACTTGTGCATTCACAACATGTTTTATTGAGCACTGATGTGGCATCACATGACTGGTTGCTTTTTAGATCAAATAAATACATTTTGTTTAATTGCGGGTAGTCATCATCAACACTAACAACTTTAAAGTCACAACTATTGGTCCAATATTGATAAAAATATTGGGCATTATATAAACAAATACTATCACAACTATTGAAACATGCTCAAGTATAGGGTCCTCTCCCCTAAATTAGTAGGGGAGAGGATCTCACATTGGAGCACCCTAACTTTTGGGGTTCATTTGGAGCATCACGTGGATTAAAGGTTAAAAAAATATTTCGTCACTTAAGCAATGCAAGTGTGGACATGAATATTTTGTTTTGAGAGGTGTCCAACCCATCTACTACATGGACGATGAGGAGAGGTGGAGTGGGATATTTTTCGTGTATTTCTTAAAGGTTGGTCAACAATGGATTGGGAGGACCCTTGATCCTAGCCTACCAACAGATTAGTACATGTTGACCATGTTGTGTGGCAAGTGGGCACAACACTATATTTTTTAAAACATGCTAACATCAAATGTGTGCCGCCTCCTCTTTCCTCCTCGACCTACCACATTAACTTTGCATCCATCTACATATACTTGTATATGATGGCACCAAATTTCTATATCATGGAGGCTTCAATGTTTCAGTACCTCACATTTATCATTCATCAACACCCCGCTATTGAGACTCCTCTTCTTGAAAGTTTGTTGCATTTGCCACCAAAACATGTTTACTTCATCTTTGTATTGGCAATTATTTCCATTAAAGGAATGGTTGTCAATGTTGGCTCATTGCTCATTGTTCTTCTTCTAAGCTTTGTCTGCATGTGTTCGACCTAGGTGAAGATTCTACACCTAATTAATCCAATGAACCAAAAACACAATATGTTTTGAGGTGTTTGTTGTGTTTCATTTCTTCTCTTTTTGTATTATCCTGCTTCACTTCTTTATGATTTGAGGTGTTTACTGTGTTTAAATTGTTTTTCATTCTTCTTTATTCATTAGGGTTATCACTCTTCTTACTCCTCTCGCTAGTTTCAAATGGAAGCATGTAATTAAAATGGTTTTAAATTCAAACATTTTTAAATGGTTTTAAATAGAAGCATAGTGGAACAATGGGGTTTAAGGGTTCACATACTATTTTTTTAATCTTTACTGCTTTAGATGGTATTCCATTGTATCACTCCTCTCTATGGCTATAAGTGGAAGGTTTATTGAATTTTTGGTTCATTGTATTGGTAATGAAGTGGTTGAACTGATATTTTGGTTTTCTTTGCGATTATGAAAATCAACAAATGCACAATAATGGTTGGCATAATTTATAGTTGATTGCTTGAAGCTTTTTGTTTCTTTAACTTTCTATTGAAAAGATTCAAAAGATTCCAAATTTCAAAACTTGTGGTCGAGGGTGTTTATCAACACAAACATATTATGTGTTTTGTAACACATTTACATTATGAAAATTTAAATCTTCTATTAGAGCATCATTGTGATCTCTCCAATTTAAGTTATAAATATAAGTTTACAATTCCTTCAATTAGTAATTTTAAACTAACAAAATTTATGGAAATGGGTTATCAAAATTTTTCTTGGTTTCCAAAAATATTGTAAAGTTGGCTTCACTATTCATAAGGGTCTCTACATGTCTTATGCATAATAATGTTTAAATAGATTACTTACACCCTTATCAGGTTTAGGGTTTAGTTGTATTTATTCATGATGTTATGAAAGGGGCAATACATGTGCTTGTTGTAATCTATGTTTAAAAACAATTTAATTTAGATAATACGTGGAAATATAATTTAGTCAACTGTGAAGATGTACTCATTTTATGAAATGGACAATTTGATCTTGTTGTAATATGTGTTTATGAAATTAGTCTTTTTTTTAGGTATGTATGAGTTGGTGTTAGTATAATTGAAAGTGTTCTAAGGAATTAACTCCTTGCTCTTCTAAAATTTATAAATGTTGTTCAAAGTAATTATTATCCTCTTTAATTCTATAAACAAAGACCCACAATGATGAAATCTCAAGTTTTAAGATGCTTGTTCATGTTCGAACCACATAATAGTGAATAGGGAGTGTCTCCTATTGATTTTGAATGTTTGTCCAATATTTCCTAAGGAACTATAATTGCACATGTCAATTAGTGTCGTGTTCATCTACCGTTTTATGAAATACTTTATCAATTGTTTATTAGTGGCTTTAGCTTGGTCATTACTTTGTATATAAAATGTAAAAGAGAAGCTTTTTAAAATTGATGTGCATTACAAAACTTCTTAAATTCTTAGTTTTTAATGAATGTACCATTATCTATAATAATATAAGTAGGTAATCAAAAGCATGACATAATATCTTCCATTACGAAAATTACAAATGTCTTAGGACCTAGTGAATTTGAGTGGGGTGACCTCCACCCATTTAGTGAAATAATTAGTTGCATTGATTGAAATATATTTAACAACATAGGCTTCACATCTCCTCCTTTGTGTGTGTTATTTGTATAATTGGAAAATATATTTTACTCACAAACAAGGAAGTCATAAGACTTTCCTCTACATATAGTAGATTCTATTATTATTTTTAGCATAATCTATGTTTCAGATGTAGATAGTGATGATAAAAGTGCATATCATATCAATGAAAGAAGGATTTGTGGCAATCAAACTTGATAATACAAAGGCAAAGCATCTGTCCATCACACCATGGTGTGACCTATTCCCATACTCATACTATAGATTTATCACATGCTTATTACTAAACATGCAATCCCAAATCTCTAATTTTGATTGTTAATAATGATAAAAAATGAAATCTTTATCATTATAAAAACATATTTACAAATATATAAGCACTTATAATCCTTCTATTATTGCGAGGAACTATTTTAGATTCGATTAATAATAGGCATGATTATTATTTGTTATTTTATCACTTAATTATAATTTTAAATTGATTTATGGTGTATTTTATTTCTCTACATCTATCTATCTTCATTTCATATCTTACATAGACAACATCATAATATGGCTTCTTCCAAACCCTTATCTATTTTTTTTCATTTTGCATTTGAGTTTATTCTTGTCTAAAAATGTTACATCTAGACATAATCACCATCATCTCTATTCCTACACTATTTGGTCTCTAGCTACATCTCTCTAAACCTCTATATTATCTCTCTCACAAGCTAAAATATTGCATTGTACTAATGGTACCCTATACACAATGGTAGCCTAAATAAAAGGGTCTTAAACTAAGCGCATACATGTCATTTTAGTTATTCTATAAATTCCTATATATTCTATATGTTATAAATGTTGTAGTCAGTCTACTATAACTGTATATATGTAAATTTTTATCTATTCTATAAAATGCAAATGTTGTAGCAACAGTTCTATAAATGCATATATGTTCTATATGATGTAAATTTTGTGTATCCACTTTATTATAACTATTTATATGTGTGGAAAGTGTACCATGGTGACTGTTGGAGAGGCAACCATTGGAGGGGTGACCGTTGGTGAGAAGTCTAGTTCGGTGGTGGGCTTGAGTGATTTGAATTTGAACTCAAGCTCATGGAATCATGTCGAGTTTCAGTTTGGATAGTCTACAGATTTGGGGCTTTTTGATGCAATAGCTGGCAAGGATGGATAGTGTGGTGTGGATACACTACTGCTCCTTGGTGGTGAGACTGGGAAGATTAGGTTGTGTGGTGAGGATGCGGTCAACGATGCACTCTCAGATGGGAAATGTGCGGGTGAGACCTTCAAGGTGCTTTGTGATGAATGTCCATTGAAGGAGGTGTTTCCTAAGCTCCAAGGGGATAATGTGGCTGATGGATTTGAAGAGAGGGTCCCATCAAGGGAATCTTGTGCAACTAATTTGAGTATTCCTTGAATCGAGCTTGCTCCGGTGGAAAATGGTCAGCCAACAGGGAAGTCCTCCTTGTTGGGTCAAAAGTGGTCTGACCTTTTTTCTTCCAAGCTTAAAGGAAAAGGCATAACATTTGAGTCTGTGTCCTCTTCTAATGTGGAAGGTGGTTTTTCCTTGTTTTTTTCAAACTCTCTAGTTGACAAAAATATTGCTAAAATGGATTTTTCTCTGGTTGGCAAGTTTTTAGGTCCTCGGCCTAATATTGAGGAGGTCCACACTTGGGTTCATAAGAAGTGGGATTTAAAAGGTCAGGTGGAAGTTGCAACCATGGCTAAAGGTTTTTTCTCCTTTTTCTTCTCTTGTGATGAAGACTTGAGAACAGTGTTTGTGAAAGGGTCGTGGACATTTGGGTGTCTTACTCTGGTTCTTTGTCCTTGGGAACCTGGGATGGATTTTTCCAAGTGTCTCTTTCATTCTGCCCCTATGTGGGTTAAGCTTCTGAACTTTCCTTTGGAATATTGGTATGAAGAAGTTTTCAAGGCGGTGGCTAACTCTTTTGGGAAGATTATATCTATTGATGAGGCCACCCTTTCCAGGAAGCGGCTGGGTGCAACTAGGTTTTGTGTCATGATTGACCAAGATGTTGTGATGCCTGAGTTCTTCTTCCTGAACTCTAAGGTGGGGTCATGGAAGTAATAGATTGTTTTTGAAAATCTCCCTTTTGCATGTTTCAAATGTAAGAAGGCAGGGCATTGGGCTAAGGATTTCCCTGCTAAAGGGGACTCGCCTAAGACTGCTAAGCAGACTAAGGTTTGGGAGATTAAGGAGCCTAAAGAGAACCAAGGTGACTCATATGTTGGTATTAGTATGGAGGGTGAAGTTAACATTGAAAACTATTTTGTTCCTCCTATTGAGATTGGCAAGGATCCTTAGAAATCTGTGGAGGTGGTTGCAGACCAGTCTTTTATTCAAGATGTGGATCATGTCTCAAATAATTTGTGCTCCCCAAAAAGTTTTATGATGGAGCCTATTGTTGCCCCGCCTTCTCCTCAATTTAATGCCTTGGGGCCGACAGTTGGTAAGGGTGCTTTGGTGGTGGCTAACATTGGGAGCAAAGATGAAGAAGGTTTCATCTAGGTGAGGGGTAGGAGGAAGAATTCCTCTACTTCTCCCCCCCCCTCAACCTCACAAAGGCATTACCATGAGAAGGTAGAAAGCGGATTGTGGGTCTAAGTCAAGGGGCCAGAGAAGACCTTCCCTACAGAAAAATAGGGAGAGGGAGTGCAAGTGGGATATTACTGAGGGGGTTTAGAAAACCCTCTTTAATCTATGCTCTAAGAGCACTCCTTCTTCCTACAAATGAAGATCATTTCATGGAACTTTAGGGGGTTGAATAATATGCACAAACAAGACCTCCTAAAGAACTTAGTCCAAGACCATAAGCCAGACATCTTGTTGATCCAAGAGACTAAAATGCAGATTGATAAGTTGGAAGCTTTGAAGAATCTATTCTTTAAGGACTGTGGTTTCCATGGGGTTAGCTCAGAGGGAGCTTTGGGTGGTGTTGCCACATTTTGGAATACTAAGTTGATTAAAGGTGTCTTGATTATTGATGGTTTCAATCATGTGGAGACTAATTTTACTTGGATTAGGGATTATTATTCTTGGGTTACCTCTAATGTGCATGCTCCTAACCTGAAGGGAACCAAGAAAAAGTTATGGGATGATCTGGGGAATCTTAGGATGAATTTTTTGGATTAACCCTAGCTTGTAATGGGAGATTTCAACACCCCTTTGCGTGACAATGAGAAGGTGGGTGGGTCTCAAGCCAATCCGGAGAGTTGGCTTGATTTAAGATTATTTATTGATGACAATGCTCTTATCAATGTTATGCTGACAGGAGCTAAGTTTACCTGGTCCAACATGTGTGTTGGTGTGGATAATATTCAAGTTAGATCAGACAAAGCTTTAACCTCTGCATCATGGTTTTTGGACTACGCTTTTTCTTTGTCTTCTGTTATGAGGTGTGGGTCTAACCACTTCCCCATCTCCTTTGTTGCTAATAGGCTTGGGGGCAAGAAGCATTTTCCTTTCTGGTTCGAAGCCATGTGGTTAAGGGATCCAAGGTTTATGGAATGTATTAGAAGTTGGTGGCAAGCTAATATAGATGGTTGTGCAATGTTCAAAGTTGCCAAGAAGTTAACTTGTGTTAAAAGGAATCTCAAGAAATGGAATAAAGAGTCATTTGGTCATATTTTTTATTCTAAAAGCTCTATTCTAAAGAAATTGGATGATATTCAAGATGCCATTCAATCTAAGGGATTATCAGAGGACTTACAACTCCTAGAGGATGGTCTTCTTAGGTAATTTCTCTATATTGTTGCTAAGGAAGAAGATTTCTGGAGGTAGAGGTCTTGTGCTATTCGGTTGAAGTCTACTGATCGTAATTCTAAGTTCTTTCATCTCACTACTCTTAGGAATAAATCCTCTAATAGAATCTCTTCGATTATGGCTTATGGTTTGCTGCTGGAGGATGAGAGGCTATTAGAAGAGTGGCTATTGGCTTCTTCAAGCACCTCTTAAAGGATGATCTGGTCTGGGACCAAAGCTATGTGGATTCCTCTCTAGAAGTTATTCCTAAAGTTGTCTCGGAGGATCTGAACAAGGAGCTTATGACTTTCTTTGTCCCTAGAAGTTAAGAAAGTGGTATTCTCTTTTGAAGGTAACAAGGCCCCTGGGCCTGATGGTTTTCCCTTTTTTTTTCCTAGTCATGTTGGGAGATTGTCTCAGAGGATGTTATCATTGCTACTAAGGAGTTCTTTGGCTCTAGAAGTCTTCTCAAAGAGTTGAATGCAACTTTTATTATTTTGATTCCCAAATCTGTTGAAGCCAAGAGCTTTGGTGAGTATTGCCCGATTAGTCTTTGTAATTCTATTTATAAGATCTTTTTGAAAGTGCTTGCTACTAGACTACAAAAATTCTTGTTGAGTCTGATCTCTAAGTATCAAAGTAGTTTTGTTAAGGGCTGTTAGATTCTTGATTCAATTATTATTGTTCATGAGCTTGCTCACTCCATTAATGTTTCTAAGAAATTGGGTTTCTTCCTAAAGTTGGACCTACTTAAAGCTTATGGTAGGGTGAACTAGAACTTTCTTCTGAATGTTTTGGGTTGTTTTGGTTTATGTAATAAGTTTCTACAAATTGTCGATCAACTTATCTCTACTTTGTCATTTGTTGTCCTGGTGAATGGCTCTCCTTCCCCCTTCTTTAGGAGTTCGTGTGGGCTGAGGAAGGGGGATCCTATCTCACCACTTCTCTTCATTTTGATGGCGGAGGCTCTTGGAAAGAATATCTAGAAGGCGCTTAGTGCTAGTGCTCTGAGGGATCTTTCTCCTTCTTACAAATGTGTTTCAGTTACTCATCAACAATTTTTTGATGACACTATTATGATGGGTGAATCCTCTGTTAGGGAAGTTAAAGTTGTTAAGAGTTTGCTAGTTGACTACAAGAAGGCTTCTAGTCAGAAGATCAATCTTCATAAGAGTCAAATTTTCTTAATACTCTTGAAAAATGCAGCAAAATCTTGCTAGAATCATGTCTTGCAAGAAGGGTGAGCTCCCGTCTTCTTATCTAGGGCTTCCCTTATGTATCTCTAAGATCCTAGTTTCCTTCTGGTTGGGTTTGTTGGATAAATTTGGTAGGAATTTGGTGGGTTGGAAAGGTGCACTCCTCACCCAAGTAGGTAAGATTCAACTTATTTCTTCCACTCTCCAAAATTTTCCTTTGTATGCTACGAGTCTCTTCAGAATTCCTATCCAGTTTGAAGAAAAAATGGAGCAGATAATAAGAAGGTTCCTTTGGTCAGGTGTTGAGACCAAATCTAGAATCCCTCTTGTGGCTTGGGATTTAGTGTGTAGAGAAAAGAAGTGGGGGAATCTTGGTATTAGAAATCTAAGAGCTTTCAACAAGGCTCTTCTGTCGAAGAATGTTTGGAGGCTCTTGAATGGGGAGATTGGGTGGGCCTCTTTGGCTAGTAATAAGCATTTGTATGGATTGGAGAGATCTTGGAACTTTTTGACTTTGGAAGAAATTCCCTCTAGTTCGTGCTTTAGAGGAATATAATTCTTTGTAGGGATGTGATTGCTAAGGGTGTTAAATGGCTGATAGGTGATGGTACAAGTATTCTTTTCTGGGAAGATGTTTGGTGTGTTGTTATTCCATTATGCAGTCTTCCTTGGGTCCCCCTATTTTCCCTTGTGCAAATGAATTTTTGGGACTAAGGTGGCTGATTACTTTGAAGATGGGGAGTGGAAAAATTTCAAGGATTGGGATCTATCTTTGAAGGTACCGAAGGACTTCTTATGCAAGTTTCAAATTCCCTCTTTTCCTAGACCGGATAGAGCAATTTGGGCCCCTTGTGCTAATGGATTTTTTTCGGTGGCCTCTGCTCTCAAGAGCTCAATGGTGGTGCCTTCTTCTCTTCCTTTCTGGGGGAGGTTATGGAATAAGAAGTTGATTCCTAAAGTGAATGTTTTCTTCTGGCTGCTTATGTAGGGTAAAGTTTTAATGCAGGATAACCTTTGTAAGAGAGGGTTTGCAATTCCTAATAGATGTGTTCTTTATGAAGCTAATGGAAAGTGTTGTCCATATCTTCTTGGGTGTGAGTATTCTTTTTCTCTTTGGAGTAAACTTCTTAGTCTCTAGAATATTGGTTGGGACTTTTTGAACTCTCTTGAGAATTTCTTTGATTAGTGGATGTGCCCTTCCTCCTCCCCTGTTCTCCATTGGATGTGGGACCTTATGGCCCTGCATATTGCTTGGGGATTATGGAAATAATGTAATAATAGGATATTTTATTATTATAAGTTGAAGGTTGATAGTCTTTTTGTTAAGATCCAACGGGTGATTCTAGAAAACTTCACTCTAATAAACTCTAATTCTGCTCAGTGTGTCCCTTTTGCTTTCCTTTCTAGTTATGATCTCCTAGTGACTTCTATCTAGAAGATTAGTTTAATTCCTATTTTGAATCTTAAATCTAGTTCAATTACTAGAATGAGCACTAAGTGGTAGCCTCCTACTTTTGGTTGGGTTAAAGTTAACTTTGATGGGGCAGCGAAGGGAAATTCCAGGCCTGCACGTTGTGGGGGGGGTGTTAAGAAATGATATTGGCAGACTCCTAGGCATAGTGGCACTCTCGTTGGGAATCCAGACCAATCACTGCACGGAGGCAGAGGCGACATTCATAAGTGTCCAATATGCAATTAGTAAAGGTTACTCCAAATTATGGGTTGAAGATGATTCTTTGAACATAATTAATAATCTGTGTGGCCCTCATCCTCTAAGTTGGAATGTGGATCAACAATCATGTTGCGATATTGTGAAGAGACCTACATCTCTCACATTTATCGAAAAGGAAACTCATTCAAAAAAAATTTGCCAACAAGGTTGTCGGTTTAAATGATTTTTGTGCATGAGAGGAGGGCTTGATCTTTCCTGAGAAAGCTGGGAGTTTATTGAGGAATTATGGTGTGGGTTGAGACGTTGCCACATTTATGTTCCAGTACCTTCTTCCATTTTGCACGCTTTGTGGATGTCTTCTTACTCTTTGGTTTATAGTTGAGTTTTTTTCGCAAGGGTTTGCTTTTTCTGGTGTTGTTTGACATGGGTAATGATAGAAGCAGAATTGAACCGCATTCCTGCGGGGGCATTAAGAAAAATAAGAAGCTTTGGAATATTCTATTTCATGGTAATTTCACTCCATTCTTAGAGATACTACACGAGCATGACCCTAATGCCTCAGTGCAGTTTGTGTCGTTCTAGCATAATCACAAGCTTAAGATTAATGGCACAAAAGTGGAGGTGAATGAGGAATTGGTTACTACTGTTACTGGTATGCCAACGGTTGGCCACAATTTCTTCAAGGAAAAAAAGATTAATGAGGAAGAGATGGACCAATTTTTCAAAGATGATGAGCGAAAGAAATTAATTAAATTGGAAAGTTGGGGTTATGAGAGAAAATTTGGGTGAGTGTTGCTGAGGTTCTTATGCACTATGTGACTCTAGAGAGGAGGTTTATTGCAATTCTTGGTCACCACTTCACTCTCCTCAACCATAAATTAGACATGGTTTGTTCATTTCTTTTCCTTTTTTCCTGTTATTTTCTTTGGAGGTCTTTGTGTACGCTCAATTGAAGAATAGGAGGGCTCTCATTCTCCATGAAGGCCTTATATTACTTATTATGGAGTATGTTAAGTCTCTTCTCCCTACTCTGACCATTAAGGGTAAGGAGAAAAGTTTGAGTGATGTATCTGGGTTGTCGGGCTTGGAGTCTTCTTCAGATGAGGAGGAAGAATGGAATGAAGAGGAGGAGGATTTATCTTCGGCCGTTCTGACTACATCTTCGAAGAAGAGGAAGCTGGGTGGTTCCAAGAGTAACAAGGCTCCCAAGCGTCTTTCCCTTTCTAAAAGTGAGGATACATAAATGGGATCAGATGATTCCTTGCCTACGACCACAAAGGTGGTTGTTGCTCAAGATGTTGTTGGTGGTGGCCTTGAGGTGGGGTCATAGGACAATGTTTTGGGTTTGGAAGAAAAGCTGCAGAGGTCATCGAAGTGTATTTATAACTTGAAGAACAAGGCCTCAGATGGGATGGAAAAGGACCCCAATGTGTCTGGTGTAGGAAAGGATTCTAGTGATAAGACAGTGGCCATTGAGAACTCTCGATGCAGGATTTTCCTAAGATGAAGCAGGACAAGGAAATAAGGGGTCTTGATGAGGAGGAGGCGAAGAGGAAAAAATCCAAACATGAGCCTTTAAAGGTAAATCCTCTCTTCGAGGACTTTTCTTACCTCGATGACGACTCTACCTCCATTTTTGAATTACTAGAGATGGCTAGGGTTGGGGCTACTGGAACTTTTAAGTTAGCTAAGTGGAATCTTCAGGAGTTTAATAAAATTAATATGAAATTAGAGGTTTGAAGGAGAATATGAAGAATGTTCCCCAGGGCTCAGTGTCAGACATTCTTATTGATAGAATTATGGATTTTGAAGGCTCCCACCATGATTTCAAATCTCTATGTGAAGATAGGTTGGCTACTCTGGAAGCCAAGATTTTGGGAATGAATGCGGATATCAAAAATATTTTGCAGGCGTGTCATATCTCTATGAAGAATAGCGTGGACTCCATGGAAGTCCTTTTTAAAAAGATAAGTGAGCTCAGGGAGGATTAGATTTATTTCTTTGAGCTTATGGAGAAGGAACAATTGGTTAAAGGAGAAGGTAAAAAAGTTGCTAAGGATGATGACAAAGGACCTGTTGTTAAGGGGTCAGCTAATTGGAAGAGATCCTTTGATGCTAAGAAGAAGGAGCTGTTAGATATGATCGAGAGACATAGAAGCCAAAAACTTGAGATGGCCAACACCCTAAGTAGTTTGAATTAGTGTCTAGTATTCTTCTTAGATGCTTTTTGTCTCCTGTTGGGTTTAGGTTTTTTTCCTATTGTTTTGATGTTGCTAGGTGTTGTTGGTAGTTTATTATCCTATCTTTAGATTATCACCCATATTGTTATGTTTTTTGGTTGATGGGTTGTTGGTAATTTGCTCAAAATCCTTTTTGTAAATGGTTTTGGGTCCCTTCAAAACCTATTTTTCCCTTATAATCAAAACTATTTATATGTAAATTCCTATTTGTTCCATATGATATAAATTTTGTAGCCACTATTTTGTAAATGCTTATTTGTTCTATATGATGTAAATTTTGTAGCCACATTTCTATAAATTCCTATCTATTTTATATCATGTAAATTTTGTAGTCATTGCATTGTAACTGCATATATGTAAATGTTTATCCATTTTATATGTTTTAAATATCATAGCCATTGTACTGTAAGTGAATATATGCTTGAAGAGCTTGCCTACCCATTCGTCCAAGGTTTACAATTTCAGGATTTGGGGACCTTGTAGATGAGATCAAACCTCTAGATAAAGGGTTGGTTCCTTCTCTAATCTATATACAAAGTATGGATCCAACATAGCATTGGATAGCTAAAAAGCTAATACCATCCTATTGATTTCTCAAGGAAAATGGAAGAAGAAATACATAAAAGGGAAAGGGTGGTGATGCACCTAGATTAATGGTGTTTCTTCCTACCCAATACAACACAAAAAAGTGAAAAAAGGTTTAGGAGAACTCACAGAAATATATATTGTATCATCTTCTAGAGGTGTGCATGGAGGTTAAGGCTTGACAAACACTAAAAGGGAAAAGGAGTATCCATAGTCAACTCTTACAAACATGTGTAACATAAAATATGGACATGGAACATAACAAATAATCATTCAAACAAAGAGGTAAATAACCTTTAAATAGAGTGCAAGAAGTGAGAAGAGATATAAATAATAGTCTTTATTCATTTAGAGGAAAGGAGCTTGTTCTTACAATAGAAGAGTTGCATAGTTACAAAGATATTGAGAAGAAAACCAAGGAAGAAGACCTATAAAAATGAGCACAATGTGTTTTTAATTTTTCTAGAGAGGTGTTGAAATGTTAAAACACGTGGCAAGAGAAGAAAGCCTAAGCTCCATCATAAAAAATGTCCTACAAACATGTGTACTATGCGATCGAATTGATTGGGGAAAGAACAATATTCTTTTATGGTTTTCCAATTTATCAAATCCACATAAGAAGTCCATTGCAACTATAGATTGGGGAAATGGCATTGAAGTCCATTGCAACTATAGATTGGGGAAATGGCATTCTTATAAAATGGATGTTCACAATAAGAATGGGTGTTATTTTATACCTTAAAATCCATTGAAAATTCATTAAATATCACCTTTGGAGCATCCATAGATTAGATTTGGTGGTTGCAAGAGTTGGTGGGAATTCATGATGCTTTTCAAGAGCTATTGCTCCATTTCGTCCCCTTCACAAAAACACAACACCCTTCCAAATGTGAGAACTTGGCCTAGACATGGATGCATGTCAGCTGATCCCATTTTTAGCTTCCTACATAAATTTGAGGCCCATCCAAATGCATTCAAATTTCCCTAAGATCCCTTCAAATTACATTGCCTTTGGAACCCTATGAAATCATATTTGGTGGAGTATTGAGCTCTATCAAGATTGAGGTCAAAATTGGGAACTAGAACCTTCCAAATATTATTTTGGTTCCTACTATATATTTTTTCTTAGTCACTAGGTGCTTCGTTTGTTGCACACCTTTGTTGAGGGTTTCATGGGGATTTGGAACCAAAGGTTCTTGGTTTCTATGAAACCTATGATGTATTCCTTCACACTTGGTGACTTAGTTGATTTGGAATTTCAGATTTGGGTGATCAACTAAGGTGGAAGGAAAGGGAAACCTAAACAAAAGCACCATTGACACAATTCCCTATTAATGTGCCTCAAATTGGTTATAATTAGAGGGGGCCATAAAGTGTCATCAATAAAAACTCTATGGAAATGTCAAATATCATTCCCCAAGCTTAAATTAGCTTGCATTATACACAATCCCTTTTCAATATATATGAAACCCAATTTCTACTATTAATTATATATATTCAAAAGATACACTATAATTGTCCCATCTACATATGAAGCAACCACCCATAATAACATACTATTTTCCAAATATAAACTCCTTTGTAAGCAAAATTCATGGTCATGTGGTCCCATCAAACAAACTGATGTCTCCTATCTCATCATCAACTTGATTTATTCAAGTGATATTTTCCCTAATACTAGTCAATTCCTCCGTGAATAATTTCTAACAACACACTTAAAGGTGCAAAGCTTACCAATCAAGAAATCAAAACAAGAGTAAAGAGATCAATCAATTTTAAGAATTATTAGTGAATTCTAATTTTTAAACATCCATCAAATCCATTCCTCCATTTTACATGAATTGATCCATTCTGAAAATGTGAGAAAATCAATACCTAATGTCCTTGCCTCTTGGATAGTTGTAACAATGACATGGATTCCATGCCCATAAAATATTAGCAAGTGTCTATTTCTTGGTGAGACACCACATAGAACTAATCTTGTAAAGTGATGCAACCAATTCATAAATAGTTATTTGGTCATCCATGCATGGGGTTGGGAAGCCATACAAGCACTTGGTTCATAGCCACCAATATAAATTTTAATGAACAAATAAACCTTGGTATGCTCTATCCAATAAAGCTCACACAACACATAATGCTTACTCATTCTCTACTCTTCAATGTGATGTAAGGTACACTTCTACTACATCTTTTCACCAACACACACAAAGCCATTTTCCCTTGTCAGAATGCCATTTTCATCACAATTACATATTCTTTGAGGTGCATATGAATTAGCATCATAGGATTTGGAAAATATTGTGTAGAATGTGAACACAACTGCATACCTAAGTTTTAGTGCTATGTCTTTGTCAATGACTTTTTCTATCCTTAAAATTTGTTCATGATTGCATCTTTTAAACCTAGTCCACCATGATTTACTAGGTAGCTCATCCTTAAATGGGTTGGGTTGTGTTTGAAATATTTGAGAAACTTCTGCCTTGAGATTGATAGTCTTAATCTTGTGGCCCATTGCATCCATCTCTTTATACCATTCAACAATTAAAGCCTCTTCATTTATTGTCAAGATTGTAGGAGGACATTTCTTTGAAGTTGATGTTATCCCACCTAACCAATTGGTGAGTGTGGTGCTAGGGATTCTCCATTTATTTTATACAATCTTCTTGACATCCTATAATCCTCCACATTTTTAAGATTTGCATCCATGTCCTCTTTCATCCACTCCCATTCTATTGAAATTTTCTTGGTTCTTGCAATTGCATTCACCTAAACAACTACTTGAATTAGTTACAGATTCTCGAATTAGATGAACTTCTTCATCTAATGGGAATCTAACTCCTTTTTTATCTATAGGTAGGGTTGTCCCTATTTTTTATGTTATATCAGGTCGGCATTTGAGTTATGTTATTTATTTATAGAGTGAAATAAAGAAAAATAGGTTCATTAGGATGAAATGGGGTTAAGTACCAATATGGAATAAATAAGGATGATGTGACTATCTTTCTTCTAGTTTCATTAGGAAAGGTGATCTCCCAAAGGTAGGATTGACTTTCGACCAAAATGTGAGTCAACCCTATTAAGGGATCTACTATTTCCCTTATGACAGAAAATGACAAATATGATTGAAATGCACTTTGGGGAGATAAAAATAAAATGCCTAATGAACTCAATTATGCAATGTAAAAATTGAAATGAAGATTTAAAGGATAATACAAATCGAGACTGCAATCTTTCTGTAGATCTAAGAAGGTTAAACTAATGTGTACCTATCACCAAAAATGGTTGATGAGCGTCTTGTTGGGACAGATTCACCCTAGGGTGAATGGGTCTCTAAGTAGGGTTCCAAAATCTAACTTCATGTCTTCTAATCCTAGATATCCACTCTTGATTCCTCTAGATTCCACTATAAGAAAGTCAAAAATAAATTTTATAGGTGAGTTTTCTATGGCTTGACAACTTTGATGATAACTTTGAAAATTTTGCAAAATTGCTCTTTACATCCAATTTCAGCCCTTCTTCACCTATAAATCTGCACACACAAAGAGAGGGAAAATTTGTTTGTTTTTGGGTGAACAAAGGTTTTCCTTGGTCAAACCCCAGTTTGGTAATTAAACCTTGATGATAAAAGATAATGATAAATGAAAGAAATTAATGAATGAACAATGTTATGTCACAACTCACCAAACCCTTAATGGCTGCCCAAGTAGAGGACTGAAGTCTAACACATCTCTCTAAGGATTGGATCTTACTTGAATTGTATTGAATGATTTCTTGATTTGATACTTTAATGCTTGAAACCTACATCACAATGTTAGCTCCAAACATAATATGAACACATGTAACTTTTACATGATGATATTATCTTGATTGTTGTTGTAGATGCTTGATAAATCTTCTCTTCAATGATCTTGACAATAATATTTTCTCTTGTGAAATCTTGATTATGCATGTTAAGTTTGAATTGATAAAATGACTGAATTTACTGGTGTTTATCTAATTTCCCAAAATTTAGATTCTATAAGACGAAATTTGAAACTTGAATTTGAATAATTAAAATTCCTACAAAAAATATATTAAAAATTGGGATTTGACACCTAACGAGGACCCATTCGCCCTTGGGCGAATGGGTCTTGAGACCTAAATCTAGGACACACAATTTCCAAGGTGTTTAAAATAATTTTCACATTTGTTTAATGTCATTTTCCCTTTCAAAAAACAAGAATAATAAGGCTTAGGAATGCAAAATTTAGGTCATTAGAAGCTTAATTAAGTCCAATTAATTAAGGACCCAAACTTAGTGTGAAAATGTAAAGGAGTATATTTTTCTATACTACATAGAGATATAAAATAGGTATATTGATTGTTAGAATAAAATACCCTTTACCACATAAGAACAAACACCCTTGAACACCAATTTTGACATTTGGAATCTTTTGAGTCCTTTTAGTAAAAAAATTAATGAAACAAAGGGCTCTAAGAATTCAATTAGACATTGTACCAACCATTATTGTGGTTATAATAATGAGCAATGAAAACAAAAGATTAGTTTTTGAATAGTTTGATAGTTCATAGTGATGGTTATTTGTAACTTGATTTTGATAGTTCATAGTGATGGTTGAACAAAAGATTAGTTTTTGAATTTGTGTTTATAATAAATTTGATAGTTTGTGTTCAAATATATTTGCAGTTTGATATTTTAATATTTACATGATAAGGAAATAACTACAAATGACATATATGCACTTACAAAATAGTGGCTACATCATTTACATTGTACAAAATAGATACATTTATAGTATAACTAAAGAATGGCATGTATGCACTTATAGTATAGTGGGTACATTATTTATATATTATAGAACAAATAGACATTTATAGTATAACTAAAAATGAAATATATGCACTTACAATATATCAACTACAACATTTACATCCTATAGAATAGATAGGAATTTATATTATAACTAAAAATGGCATATATGCACTTACAATATGGTGGCTAAAAAAATTACATCATACATAATAGATAAGAATTTACAATAAAACTAAAAATGACATATATACATTTACAATATAGTGGCTACACCATTTACATCATATAAAATAGATAATCATTTACAATATAACTAAAAATGAAACATATGCACTTACAATATAGTGGCTACAATATTTACATGATATAGAACAAATAGTCATTTACAATATAACTAAAAATGAAATTTATGCACTTAGAGTATAGTGTCTATTACATTTACATCATATAGAACATATAGACATACATAATATACATTAAAAAGTGACCTAAGTGAGTATAATACCTAGAAGAAGAATAATTTGAATTTGGTAATATTAATGAGAGGTTATTGATCTAGTTAAATTCTTGTTTGGCTTGTAGTCTTAATTTTTTAACCTCTTCTCTTGATTTGTAAGTCTTACACCTTCAATTGTGTTGCTTGCAAGCATTCAAATATTTTTATTTGACAATAAGTTTGCGAGTCGATCGATTTGGTTGAATTCTTGTTTGGTTAGAATTCTTAATTGCACAATGTTATCTAGTTCATTTTTGGCTTCACTCCCAAAATTTGAGTTTTTTTCTAAAATTTCATGTGATGAACTCAATTCTATATCAATATAATATAATTAGTAAAAAATATGAAAACAACAATTGTATGTTATAAAATTCAAACACAAACATGAAAATATTAGGTCATAATATCAAATTCAATCTACAAGCATGAAATTTGGTTCTTCTATGTTGACAAAATAATAAAAGATGGTGGAATTGTTAAACAATGATTAATATTTTTTCAAAACTATGAAAATTTTATTTCTATGTCAAATAAAACATAGATTGCAAGGTAAAAAGAGTATGTGGTTCCAAAATTGTGTGATCCACATGCCTTTTTACCGATTTTTGGAATTCCAACAAATGCACACGTGTTATAATACACTCATGTTTGTATGTGCTTTGAGTATTACAATAGAGAAAGAGGGAGAGACAACTCAATATATAGAGAGGGAGAGGGGAGAGAGAGATATATAAGAGATAAAGGGGGTAGGGATAAAGGAAGGGTGAGAAAAAGAAAAGTAGAGATAGACAAATAGAGATGGAGAGAGGGAGATAGAAATAGGGAGAGATAGGGAAATATGGGAAGAGAAAGAGAGAGAGGTAGATATAGAGAGGGAGTGAGGGAGAGAGTGGGAGAGATAAAGAGGTGGAGATGGAGAGATAGTTAGAGAGGGAGATGGAGATAGAGATATATAAAGAGATATAGAGATATAGAGGGAGATAAATAGAGTGATATAGAGAATAGAGGAAGATGGAGAGGGAGAGATATAGAGACATAGATGGAAAGAGAGAAATAGAGAGAAATAAAGATATAAATATAGAGGTATACAAAGAAGGAGAGGAGAGAGAGAGAGGGGTGAAGATATAGGGAGAGATGAAGATAGAGGGAGAGGGAGAGAAATATATAGAGAGGGAGAGGGGAGAGAGAGATATATAAGAGATAAAGGGGGTAGGGATAAAGGAAGGGTGAGAAAAATAAAAGTAGAGATAGACAAATAGAGATGGAGAGAGGGAGATAGAAATAGGGAGAGATAGGGAAATATGGGAAGAGAAAGAGAGAGAGGTAGATATAGAGAGGGAGTGAGGGAGAGAGTGGGAGAGATAAAGAGGTGGAGATGGAGAGATAGTTAGAGAGGGAGATGGAGATAGAGATATATAAAGAGATATAGAGATATAGAGGGAGATAAATAGAGTGATATAGAGAATAGAGGAAGATGGAGAGGGAGAGATATAGAGACATAGATGGAAAGAGAGAAATAGAGAGAAATAAAGATATAAATATAGAGGTATACAAAGAAGGAGAGGAGAGAGAGAGAGGGGTGAAGATATAGGGAGAGATGAAGATAGAGGGAGAGGGAGAGAAATATATAGAGAGATAGAGAGAGGTATATAGAGATAAAAATGTAGTATAAAAAATTTTCACCCTTAATAATTTTACACTATGTTTTGATCCCCCTAAATTATTGAGCCTAATTGACCCCCTAATTACCTAAAATTATGCATTTTGGGAGCCTATTTGTACCACTTTCTAATAATCTGCAAGGATTGAATGAATTCATCCAACTCATATGTTATTCCTGACATGCAGTGACCTAGAAAGTTGGGCTAGGACCCATACACCCTTGGGTGTATGGTTCCCCCTTTTATCTAGGACTCATTTTGTAACATGTCTTTGGTGACATTTTAACATTTAGAATTTAAATTTCAAGTGTTAGCTTCTAGGATCTAATTTTCAAGAAATTGGATAAATGCCTATAAATACCTAGTCATTACATGATTTGAGATCTAACAAACTAGAGGTGAACATTAAGAGTATTCAAGTATAAGTCAAGAGAAGCATTTTTAGAGTTTCATTGTAGCAATTCAAGATCCAAGCATCATGTCAAAGTGTATGTGAATTTATGTGTTTATGCCATCATAGTTTTGTGAAGGCTAACCCTTGTTGTAGGTTTCCAAAGCATTCAAGAATTCAAGTATGAAAAGATCCAAATCCTTGAGGTGATGTGCATGAATTCAGTCCTTCAAGGAAACCATTGAAGGGTGGTGAGTTGCAAAACTTTGTGATTCCATCATTCCCTCTCAATTATCATTTATATTATTGACATTATCATTGTGGAAGTGGAAACACTTACATAGGGTTCGATTGAGGCAAGCTCTTAAAATGGCCTAACATTCCCTCTCTTTGTGAAGTTGAAGAAGGATTGAAGATAATTTTTCCATTATTGCATTTGTTGTCATACATCTTGTCAAATCATGGAAACTCACTTACAGAATCATCTGACAATGTTATAAAAAAATTGCAAGAAAAAAATGAAAGTCTTAGATTTGCCACCAGAGGACCCCAAAATTTGATCAGGACCCCCTATTAGGGACTCATACATTCCTTGGTAACTATGTACTATAGTGGATGAAACAAGATTTTCCGGGTTGGTACATATCACTCTGCACTTCCAAGATCCACCTGTAAACTATTGTGTCAGTCCGTCAGTTGTCAAAATCTTACAATTTACATATTAAAGTACATAGTATAATTAGGTTAATCATTCTAAATCATTTCCAATCCATTCCCATCCTCCCTCAAATATAGATCCATTTATGATTGGCTCACCTTCATGGTTGATAGTCAATCTATACACCTTGTTGATCTACATCTTAATGTAATTTGGAAAAAGGCCACCATTGCATCCTAGGTTTTTTGCATTTAGGACCTAGGATACCTTTTTCTATGTTACATTTTGTGAACCTAACATCGTACAACTTAAATTTTTTAAAATTAAAAGTCCTTCAAACCCTATATCTAGGTTTTGCATTGCATTTCTTGCATTTCTCATTTAGGGTTTCATTTTTACATGATAAAATAATAAAAAAAGACAATTTTTGTATCACATATTGAATCATTGGTTGCATTAAGGTATGTTTCAGTCATTTAGATAATATTTACATTCAATTTTTATTAGGTTGTTAAATTATTAATCGTATATTTAAGCCTAAAAAGTGAAAAATTGTATTATTTTGTTTCAAGTTTACATCAAATCATCATTTGCAAGGCTTTACATCTTAGAATCATTCAATTGTTGCATGATTAAGATATGGAAATTACATTCAAAATTGTCCTTTATTTTTGCACATTTTCATTTGAATTACATGGTCTTAAATTTAAGAAATTATGGAAAAACAATCATTGTTAAGCTTTCCCACAAATATAAATAGTAACATTTAACAATGGCATAAAAAATCAATTTTTCAATTTTCTGAAACCCTGTCAAGGACTTAGATGCCATTGGGTGTCTCTATCTAGCTATAGGTGTCTCAGAAAAACTCTACACATATTTCTACTCTATAGTTTCACTCTACTTTCAGATGTTTGATGTGAAAATATGAAACAGTGTTCTTGCAAGTATAAGAAAGGTGTCATCTTGCTTCATTTTTTTTCAATTTGGGAAAAAATATTGCATTTTAAATATGTAGGTCAATTTTTACATCATGTTCTCATTACAAAAATCTTGTGTTATCATAGTTCATATTCTATTGTCAAATCTTTTTGAACATTTTAAGGAACTTTTGTTACAAGCGTATGAAAATGAGCTTATTGCCCTGTATTGTTTTTATTGATCCCTCTCCCATTATCTCTCCTATGAGTGAGGCTATCTTGTTGAAAAAGAATACAATCTTTGACAATCATGACTTGTAATCACATTTGTTCTTCTCTCGATATCTCTCTTATTTGTGAAGAAGATATCTTGGTTTTAGAAGATCCAATCATTGAGTGTCATGAGAATCTTGTTTGTTTCTCTCCCCTTGCCTCTCCTACTTGGGAAGATATTGTTGGAAAAGAGGATGAAATCGTTGATACATGTATTTAAAAAGATAATAAGAAGCCTTACTTAGATGAAGATGCTAAGGTGACATTAGATTCCCCCACGATAGAAGATCATCAACAAGAATTCAAGTCCATTGAGGTTATCCATGTACACAAGTGGCTATTAGGTCTCCTTTGATAATCAAACCTCCTAAAACTCTTTTTGAACCTCCTAAGAGTCTCATAGTTATTGGACCTAAAATTCCCCTAATTATTGGACCTCCTAAAATTCCCCTAATCATTGGACCTCCTAAGTCACCTCTCATTATAGGACCTCCTAAACCTCCAATTTCTATCTTAAAATTTGCAAAGAAAATTATTAGTATTCATGTGTTGCAGCAACCAAGTTATCACACTGTAGCTCACACATATAATACTAGGAACAATAAACAAATAAAAAAAACTCCAACTTCTATCCCATTGCCTCAACCATATTTCCCATTTGAACCTAATATCTAGTAGCGTAGTGGTAAATAATTTGATCTTGTTGAGAAACTTCATAACACTCCTACTAAGATGTCCTTGTTGGATTTGATTCAAACATCACCTACTTACTATGACACACTTCAAAAGGCTTTGAAAAACATGGTTATCCCTTCTAGTGTGCAACTAAATGAGGTGGCAGATTTGATTGAAAATATGAATCCACCTAATTTGGACATTATCTTTCATTAGAGTGAATTACCTCCTTTAGAAACACAAAAACAAAATGATGTTTTGATGATATTATTGTTATTAACAAGGTTGGGATTAGGAATACCCTTTTTGATCATGGTTTGAGGCTTAATGTTTGTAGTATAAACCTTTTGGATAAAATTGGAGTGGAGAAGACTAAAATCCAACTAGCTGAGTTGTTTATTCTTGGTTTTGACAATGTGGGAAAACAACTGCTTGGTGTGATAACATTACTTGTCAAAGTCATATACGTTACTTTACAAAATCCTATCCATTTCATGCCACAAGATCTTTCGTATAATATTCTCTTGGGTAGATCATGGATTCATGAAATGAATGTAGGTTCTTCAACGCTTCATCATTCACTGAAGTACGTATACAACAATAAGGTTTACACAATAAAAGTAGACCCAAAATCTAAACAATGTTTATAAACTGAAACAAGAACATTGACACAAACTACAAAAGTAGAACCTTTACAAGTTGAGGATAGATATGAGAGCGTTTCATTCATGACAATCATTGGATGATGATTAGGGACCATTAGATTTCACACCTACTTTCATGGGGGAATACAAGATTATAGAAAAAGCAAAGGAAAATGAGAAAGAAGCTATGATGGTATCAACGCAATCTATCATTGAGTCATCAAAAACATCTAATTCCACAACTTCTAGTAAATAGGAAGATACAAATTACACATCCACTTATGATGAAAGTGACTATGAAAAACCACCTTCCTTGAAAGAAATGGAAAAGCTTTATGGAAGAGGTTACAAACTCTTAAAAAAAAATGTCTATAATGGAAAAGGATGTGGAGTGAAAGAGCAAGGTATACGTGTCCCTATAGAGCCTAGCACACAAGAAACAATAAGAGGTCTTGGCTATTGTCTGTCGGAAACATCAAAAATCCTTTCACTTAATCAATAGCATCAATTGTTGCTCCATGTCATGTGGTAGTTGTAGTATCACATCACTCACTACCATGCATGAGGCTATAAACTAGGCTTTATGTAATCATATTTTATTTTCACAAGGAGCAACATATCATAACCTATCTAGGCTCATCTTTGTCCATACACTTGGGGGTAAAGGGAGTTAGGTTTCCTTGTCCTTGGTACATTCCTTCTAGAAAGGGATCCCTCTTTGTATCCTTAAAACATTAGTGTAGCGAATACACTAACATTTTAAGTGGGGGGGAGATATAGTCTATCACTCATTGTTTGCATGTGGAATAGTCCCTTCTTAGTGATGATGACATACATTTACTAGGAAGTGTGACCTTGTTAACCAAAGTGTAGCCTTCTTAATCCATGTTATGCATCTCCTTTGTGGCGATATTAGGCTTGATGTCCCATAAGAGTGTGACCTTTCTTAGCATACGACGTTCTTCTTAGTGGTAATGCTATAACTAGTGTTCCTTAAGGTGTGACTTTCATGTATTAAGTAAAACCCCTTTGATTGTTACCTTTTGCTGTGATATTTTTATAACATGCCTTGAGGCTTAAAACTTTATCATATTCATCCCCCATGACATTAAACCCTATCATACTCATCCCCCTTAACATTAAACCTTAGTATATTCATCCCCCATGATGTTAAACCCTATAATTTTTGCTCCACTTTGTTCACGGGAGTTGAACTTAGTGTAGCATTGACATAGAATCTTGTGGCCCCTTATCAAGGTTATCAGGGAGTATAACTCTTGGTATGGTTGTTGTGGGCACACATTGTAGACCTACTATGTGGTTTCCACTTTACCACCTTGTTAAGGGCACATCTTGTAGACCTAGTGTGTGTTTCCCATTTTTCCACCATGTTATGAGAAAAACTTGCAGACCTAGTGTGTGTCTCTCATTTTACCTTGTCTTGGGGGCTCACCTAGTGAATATTAGACTTCACTAGCTCATGTGTTTCCCAATTTGTGATTGACCTAGCATATATTTGACTTTGCTGTTATGCAAGTCATGAACGTTGTTTAACATGGCCACATAGCATACTACAACTTGCTTTCCAATGGAGCCATGTTTTCCATGAGTGATGTGTATGACTTCAGTCCTCATGAAAAAAATTCTTTATTCAATGGATGACATTTGGTATTTGAGACAATTTAATGTTGAGGTCTCTTTGCCTTACCGACTCAAATATTTTAGTACTAACCTTGTATTTTGTTGTGTCTTTTTTGTGTGTATTCTTTGTGTTTACATCATGTTTAAATCGTGTTTGTTTTCATTTCATTATCATCTTCATGTTTCATCTTGTCATATGTGTTTTCATCGTGTATGCTTTGTGTTTTCCAACACATATGCTTGTGTATATTGTCTTGTTGCATACCATAAATATGTGTGTTCCTTTGTGATTATGTTGGTTTTTCATGGTATCTTAGATTCTACGGGCTTGATATTTCCCACTAGATCCTTAGTCATACTATCTCTTCAACATTTCAACAATTGGACCCCTCTTGATAGCAATATTGGGTGACAACCATCTCACATTCACAAAACAAAGGGATTCCAACCCACTTTTCACTCACAAAATCAATTATAGGCTTGCTTTCAATTTTCCACCTAGTCTTCCTAGCAGGTCAGCATACCTAATTCCTCCACCCTAAATCTCATGTTTTCCAAACAACCTCTACAAAAAATCACCAATCTAGGCACCCATTTAGGTCTTCTTCCACACATCTCAAATCCTCTTAGGGTTCCTTTGGAACAACAATCTCAATATGGTCTTCCACACTTAACTAGGCATATTTTACAAAGAGAGACACCTTAAACCTTACAACCAACCCAAGAATTCACTTGAAAATCAACAAACAACCTTCAAAACACCATAATCTCCAACTTTTGAGACACAACTTTCTCACTCGGACCTTCTTTCACAAAACCCTCACTTTTCTCCCAATTGGCTAGGGCTTATTGAAAATCACATGCCCAAACTTCACACAACCTTGAAACCACTTTCAATAGGCCTTATTCTACCTGCACAAGCTTATTTCATCCTCCAATTATGCTTCCCCAAGTATTCCTATACACTTCACAAAACTTACCAATTTCACCCTTTTGCACACTTGGTTCACCTAAGACTTCATACCCTAACATCCAAATGACCACTCCAAAATTTTCCAACCTTCTAAACACATAAAAATACCCTCACACACATTAGAACTAGCCTTTCCTACCTTGTCCTCAGTCAAGTTCTTCAAGTTA
>VDFB02168118.1:159612055-159667632 GCA_007258455.2 Sequoia sempervirens
CACTCCCTCTCAGCTAGGGAGAGAACTTCCAGCTACATAATACGAATCATCTCCATATGGGGTTCATCTGCCATCATTGCCTGTAATCAGATATAAAGAGAGGAATATCACCTCAACGTGATATTAGATATCATCTCGATATCAACATCAAATGGTAAGTACTAGTGTTCATCACTTGCGTGATGTTATCACCTCAACGTGACTTTCACCATGGCTCTCCCAGAGGGTGAAACAAAAGTACAAGAAGATCATCACGGACTCTCTCACGTGATGTTGTCATGGAGTCACACACATGACATCCACCATGACTCAGCTCAGAGGGTGGAAACAAGGGCTTTCACCTCAAATTCTTCCGTCACAGAAGAAAGTGCAATAGTAAGTACAAGTGTTCATCACTTGCGTGATGTTATCACCTCAACGTGACTTTCGATGACTCTCCCGGAAGGGTGAGCACTAAGTACAACATATGTCATGGAGTCGCACACATGACATCCACCATGACTCAGCTTAGAGGGTGGAAACAAGGGCTTTCACCTCAAATTCTTCCGTCACAGAAGAAAATGCATTAAGAAGGCTCATTGATACTGAGACTCATACTCAGTCAAGGCTGGATTCTCCACCATACCAAGCTTATCTCGGAAGTATACAAACTTTATCCTTGCGAGAGGCTTGGTGAGAGTATCTGTCGTGCACTCCTTCGATGCTAATGTTACCTCAAGCTGTCTGACCTTCTGAGTACCATATCTACGATATAGTGGTACTTGATCTCAACATGCTTGGATCTATCATGAAACATAGGATTGTGAAGTTTTACAACTCACGATTATCACAATGAATAATAGTAGGCTCCATTGGTTGTCCAAACAATCCTGCAAGGAGCTTACGAAGCCACAGTGCTCCCCAAGCTTCCACACAAGCTATAATATAATCTACCTCTACTATACTCAATGCTTTCTGATTGCTTCTTGCACCGAAATCGCCAGCAGGCAAAGTGACAACAACCCGGAGGTGTTCTTCGTCCTTGTGACTAACACCCTTGTCAAAGGTCAGTGAAACCGTAACTCCAATTACGCATTTAGTATACCTCAACCCATATCCAACTGTGCCACGCAAGTATCTCAGGATATGTTTAGCTGCAACAAGATGTATCTGTCTCGGATCACACATAAACTAGCTAAGTGCACTCACTGCATAGCAAATATCAGGTCTAGTGTTAACTAGATACATCAAGGATCCAATCAGCTGTATGTACAATGTAGGATCCACCAAACTTGAACTACCTGCAGCCTCCTTCAATTTATGTAGGTTGGTGTCCATGGGCATAGACATGGATTTTCAATCCATCATTCCAAACCTCTTAAGTATATCAATGGTGTACTTTCTTTGACTTAGAATCATCTCATTTGGTTTTTTCTAGACTTCTAAGCTAAGGAAGTAATGCATGAGCCCGAGGTCCTTCATCTCAAATTCGAGGAAGTTAAATCCTTCTTGTTCGAGAATCAATTGATCTTCTCCAATTGAGATTAGATCATCCAACATATAAAACCAAAATTAATGCATCACCATTGATTGCATGAAGTAGAGATTTGAATCGGCGTCATTCTTCAAGAAACTTAAGCTTGATAGATATTGGTCAATCCTTTACGTACCATGCATAGGAGCACCCTTAAGACCACTCTGAGGCCTTCTTGACTTGCAAACAGGGCTCCTTCCCATGAATCTCAAATCCATCAGGTTGCTCTATGTAAACCTCTTCCTCAATCACTCCATTGAGAAAGGCTATCTTCACATCCATCTGGTGAATCTTCCATCCTCTAGATGCAGTAATAGCAATGATGGTTCTGACAGAAGTGTAGCGAGCAACAGGAGAAAAAGTCTCATCATAATCAATTCCCTCTTTCTGAGAAAACCCACGAGCCACAAATCTTGCCTTGTACTTCTCAATGCTTCCATCTGCAGCATGCTTAATCTTGAATAGCCATTTAGAAGATACCACAGACTTGCCCTCGGGTCTAGGAACGATATCCCAAACATCATTTTTAAGAATTGACTGATACTCCTCTATCATAGCATCTCTCCAAACTTGAAGACTAGATGCTTCCTCAACACAGGAAGGCTCAGATTCTATAATTTGACTCATCAAGGCAACATAACTGGAGAACTTATGTGGCATTTTGCTTTCTCTAAATGTGCCTCTAGGAGCTGCAAAGCTTTCAGCCTCTTGCATAGTGCGACTAGCCCATAGAGGTCTCTTTCTCCCAATAACAATGTGAGTAGGCCCATCAGTAGGTTCCAAGGGTTCAACTGGATCGAGATCTTCCTTTGGTTCCATTGTCTCCCTGTGAATCTCAGGAGTATGGTCAACTTCCATGTCCTGAGGAGACTCTTCATTATCAATCTCCATATGAATCCCTCTGGATCTCCTAAATGCAACATCTTCCTCGAATGTGACATCCCTACTGATCTCTATCAACTTCTGACCTGGAATGTAAATTCTGTAAGCTTTTGATGTCTCACTGTAGCCCACAAATATTCCCTTCTTGCCAGAAGGCTCCAGCTTGGTTCTCTTTTCTTTGGGAACATGAACATAGATAGGACAACCGAAGATCCTCAAGTGAATGACTTCAGGCTTCTTCCCTGTAAAGGCTTCTTCTGGAGTCATATTGTCCAAGATATTATGAGGACTTTTGTTCTGAACATATACAGCTATCCTGGAAGCTTCTGCCCATAGGAAGGTTTGCAAATCTTGATCATGGATCATGGCCTTTGTTGCTTCCACAATCGTTCTGTTCTTCCTTTCTCCAACACCATTTTGTTGAGAATTATAGGGAATACAAAGCTCCCTCTTAATCCCTGCGTCAATACAAAAGTTTCAAAAACTACCAGAGGTGTATTCTCCACCATTGTCAAATCTGAGGACCTTAATTCGTTTACCAGAAATATTTTCAACCAAAGCTTTAAACTCTTTAAACCTATCCAATACTTCCTTAGATTCTTTAGATTTCAAAAAATAAATCCAAGTCTTCCTAGAGTGATCATCAATGAAGAGAACATAATACAAAAAACCACTTGAAGAAGGAACGGACATAGGACCACATAAATCAGAATGAATTAGATCTAAAATACACTTAGATCTATTTTCTCTACTATGAAAAGGGGCTTTTATATTCTTACCTAATGCGCAGCCCTTGCATGTACCTTCGTGCTCCTGGTTGAATTTAGGAAGGCCCATCACCATCTTCTCCATAATAGGTAGGGCTCGGAAGTGTAAGTGAGCCAATCTCTTATGCCAAAGATCACAAAGACTGGAAGAGTCATGAACCAACGCTTGAAGAGAATGTGAGAAAACCTTGTAGAGGTTATCATATCTAACTCCAATTACTTGAGCATCCTTGAAGCTAGAGTTCTGCATCCACACTAGAACTTTGCCTTTGGAGAAGGCAACTTGATATCCTTTATCTTCCAAAGCTGAAATAGAAATAAGATTCGCTTGATTAAAGAACATAAAGAACGTGCAATTGAAATGATATGCCAAAATCCAAGTGAAGTGTGGAGGTCCCAATTCCTTTTACGGAGTAGCTGGCATCATCTCCAATGATGACTTGTTCAAAAGATTCCTTTTCCACCAAACTCGATAAGTGCTCCTTGAAGCCAGTTATGTGACGAGAGGCACCACTGTCGATTATCCAAGTGTTGATGTCGGAAGGTACCTTTGCTTGATAATGTTGAATGGGGAATGATGGTGCCGGAGTCCTCGAACTTCGATCGCCGCCATCTTGACAAAGGCGAACAAATGGGATATTTGAATGCAATAATCAGTCCAGATCTCATTCACTCTAATACATATTAAATTTATGTGAGCAGTTAAATGCACAGAAAATAATTCAAAAATTAAACAAAATAACTGGCCAGAGTACAGGAAAACCCTCCTCTTGAGGGAGAAAAACCCGGCGAATCTCTTTTATTTATAACAGAATATTTCACACTTTACAGCGGGGTCTAACACAGTGATATACAACACACAAATATGGAATAACGAGATAACACCCTTAGCTCACAGCAATACTCCCGAATTGGTGATACTGAATCTGGCAATATTCGCTTTGCACTGGATAGTCTTCAATTTGTAGTATCTCAACACAGTGTAAAGTTCGCACTGAGTAAAGTCTTGGCGCTGAATGTGTTCGCCCTGTGTCTTGAATACACACCTTGCTTATCAGATAAATTCGCACTTGAACATCAAATAAATTCACACTTGAACATTAGATAAATTCGCACTTGAACATCAGATAAATTCACACTTGAACATCAGATAAATTCGCACTTGATAAACTGATATATTCGCACTTGATGAACTGATATGTTCGCACTTTATTATCCAGATCATCTGATATAAAACTGATGTGAATAACCGAACTCTGCTAGATGATTACAATGGACAAAACAAGGTGTATATATACAAATGAATGGGAGAGACAAATCCTTCATGTCGGCCTCTTAAGAAATCGCTTATCTTCTTAATGAAAGTCGGCCTTGAAATATATTAAATGTCTTCTAATAAATGAATTTGAATCTTCTCATGTCGGCCATACTATATGAAGATAATACAAAATAATAACTGTAAATTAAATAGCCAACAACTATCATTTAATTTATGTTTCCAAGAAAGAGTTGAGCTAGAAGGAACTACCGAAGCTGCTATATCATTAACAGGAACAACAATGTTGCAATTTATGCAATGGTACAATGATTCACCTATTTGACAAGGTGAAACTAATGAGATAACTGTATTATGCAGCAATAATTTTTAGTGTTATGTTTTTTGTCATGTTTTAGTCATACCCCAGATTATGTTAAAGTGCATATATTAGACATTGAAAAGGATTCATGGAATCATCATTTATTTCATATAAATTAATGACTGTTGATCATGTGAACTTTGATGTATCTTAACATCTTCATTTATTGGGCTTCTTGACATCATAATTGTCTCAAGAATGAACCTTAGAATGCATATTCTAGATCGAGCTTTTGTTTTAGGTGATCAAGCTTTGACATACACCATCTCCAAGATTCAGTTAATGGCCATGCTTGTTCTATCTTCCTAGCTTTGTCCCATTGGAATTGAGGGCACTGTCTTTGCTTTCCTGATGTAAGTGTCCAATTTTGGGAGTACTTTTAGTACTTGTTTAGGTTCATTTCTGCTAAAATGGCTACATATCCAAAGGGACAACTTCTTTATCTTTCTAGTACTGGACTGTACAATGGAAAGCATCAAGTCCCCAAACATTTCCATAACAAATGATTCAGAATTGGAAGAGAGTACAAAGGATATCATGCCCCCTTAAATAAGGTTTTTGTAAATGAGTTAGATGGATAGTGTGGATGGATACATTATTTGTAGACAACACCACTCCACAACAAAGTGTAGTGCTTGGCATGATGGAGGGAAAAGTTCAGGATCAAATCTCATACTCCAAATTATGGATTGAGATTCTTAAGTTGCATAATACATAAGACTTGTGTTGTCCATCTTGAGGACCAGATCGATGAGGATTGTAGAACTACAAACAATTATGTATTTGCAATTACATATGATACAAACTAGTAGGACCTGGACTGGAACATCTCAGCGACCTCTTCATTGAGACTTGGAAACATTAGATATATTGCCATTACAGACTATTGTAAAGAAGGTTTTGTGTCAGCTCTTCTAGGAATTTAAGTCAAACAAGCACACAACACACCATAAATTTAAATTTTGTATTGTGTATAATTGAGGATTACACTATATAGATGTTACGGTCATAGAGATGTTGAACAACTACCAATAATTGGAGATTACCACTTGCTCTTAAGGTGATTGGAAGCTCTCTGTGTGATAAGCCTCCTACCGTGTGGAGGGATGCGAGAAACAAGCTTTCTCAAGCATAAGCAATATCAAATTATCACAAAGATGGGCTTCTCAATTGTTTGGAGACAAGTATAGATATTTTGGAAAAATATGTCCTAGAATGCTTTTTAGATTTGGCGATATTTCCAAAGGAATATATTGGACTTGTGGGTTTATGTTCATTAGTCGAAATTTATTGAGCCTTTTGAACTCATTCATTGCTTCCTTGCTTATGGTTCATTCCTATTAAGTGTTTGGATTTTACTTGGATGCAAATCAACGTTGTCTATTATAAAAAAAATTCTACCACTCAAATTCTATTTTCAATTAATGTTTCTTTATTAAGAGGGTTACAACTTTAAATCAGTTTTCCTATTTATTAATAAACAAATTTAACAAAAAGTTCTCTATATTATCTCAGCGTACCCATTACACCCCAAGGTGCGATTGCTAGTAATATTTAATATTGCAAAGATACTACTTCTTTGAATTGTTTAAAAACACGTGATCCAAACAACAATCTAACAGGTGTGAAGGCGGTCATATTCCAAAGAGAATAATGGAGCACGTTTGGACATGTGAATTTAAAACAAAAAAAATCCTAAATCAATACGACCGACATAAATTCAACGGGTAGAAGATTCTTTTTGTTCAGAGGAATGGTGGGGAACCCTTAGTAACTGCAGTAGTTACACTACCTCTACCTAAAAACGAAAGAATCTACGGTAAGTAACTTCCAAAAAGCCGTCTATACAGGCTGGATAGCATTCATATTGTTATTAGTCCCTGTCACGTAGTTAAAAATTCCGTGCCGGTCCTTAAGACTTAGTTGGCAGTCACAGAGTTCTTTCTCCTTCATGATTTCTTTCAAAGTGTGTGGTGGCTTTAATTACTAACTTTTGGGGTTCATTTGGAGCGTGGATTAAAGGTTAAAAAATATTTCTGTAACTTATGCAATGCTAGTGTTCCAACTCATCTACTACGTGAATGATGAGGAGAGGTAGAGTGGGGTATTTTCGTGTTTGTTTTGAAGGCTGGTCAAGAGTGGATTGGGAGGACCCTCGATCCTAGCCTATCGGCAGATTAGTACGTATTGACCATGTTGTGTGGCAAGTGGGCACAACACCACTTTTTTTAAAACATGCTTAACATTAAATGTGTGCCACCTCCTCTTTCCTTCTCAATCTACCACATTAATTTTGCATCCATCTATTTATATTTGTATAGGATGGCATCAAATTTTTAAGTACATCACATTTATCGCTCAACATCCCACTATTGAGACTCCTCTTCTCGAAAATTCATTGTATTCGGCACCAAAACATATTTGCTTCATCTTTGTTTGGTAATGATTTCCATGAAAGGAATGGTTGTCAATGTTGGCTCATTGCTCATTGTTCTTCTTCTAAGTTCTTTGCATGTCTTTGACTCAAGTGAGAATTCTACACCTAACCAATGTAATGAACCAACAACACAATATGTTTTAAGGTGTTTATTGTATTTCATTTCTTCTCTTTTTGTATTATTTTGCTTCACTTCTCTATGATTTATTGTGCTTAAATTGTTTTTCATTCTTCTTTATTCATTAGGGTTATCACTCTTCTTACTCTAGCTAGTTTCAAATGGAAGCATATGATTAAAATGGTTTTAAATTCAAACACTTTTAAATGGTTTTAAATAGAAGTAGTGGAACAATGGGGTTTAAGGGTTCACATACTATTTTTTTCATTTGTTTTTTAATCTTTACTATTCTAGATGGTATTTCATTGTATCACTCCTCTCTATGGTTATAAGTGGAAGGTTTATTGAATTTTTGGATGCTTTTATCACTAAAGAATTAACCCAATTGATTTTTTTGGTTTTCTTTGTCATTGTATCAATAATGAATTGGGTGAACTGATTTTAGTGTTTTTTTTAGTGACTAATATTCGCCAATTGGCTAATAGTTGAAATTTTGGAATCCAAAATTGGCTAATAGTTTGAGCTATAATGTGACTTGAATCACCACATTTTTACAAAATTTTATTATAGTCTTTATTTAAATTGCCAAAAAAAAATATTCTAATAAAAATTTGAACTCAAAAATTCGCCACAATATTTGATACATGATTAGATTAGATTCGCCTAAAATTTATAAATTATAGTAAAATTCTATATTAATTCATCAATAGTATATCATAATTATTAGTTGTTTTAGGACCATATTTCTAATTTTTAGTTTCCACCATTTATTTATAATATAATATAATGGCCTTTGTTGTATTCCATGAGGTAAATATACCTAGGATTTGTAATGCTCATGGTGCCCACAATTTGGGGTCTCATGAGCATTATACATTGTGGGTAAATTTTACCTGGTAGAGTGTAAGGAGAGTCATTAGATCAATGATCTAAAATAAATTCCGAGCCCAATGAGAATTACAGATTGTGGGTACATTTTACCTTGCAAAATACAATGAGGGCCATTATATTATATTTTAAAATAATGGTGGCAAGTATTATAGTGTATCCATTAAACATCCCACAAAGTTGATTTACAATTTCTAGGAGATTTTGATTTTTGCTAAAATCATGTATTTTTATAAAATATAACGATGTAAGCCTTTAAAAGTTTCATTTAAAGCATTCCAATTGAAGAGGGTTTGATCAAACTACCTTAGATCAAACCCCCTTGGATAGAACTCCACTAGTTTTAAACCATACTTATAACAGAGTCTCCTTTACACCTATCAAAATACTAATAAATAAACACTTTTGATTTATCTTTTGGGGAATCAAATGAATTCATTTAAAATTTATTTTTTGTAAGTATATAGTCCTTATTATAAGCTTCCCAAAAAGTATAATTTTAAATAAATTTAATTTTTTTATTATATTTATTTTTTATTTTTTTGTATCTTGGGTGTTATGTTTAATGCATAATACGAGAGGGTGGTTGATGGTGTTTTGATGGTGTTTCTGAGCTCTGTTGGCCGAGCTAGGGCGCTCGTGCCCTTGCTTGTTGTCTGCGTTCACTTGTTGGTGCGAAGAGGGGGGTTTTTTCTGTGTTTAGGGTTTTGTTTGTGTTGTGGTTACCTTCCTGCGTTGTTGGATCTCTTGGGTGTGCGGTGGTGGGTGTTGGATTGCGCTAGCAGGTTTGGACCTGCATTTTTTCTGTGTGGTGGTGACGTGGTGTTCCTCGGTGTGCTGCTGTTGGGGGAGGCTTTGTCAGCCTGCAGGGCCCGTGTGGGGCTGAGTTAGTTGGACGTGGTGTGGGTGGTTGGAGCGTGAAGCTTTCATTCTCCTTGGGAAGTGTGTTGCCTTGATTGGGGGTTGGGATTTTCTATTTGTAGCTGAAACTCTTGCGTTGTGGTGGGTTATGGGTGGAGCTAGAGGGGTTTTGTGCAAACCCTCGTGTAGACGTTTTCCTATATTCCCTTGATTTGGGGGCTTGCATGTTCTCTTAGGGTATTGTTTTGGGTTCATGTCTCAAGGGGAAACTTTTGGGGCTAACCCCATGATGTATTTATGATCAGCCTTTGGATCAAAACCTCTGTCACAGGGTACGAAGGTTTTTGAGAATAATTTGTTTGCACTGAATCAAGAGTTGAATGGTTTTGGGTCATCTGGAGGATCTAAGATTATGAAGATTAATGGATGCTTGGAAATATGTAAGGAGAGACCGAAATTGGTTATCCCAATGGAGATGTTGGCGGATGATATTGAATATTATTCGAAACACTCTTTTTATTGCAAGTTTATGGGTTTAAGAGTCTCATTGCAATTTTTGGAATCTTGGGCTCAGAGGACCTGGTTGTCGGAAGGCGAGATGGAGATTAGGCTCTTAGCGAACAATTACTTTATGGTTTCATTTTATTGCATGGCAGATCAGAATAGGATTTTTGAAGGGGGTCCCTATTTCTATAACCAAATGGGCTTGTTTATGAAGTCATGGCATGCAAGTTTCAATCTGACTAAAGAGCTCCCAAATAGGGTTCCAGTGTGGGTTCAACTACCATGGTTTTCGGTCTAATGTTGGCGAGAGGATGTTCTACATTTAGTGGCTTTAATGCTTGGTAAACCAGTTGGGTCTTCTCAGTAGACGCAGTTTAAAAAGGTAATGACTTTTGCCCATATCTGTGTGGAAATTGATTTAAGCATGCCATTGCCAGATTCTGTGGAAGTGAGTGCAGGATCATATACATGGGTGCAACAATTAGACTATGAAACTCTGCCTTTTCGATGTTGATTTTGTCATGAGTATGGACACTTGCAGCACAAGTGCCCTAGGGCTAAGCTATTGGGGACCCAATATGGCCAAACTCCTTACAATCCACCTAGGGATGATAAGGAGAAGGGGCCTATTCCAAGTGATGGTACTAGGGAGGATGGATATATCCTTGTCAAAGATCGTAATAGGAATTGAGGGCAGAAGAGGACTCTAGGGGAGAGGCAGGATGATGCTTCTTTTAATAGGTTTGAGGTGTTGGATGATCTCATCCAACAGGAAGTGAATCCAGGTCTGATGAACTTGTACTAGGGAACTTTGGGTTCAAGAAAGGACAGGCCTCCCTCGGAGGCTATATAGGTTGTGCAGGACACTGGTGTTGGGCAGATGGACACGGATCAACAGTTGATTGTTTCAGTTAGGCCAGATCCTATGATTGGGGCTTTGACGAGTGGGGGAGAGGGTTCTCCTTTTCCTATAAAGATTGGTGTGGAAGTTGGAAAAAGCTCCATGTCCTCTTCTCGCATGGGGATTCAGCAAAAGGATCCAAAGAAAGGGGTTGGTGAGAAGAATCCCAAGCTGGGTAGGAAAAAGGATTTGGAAAAGATTAAATCAACTGGGGAAACTCTGGTGGAGTCAGGGGCAGTTAAGACCTTGGATTCACACTTCTTGTGTACCCAGAAATGATTGTCTTATCTTGGAATGTAAGGGGCTTGAACAGTGGCCCTCGACAAAAAATTGTTCATGATTTGGTTAGGAATCATTCTCTAGATGTTCTTTTTCTTCAGGAAACTAAGCTTTCTGTGGAGAGTATGTTGAATATGGTACCTAAGTTGTGGAAGTATAGCGAGTGTCAGTGTGTTGGAGCTCACGGTGCGTCTGGGGGGGTGGCTTGCTTATGGAACCCACAGAGGATTTTCCCTCTCTGGTGGATGTCTTCTAAGTCTACAATTTCGTTGGTGGCCTCATGCTTTGTGACAAGAGAAAGTATTCTCCTCTCCAATGTGTATGCACCTAGTGATTATCAGGGTAAGCAATTTCTTTGGTCTCACCTTCAATATGTTCGTAGCCTGGCTCCTTTCCACCCATGGATTCTGGCTGGGGATTTCAACGCTATAGTGGAGTTGTCTGAGAAAAGGGGTGGAATTGCTCGATTGGAGCCTTCTGTGCTGCTTCTCAAGGATAGCATTTTTTATCTAAATCTTATTGATGTTCAAACTAGTAATGGTTGTTTTACTTGGAATAATAGGAGGACTGGTGAGGATTGTGTCTCTGAGAAGTTGGATCGGTTCTTGGTATCCTATTATTGGGTTGGTGACTTGTGGTCAACCTCCTCTGAAATTTTGGATTAGAGGGGTTCAGACCACTGGCCTATCAAGCTTAGTATCACCTCTGCTCGAGTGCCTCATCCTCCTTCCTTCAAATTCCAGCTTATGTGGTTACAGGACTCTACTCTTTATGACCAAGTGGCGTGTGGTGGAGGATAGGTAAACCTGCTTTTGGTACTGCAATGTATACTTTCGCCAAGCTTCTTTAGTTTTTCAAGTATTAGCTTAAAAGGTGGAACCATTGGTGTTTTGGTAATATTTTTCATGATAAGGTCGTTGCCCTAGAAGAGTTAAATAATGTTACGAGATTGATTTGGGATAATGGGGTCTCAGAGGATCTTTTGAAAGAAGATGCTAGGACTTTGAAGGTGGTGGAGGAATGTGAGTTACGTGAAGAGGTTTATTGGAAGTAGAAGGCTCGAGTTGAATGGTTGCAGGAAGGGGAAAAAAACACTACATTTTTCTTTAATTCTGTGAAGGCCAGGAGGCATGGTAACTCTATCTCTATGCTGGTTAATGACAGGGGGGACCGTGTTGTCTCATTTTAGCAAATCGAGACCGAGGCATCACAATATTTTGCTACTCTTTTCAAAGAGGATTCACAAGGGAGCTCAGTAGAGGAGGAACAAGTTCTTGCTTGTATTCCTCAGTTGGTTTCCAGGGAGGCGAATGATTATCTAATGAGGGAGATTTCTCTAGAGGAGTTGGAGGAGACTGTGTTTCAGATTAAGAAAGGAAAAGCTCCTAGCCCTAACGGTTTCCCAATAGAGTTCTGGGATATCATAAAGTTGGATCTTCTGGCGGTTGTTTAGGAGTCCCAGAGGAACAAGCAGATGTTGCATGCCCTTAACTCCACTTTCATTGCTCTCATTCCCAAGTGTGAAGGGGCAGATTGGTTAACGCAATTTAGGCCTATCTCCCTTTGCAATGTGGCATATAAAATTATTTCAAAGTTAATGGCTGCAAGATTGAAGAAGTGGCTTAAAGTGTTGATCTCGAAAGAACAAAGTGGGTTTGTTGCAGGTCGACAAATTTTGGATGGGGTTGTTATTGCTACTGAGACCATCCACTCCATGGCTAGTTCCATGAGAAGGCAATGTTCATTAAGTTGGATATGGCTAAGGCCTATGATAGGGTTAGATGGTCCTTCCTTCGGAAGATCCTTGTTGCTTTTGGGTTTTGTGAGGAATGGATCCAATGGGTTATGAGCTATGTTGCTTCAGTATCCTTCTCGGTTTTGATAAATGGTAATCATTTGTAAACTTTTTGGGGCTTCTAGGGGGCTTTGCCAAGGGGACCCTCTCTCCCCGTACCTATTTCTTCTTCTTGCTAAAGGTCTTGGATGTTTGTTGAAAAGAAATGTTGGGTTGGGCATCATTCAGGGTTGGCATTGGGGCAGAGATTTACCTCCGCAATCTCATTTATTATTTGTTGATGATACGGCCTTGATGGGGATGGCTACTATCAGGGAAGCTACTTTTTTGAGATAGTTGTTGGATGTTTACCTTGTGGCTTCAGGGAAATTGATTAATGAGGATAAGTCTTCCATCTTCTTCTTCAATACGCCTACTCCCATTTAGAGAAGAATTGCTAATATTTTGAGGTTTCAAATAGGGGTTCTCCCTTTTACGTATTTGGGAATTCCAATTTCTATTGGTCGTCTTCCCAAGGGCTCTTGGTAGAATATCATTGATAAGTTTTGGGTGAAATTCAATCATTGGACACACAGATGGTTGTCTTTTGTTGGGCGGTTTCAGCTTCTTAAGTCAATTGTGCAAGCACTCCCTACTTACAGATGTATGCTTCAGGTGGCTCCGGTGGGGTTTCTTAAGGAGTTGGATTCTCTTGAAAGATAGTTTGTATGGGCTGGAAACTTGTCGTCCTCCAAGTGGAGCCTAGTCAAGTGGGAAGATGTGTGTAGTCCAAAGCAATATGGAGGTTTGGGTATTCGTCAATCTACTTTGTTCGGAGTGGCTGTGGCTGCTAAAAAAATTTGGCGATGGTGTGTGGAGAAAGATTAGTTGTGGGCCAAGATATTATCTCATAAGTATTTCCCTGGTGTCCCCCGGCATGATCTCCTTAGGTACCCTTTTGAAGGGAAAGGTTCGGTGATTTGGAGTACTCTTCAGAAGGGTGCGTAGCTCATTAAGGAAGGATTATTTTAGATCTGTCGACGGGGTTCAAAAGCTCTTTTTTGGTTTGACTCTTGGGATGGTTTCCCTCCACTTATCTCTTAGTTTCCTCACCTGCTTCCTTTGAGTCAAAGATTTCTTGCAGCTGGTTGGTCTAGGGTGAGTGACTTTAAGACCTTCTCTTTTTCTGGTCAGTTGGAGAGGGCTTGTTGGAAGAATCCAACTCAGTGGCCGGAATTGGGCGAAGAGGATGGCAAGGTTGAGCTTCACATGATTCTTTGCAATAGACATTGTAGCTCTCTACTAGAAGAGGATATTATTCCTTGGGCTCACAATCCCAAGGGGATTTACTTTGTTGCTTGTGGATATCAGGTGTTATTGGCTCAAAAGTTGGTTAGGGTGGAGGTTCAGTGGTGGAAGAGGGTGTGGAGGAAGCTATCATGGCCTAAGTGTAATTTCTTTGTGTGGACTTTAGCGTGGAATAGGTGCTTGACCTGGGATAACATTCGTAAGTGTGGTTTCCAGGGGCCTTCGGTCTATGTTCTCTATGGGAAAGAGGAAGAGGAGTCCTCTCACTTGTTCTTCCGATGTCCCTTTGTTGTGCAACTTTGGCACTGGTGGTGGGAGGTTTGGAAGAAACCTTGTGTTCATGCTTCCTCGTTGGTGGATTTTTGGGATAGTATGGGAAGACCCCCCTTGTTGGCCTCCTTTTTACAGGAGGTTTGGTATGTTGGACTTACTTTTCTTCTTTGGAAGACCTGGTTGGAGCGAAATCATAGGATATTCTACGGTGTTAATTTGGTGGGACAGCAGGTGTGGATGTGTATATTAGGTATGATACAGGAGTCTGTTGTAGCCAAGAGTGAAGTATTTTTCCCCCTGGGGAAACAGGATGCTAAGTTGGTGGATAGATTGGGTCTTCAAGGGATACATTCTTCTTCTAGTGGTTCAAGGAGTAGGCATGGGACTAGGAGAGTGCAACAGATGGGTAGGTGGTTACCTCCTCCAACTGGAGTCTTGAAGATCAAGTCTAATGGATCTTCTAGAGGTAATCTTGGGCCGGCTGGGATTGGTGGGGTCGGCAGGGATTCTGGGGGTTCAGTGATATTCATTTTCTCTATTCATGAAGGGGAGAAGACTGTTAATCTCATGGAGGGTTTGGCGATTCTTTATGCTATGGGGTGGGCCCTTCCTTTGGGATGGAAAAAGGTTATTTGTGAAGCTGATTCGCAGATTTTGATTAATTTGTTGAATGAAAGAAAGATGGTTGATATTAATTGGCAGCTGGCTGCAATTGTTCAGCGTATTCTTCAGGTTAGCTCTAGGATGGAGGCAATTTCTTTTGTTCATATCCCGAGGGAGTGGAATCAGGTTGCTGACTGCTTGGCTAAATGGGCCTCTAAGCATGATACTAGCTGGAGGATTGAGGATTGAATGTAGGTTTCCCCTGAGTTACGACAGGATTTGGATAGATTCCTTGAAGAGGATAGAAGGATACTGGAAAATAGTTGATTTTGTTCCAGTTCTTGCTTTGTTGTTTCTTTTGATTTCTGGGGCTTACTCCCTTTGTTTTGGCTGTAATGTTCTATTCTAATTTTCAATAAAGTTTTTACCCCTTTTTTAATAAAAAAAAAAATATTTCTTGTGAATGTAGGTTTTTCACCGAAAATCAAGCTCTTTGTTCTACACATGTGGAAAAATAGAAGATTGTCAAAATAAAAATTGAAAAATATGAGTGCACCAAATATTGAAGTCCTTGATCCAACAAAAGAAAATGAATTTCGATAGATACAAAAAAAGTTGTGTTATGCAATCCGCCTATTTGTAAATTGTAATTGGTTTGACTTTGAAACTTGATTAAGGAAAAAATATTCAATAAAACACTATGAAACCAATTGGAAGCACTAGATATGATAGTTAAAAATCTAAATTTGAAAATATATATATATATATTCTTCATGAAAAAAAAGTTGTGTTATGTGGTGAGCATCACTCCTTAAAAATGGTGTTTACTGAAAAAAACTAGTTTTCGAAGGAGATGGAAAAATAAGAGTAATCTGATTCCAAAAATTTTGAAAAAAAAATATTTATAATCTATAGACAAAATGTCATAAATCACTAGTTTGCATCATCTTCAAATTCCTCATGGTTTAGCCACTATAGGTGCCAAAAAGTGAAGATTTAGTTAGAAAAAATTAGTTTAGTGTCTAGTTTGGCCAAAATTTGTAAACCAGTATTGTGGGATCACCCACCCATCAATAATTCCCACACTCCAACCCTACTTTTCCATGAGATTGGATGGATTTTCCATCATAATTAATGTATTTTTCTATTATTTTTCAAGATTCACCAAAATTTTCTACACAATTTTAGTGATGTAAAAACAATCATCAATAAAATAAAATAAAATTTGAAAAAAATGAAAGTTTTTCCAATATAATTTTTTTATTCTTTTCAAAAAAATGAAAGATTTGCCAAGATTTTATAGCTTTTTTTAGGGGGTTTTCTTAAAGTTATCATTGACTAATTTTTGGTTTTGTTTGTGATTATGAAAATCAACAAATGCACAATAATGGTTGATGGAATTTATAGTTGATTGCTTGAAGCTTTTTGTTTCTTTAACTTTCTATTGAAAATATTTTAAAAATTCTAAATTTCAAAACTTGTGTTCAAGGATGTTTATCAACACAAACATATTCTATGTTTTGTAACACATTTACATTATGAAAATTTAAATCTTCAATTAGAACATCATTGTGACCTCTCCAATTTAAGTTATAAATATAAGTTTACAAATCTTTCAATTGGTAAGTTTTGAACTAACAAAAATTTTGGAAATGGGTTATCAAAATTTTTATTGGTTTCCAAAAATATTGTAAAGTTGGCTTCACTATTCATAAGGGTCTGCTACATATCTTATGCATAATAATGTTTAAATAGATTACTTACACCCTTACTAGGTTTAGGGTTTAGTTGTATTTATTCATGATGTTCTGAAAGGGGCAATCTATGCTTGTTGTAATCTATGTTTAAAAACAATTTACTTTAGATAGTATGTGGAAATAGAATTTAGTCAATTGTGAAGATGTACTCATTTTATGAAAGGGGCAATTTGATTTTGTTGTAATATGTGTTTATGAAATTAATCTTTTTTTAGGTATGTATGAGTTGGTGTTGGTATAATTGAGGGTGTTCTAAGGAATTAACACCTTGCTCTTCTAAAATTTATAAATGGTGTTCATAGTAAGTATTATCCTCTATAATTTTATATAAACAGAGACTCATAATGATGAAATCTCAAGTTTTAAGATGCATGATCATGTTCAGACCACATAATAGTGAATAGGGAGTATCTCCTATTGATTTTAAATGCTTGTCCAGTATTTCCTAAGGAACTGTAATTACACATGTCAATTAGTGTCATGTTCATCCACCATTTTATGAAAATTTATCAATTGTTTATTAGTGGCTTTAGTTTGGTCACTAATTTGTATATAAATTGTAGGAGAGAATATTTTTAAATTGATATGCATTACAAAACTTCTTAAATTCTTAGTTTTTAATGAATGTGCCATTATCTATACTAATATTTAAGTAGGTAATCAAAAGTGTGATATAATATATCCCATTATAAAGATTACAAATGTCTTAGGACCTAGTGAATTTGAGTAGGGTGACCTCCACCCATTTAGTGAAATAATTAGTTGTATTGATTGAAATATATTTAACAACATAGGCTTCACATCTCCACCTTTGTGTGTGTTATTTTGTTTCATTGGAAAAGGTATTTTACTCACAAAAAAGGAATTCATAATACTTTCCTCTACATATAGTAGATTCTAATATTCTTTTTAGCATAATATATGTTTTAGATGTAGATATTGATGATAAAAGTGCATATCATATCAATGAAAGAAGGGTTTGTGGCAATCAAACTTGATAATACAAATGCAAAGCATCCTTCAATCACACCATGGAGTGAGCTAGTCCCATAATCATACTATAGATTTATCACATGCTTATTACTAAACATGCAATCCCAAATCTCTAATTTTGATTGTTAATAATGATAAAAAAATAAAATCTTCATCATCATAAAAATATATTCACAAAGATATAAGTACTTATAATCCTTCTATTATTACAACCTGAACTATTTTAGCTTTGATTAATAATAGACATGATTATTATTTGTTATTTTTTCACTCAATTACAATTTTAAATTAATGTAGGGTGTATTTTATTTCTCTACATCTATCTATCTTCATTTCATATCTTACATAGACTACATCATAATATGGCTTCTTCCAAACCCTTATCTCTCTATTTTCATTTTTCAATTGAAATTATTCTTGTCTAAAAATATTACATCTAGACATAATCACCATGATCTCTATTCCTACACTATTTGGTCTTTGGCTACATCTCTCTAAACCTCTATATTATCTCTCTCACAGGCTAAATTCTTGCACCATACTAATGGTACCATATACACAATGGTAGCCTAACTAACAAGGTCTTAAACTAAGTTCATACATGTCATTTTAGTTATACTATAAATTCCTATCTATTCTATATGTTATAAATGTTGTAGTTACTCCACTAAAATTGTATATATGTAAAATTCTATCTATTCTATCAGATGTAAATGTTGTAGTAATAGTTCTATAAACGCATATATGTTCTATATGATAAATTTTGTAGCCACTTTATTGTAACTAAATATATGTAAATTTCTATTTGTTCCATATGATATAAATTTTGTAGCCATATTTTGTAAATGCTTATTTGTTCTATATGATGTAAATGTTGTAGCCACATTTCTATAAATTCTTATCTATTTTATATGATGTAAATTTTGTATTTATTGCATTTTAATTGCATATATGTAAATGTCTATCCATTCTATATGATGTAAATATAATAGCCATTGTACTATAAGTGCATATATACTTGAAGAGCTTAACTATCCATTCGTCCAAGGTCTACAATTTTACCATTTGGGGATCTTGTAGATGAGATCAAACCCATAGATAAAGGGTTGGTTCCTTCTCTAATCTAGATGTAAAATATTGACCTAGCGTAGCATTAGATTTCCATAAAGCTAATCCCATCCTATTGATTTCTCAAGGAAAAGGGAAGAAGAAATACATAAAAGGGAAAGGGTAGTGATGCACCTAGATTAATGGTGTTTCTTCCTACCCAATACAACATAGAGAAGTGAATAATTTTTTAGGAGAACTCATTGAATCTCTATTATATCATCTCCTAGAGGTGTGTATGGAGGTTAGGGCTTGATAAACACTAAAAGGGAAAAGGAATATCCATAGTCAACTCTTACAAACATGTGTAACATAAAATATCGACATGGAAGATAAAAATAATTGATCATTTAAAAAAAGAGTTAAATAACCTTTAAATAGAGTGCAAGAAGTGAGAAGATATGTAAATAACAATCTTTATTCATTTAGAGGAAAGGAGATTGTTTTTACAATAGAAGAGTTGTATAGTTACAAAGATCTTGAGAAGAAAACCAAGGAAGAAGACCTATAACAATGAGAAAAATGTGGTTTTTATTTTTCTAGAGAAGTGATAAATGTTAAAACATGTGGCAAGAGAAGAAACCCTAAGTGCCATCATAAAAAATGGTCTACAAACATGTGTACTATGAGATCTAATCAATTGGGGAAAGAACAAATCTTCTTTTATGGTTTGTCAAATTTATCAAATCCACCTAAGAATTCCATTGCAACCGTAGCTTGGGGAAATAGCTCATTCTTAGAAAAGGGATGTTCGCAATAATAAAATAAGCATGTGTGTTATAATTTTATTCCTTAAAATTCATTGAAAATTCATTAAAGATCCCCTTTGGAGCCTCCATGGATTAGATTTGGTGATTGCAAGAGTTGGTGGGAATTCATGGTGTTTTTTGAGAGGTATTGCTCCATTTTTTCCGCTTCACAAAAATACAACACCCTTTTGAATGTGAGAACTTGGCCTAGATCTAGATGCATGTCACTTGATCTCATTTTTAGCTTCCTACATAAATTTGAGGCACATCCAAATGTATGTGAATTTCCCTAAGATCCCTGCAAATTCCATTTCCTTTGGATCCCTATGAAATCATATTTGGTGGAGTATCGAGCTCTATCGAGACTGAGGCCAGAATTGGGAACTAAAACCTTTCAAATCTTCTTTTGGTTCCTACTATATATTTTTCCTTAGTCACTAGGTTCTTCCTTTGTTGTAGACCTTTGTTGAGGGTTTCATGGGATTAGGAACCAATGGTTTTTGGTTCCTATGAAACCTCCAACATATTCATTCACACTTGGGGACTTAGTTGATTTGGAATTTGGGATTTAGGTGATCAACTAAGGTGGAAGGAAAGGGAAACCTAAACAGAAGCGCTATTGACACAATATATCCTACTAATGTGCCTTTAATTAGTTATAACTAGAGGGGGCCATAAAGTTTCATTGGTAAAAACTCTATGGTCATGACAAATATCATTTCCCAAGCTTAAATTAGCATGCATTGTACATAATCCCTTTTCAATAGATATGAAACCCAATTTCTAATATTAATTATATATTCAAAAGATATACTATAATTATCCCATCTACATATGAAGCAACCACCCATAATAACATACTATTTTCCAAATATAAACTCCTTTGCAAACAAAATTAATAGCCATGTATCCCATCAAACAAATGGATATGTCGCATATCTCATCATGAACTTGATTTATTCAAGTGATATTTTCCCTGCTACTGGTCAATTCCTCCATGAATACTTTCTAACAACACACTCAAAGGTTGAAGTCTCACCAATCAAGCAATCAAAACAAGAGTAAGGAGATCAATCAATTGTCAAAATTATTAGCGAATTTTAATTTTTAAACATCCATCAAATCCATTCCTTCATTTTACATGAATTGAACTATTTTGGCAGTGTGAGAAAATCAATCCCTAATGTTCTTGCCTCTTGGATAGTTGTAACAATGACATGGATTTCATGCTCATAAAAAAATAGCAAGTGTTTATTTCTTGGTGAGATGCCACAAAGAAATAGAATCTTGTAAAGTGATGCAACTAGTTCATAAATAGTTATTTGGTCATCCATGCATGGGGTTGGAAAGCCATGCAAGCACTTGGTTCATAGCCACCAATGTAAATTTTAATGAACAAATAAACCAAGCAGTATGCTCTATCCAATAAAACTCACACAACACATAATGGTTACTCATTCTCTACTCTTCAATATGATGTAAGGTACACTTCTACTACATCTTTTCACTAACACCCACACAAAACCATTTTCCCTTGTCAAAAAGTTATTTTCATCACAATTACATATTCTTTGAGGTGCATATGGATCTAGCATCATAAGATTTGGATAATATCATGCAAAATGTGAACACAACATACCTAAGTTTTAGTGCTATGTCTTTGTCAAGGCATTTTTCTATCCTCAAAGTGAGTTTATGTTCAAATATATTTGCATTTTGACAATTTAATATTTACATGACAAGGAAATAATTTAAAATGGCATATATGCCCTTACAATATAGTCCAACTACATCATTTACATTATACAAAATAGATATACATTTATAGTATAACTAAAAAATGATATTTATGCACTTATAGTATAGTGGGTACATTATTTATATATTATAAAACAAATAGGAATTTATAGTATAACTAAAAATGACATATATGCACTTACAATATAGTAGTTACAACATTTACATCCCATAGAATAGATAGGAATTTATATTATAACTAAAAATGACATATATGCACTTACAATATGGTGGCTAAAAAATTTATGTCATACATAATAGATAAGCATTTATAATAAAACTAAAAATGACATATATACAATTACACTATAGTGGCTACACCATTTACATCATACAAAATAGATAATCATTTACAATATAACTAAGAACAAAACATATGCACTTACAGTATAGTGGCTACAGCATTTACATGATATAGAACAAATAGTCATTTACAATATAACTAAAAATGGTATATATAAACTTATAGTATAGTGTATATTACCTTTACATCATATAGAACATATAGACATACATATGTACCATACATTAAAAAGGTGGTAAGTGAGTATAATACCTGGAAGAAGAAATATTTGAATTTGGTAATATTAATTTGAATAATTCTAACCAGGGAGAGCCAAGATAGACACACTACAATTGTGTTTCAAAATGGAGTGCATGAAGGAGAACCAAGAGCATATGAACATGCACAAAAGAGTATCTACAACTAAAAAAGGGTGTGCAAACAAGATGCACACACCTGAGGCAAGAATCATTAGGATTCAATGATGGAAATGCAAAGGCACTACATAACCCCTATGACACTTTAGAACATAGTGCAAGTACAAAAGGCAAAACAAGATGTGCAAGATCCCCAAAAAACATACACCAAAATGGTAATTTATCTCAGTGTGTCTACAAAAGAGAAATTGCATGCAAAAGATGTCTAAAACTCCTAAATAGGAAAAAATACTAGAAATACATGTAGAACAACCTAAAACAAGTCATCCCATGTAAACCAAAAGTTTCCAAGAGCGAAAATGTCTAAGTAATTCACTAGAATTTGAAAACATAAAAAACTAAATAAAATATACATAAAAAATAGAAAAAAGTGCATGAATGGCTTTAAAGACCTTTGAAAGACCTTTCCAATGCCACTGGAATCATGAAAAATGGAGAAATTGTCAAAATTTGTGAGCTCGAGAGTAAAAACAACACATATGACTTTGACAGGAAATAAAATGTACCAACAACAAAATTTGAGAAAAATATCAATACCATTAGATAGTGCTCTTAAGCAGGTTTTTATGATATGTTGTTTTCCCAATTTTGATAACCAGGTGAAAATTTATGCCCCTAAGAAAGTTTCCCAATTAGAGCATTAAAGGAAAAAATAAGCCCCTTATGTTGAGTGTTAGACACCCACATGACCGATCAAATGCACTAGGGTTGTAAAAACCCCCCCACCGACTCGTCGTTGACAAAGTGATGAGCAGGTGGTGGGTTGTCGGCTGCTACCATTGGCTTTGCAGCTCCTAGTAGCTAGTAGGTCACCACAGTTTGTGATTTGTTGCCTGGCAGGGGCACAAGGGTGCCACTTGCTGGGAGTTGCTCCACAAGCAATGCAACTAGCAAGCACATTTTTATATATTTTTTTGCTTTTCCTCTGTGGTATGGCTTGAAAGGGGTTGTACTAAGGCCTCTACTAAAAAATTGCCTCAAAGCTCTTGACATAAAAATATGGAAAAATTTATATCAAATTTATCTTGAATCAACCTCCTAAAAGTAACAGTGAGGTCCTTTTTGGGCCAAAGTGCACCCAAAATTGTCTTTGAACTCCAAAAGTTGCAAAAAAAGTAATGAAGATTCCAAATTTGCTACTATAACACTAGTTGAAAAACTCAAAAATTGAGAAGGGGTTTGTTGAATCCACACTCTGATACCATGTTAGAATTGTGAAAAACATGAGATGCATGACCAAACAACAAACAAAAATACCTTCCATGCAAAAGAGATACAAATAATAATATGTTATATCATCAACTGGAAAACTTGTTGAACCTCTAGAGAGATTTTGAGCGAAGAGAATACAATGAGGGCAAGTGCTTTATAAGAGCAAACCCTAAATGAAAAATAGGTTAGATCATGACAAGTGTCATCATCTTATGTGATAAGACAAAATGATCTATGATTAGCTCACTCTAGTAAAAGAAAAATAACCCTAAGTTTGGCTTAAGTGCATGAGAAGAAATTAACCTAATAATCAATTAAAGATTAATTAATTATTAGCTAATGCATGATTACTCTAACAATTTTGAATTCACCCTTTTTATGGCAGTGTCCATTTGATGCAAGTTCTATTAACTAGGGTGCAATTCAAACTAGGAAGCCCATGAATGGGAGGGAGGTATAGTTTATTCAAAAATTTAAGTGTATCTATATCCCACCTAAAGATGATGCACTACCTTTACTCTAAGTTTGGTGTGATTCATGAATTCCTCAAAAATAGTTATTTCTAGTGTGGAAAGAAAGAATTCACAATTTAGTGATACCTCTTGAAATAACCTTTGATTTATCTCTTTCCATATGTGCCAAACTAGTAATGATATACTAGCCATACATACATTAGAAAAAAATGGCATTCAATTTAGGGTGGGTCACTCTTTGAACACCTATAACAATGATGCCAATCTAGGAGGATTCCATTTTAAACTATCACACAACCATTTGCAAAACATGAGAACAAGTGGACCATTCATTATCATGAGAGATGGGTTCTTATGAACCACTACTCATGAATCATAGGTCAATGAGTTTGACTCATAAAATTACACAATTGAATCCTGATAGCAATATCACAATAATAAATTTGCATGTAATTGATTCTCCACCAATATCTCCACCTATCTTCTAATTATTGCTAGATTTCTAATAAATCCTCTCTTTCCTACAATAGTTAATATCCATTCCACAAATTCTCTTAAATTTTTACTTTCCCCTCATTCCTTACTTCCTAAAATAAATAATCTATAATAATGTATCAACACTTCAAAATAAAATTTCACTTATTTTGAACTAATTTATATTTAATTGAATACATTAATTTGAATAACATAAATAATTTATGTAAAATCTTTACACAAGAACAAAATTTAATCCCGAATTCTAGGGTAGGAACTTCAAAAATAAAAAAGTAAAAAACAGTCCTGATCGATAAAAAGGTGATGAAAGCCTTTGAAAAGAGAAAAAGGGTGTTCTAGATTACTTCTTGTCTTAATAGCGGCCGTATTTGGAGAGACTAAAAGTTTTCTTTTAAATTATTCTTTTGTATACATAATTTATATGTTTTTCAAAATAAACTGTGCTTATTATTGGAATAGATAAAAAATAGATTGATAGGCCGGGTCGACAATCAACTCAGATCATGGGAGGCCAAGTTTGTCTGCAAATAGGTATCAATCCGTGAAACAAACCAGTGTCGCTAACTCTTGGATATTTCCCATTATGATAAAACCTGGACGCCACGTGTGCCGACAAAATATCAGCACGTCAAGCTTAACGCATTGGATGAAGAGATACCCAGAATGTACCCATCAAACTTCAACGTGGGTCCCTTTTTTCGCCGCTATTTCAGCCCGTCAAACTTAGACCCAAAAACATGAACTCATCAAACTTCAACGTGGGTCCCTTTTTCTCGCCAGTATTTCAGCCCGTCAAAATTAACGCAGATGATGCACAGATATCCAAAAACATGAATTCATCAAACTTCAACGTGGGTCCCTCTTTTCGCCAGTATTTCAGCCCGTCAAAATTAAGGCAGATGATGCACAGATATCCAAAAACATGAACTCATCAAACGTCAATGTGGGTCCCTTTTTTCGCCGTATTTCAGCCCGTCAAAATTAATACAGGTGATGTACAGATCCAAAAACATGAACTCATCAAACTTCAACGTGGGTCCCTAATCACCAATATTTCGTCCCGTGGTCAAACTTCAATGTGGGTCCCTAGTATTTCATAACCTATTGAATGCACATATACCTAAAAACATGAACCATTAAACTTCAACGTGGGTCCCAAATCGCTCGAATTCCAGCCCGTCAAACTTAACCCTTTGGACACACATACCTAAGACCTTTTAACGTCTATTTCACGTTATTAAGGAACCCCGTCTTCCTTTGTAGCTGCACCTCTGGAGTTGCAGAAAGTGAGCGCGCTAGAATTGCAGTGAGCGTGGAATCAAATCTAAAGTAATGGCCTCAAAGACGGTGGTTCAGGTATTATTCTAACGTTACACATGTTCTCATAATCTTCAATTTTCTTTCATATTTAACGTTCTGGGGTTTCCTTTCGCAGGATATTGTGTCCGAGGGAGATTCTCCTACAAGAGTGGTCGATGAATCGGCGGCAGAAGAGCTCACAAGAGATGAAGATTCTTCTTTACTATATCAATCGGCCGCAGCAGACATTGCGGCAGAGAAATCTTCATGTATGAGTAAACCTGATTACTCTCAAACGGGGGCACTGGCTGTGTTCGCAGCAAGCTTGATGCTGAGGTTGAAAGTTCACGGTAGTCTCGACGTGCTGCAGCGGGTGACTTTCGACGGAACCATTCATTTCGACATATTTTACGTCTCAGACATGTTTGCTATGGTCGCTTCATTGGTGGTCGGTATGGTTTTCACTATTCGGCCGCCAATGTCTCCAATGCTCACGAGTTTGTTGAATATCATTCTGGTGATAGCAGCAGCGAGCTTCGTTTTGGCTCTCCTGACTTACGGCCATATTGAGGGGATCACTGTCAACGAGTGGATCGTGGTGGGTTTTTTGGGTGGAATTGTCTTTCTAGTGGTACTAGCACTGCTATTATATCGGGCTATGTTTCATCCCACTGGATATGATTCACAGTCTGCCATTGAAATGCCTCAACAAGAAGAAGGCCTCAATAATGTGTAATATCATTGCCAATAGCAAAGTTAGGTGTTTGATTTCCAGGGTTTTTTTCGAATGAAATGAATATTTACTTTATCATCCTTGTAATTAGCTATATTAAATGAATTTGAGGCAGATTTCAACGAGTGCACTTGAGCGTTTGTATTTTACGAACTGATTTGTCTCTGCTTCTTCTTAATACTACAAAATATTTGGTATTCGATGCCCTGTTAAAGGATAGAAATACACATACTGTTTGGCTGTTCAAACCCGCATGCAAGGTTGGCATACAGTAAAAGCAAATTTGTATTCATCAGGAACGGGTGGTTTCGGCGCACTCTTTGACCGTGTACGGAGTCCTTGGACCCGCCGGTAGCGGCATTCTTGCCGTCCCAGAGAGTAGCATAGTTGTGCACTAAAAACGGGATCGCGTAAAGGGTAAAGGAGTATAGCGGGCTGCGGCGCTATTGGTCGGTTACCACGATCACAACTTTACTAAAATACAATCCTTGTTCTAAAACACTGAATATTAGTGCACATTAAATAATAACATTTTGTGGTCATAATTTATATTTTAGTACACATTAAATAATAATAATTTCCTTGGGTCATAATTTATCTCACTGGTATATGGTATACTCCCAGCATACCAAGGTAGCTACCACATACCTCAATCTGAAATCCCTTACGACCGAGGCCACAAACGCCCTGTGCGAATCTAGGGTAGACAGAGGAGTGGCAGGATTACGAAATCTTGTAAAGGGTCTAAACAGGAAGAGGATGGAAGCCCTTAGAAGCGCCACGGCCGTAGTGAACGGCAATTAACGAGGGCATGTGTTTCATCGGCCTTGTGTCTGTCGCTCCCGCTCTTGCCAGCCACAGACCCGACTTTCTTCAACGCCTTCCCTTGAAACGCCCGCGTCCGGGACGCTTCAATGTCTCAGAGCAATTTATGAAGTTGATCTGCGTCGGCAGGCGGCCGGGCGTGGGGATCTGGTGGATGCCGGCGGAGGAGTTGCAGATGCACTACTGTTGGATGAGGCGCCGCAGTATCGTGAAGAGGGCAGGTGTTTCCCCCTTGATGGAGGCAGAGGCCACTCGGGATGACTGTTCTGTGAGGCACGGGTCTCCACCAGGGTGTTTATTGTGTATCGCGTTCACTAGATCAAAGGGAAGGCGGTCACGAATAGCCTTTGTATACGCTGCAATTGATGCCCTCTATATAAATGGAAATATGAGATAGTTTCATCTGTTATCTGTAGACCCAATTCAGATCGTTCAGCATTATGGACTATAAAAAAGAATCAGTTTCATTTTGATTTCCTCTAGGGATCGTTATAGAACGCTTCCGATTTATTGTGAATTGTTTATATTGAAAAATATCGATTTTAAGGATTTGTTCACTTAATCTCTCATTCCCATTGTAAGCCCATGTCTAAATGGGAATTGAGAGGTAATATTTTTTAATTCGAAACAACGCAAACTGGTGTTCCATGAATGGAACTGAATAAAGATGTGTATATCTCAGATTTCTTCTGCTCTTGCTTTTGTTCGTCCGGGGTTTGTGAGTCTAGAAGAGTTAGGAGCATTTTATGCGGGGTGGACCCGTCTTAAAGTACCCCATTAGTTGACGAGGTTCATTGATATCTATATTTGAGGGTGAAGACAATATTCTAAACAGCTTGCATGAAGTGACGTTGAGCGCGATAGGTGAAAGGAGGAAAGAAAATTTGACCCTCAAGAAAGATTAGAGTGTCCGGGATGTTGAATTCAATGAACTATGTGAAAGGCCACGGTTGTAAAGAGAAACAAGTCGTATTTTATAGCAATGGACGTCAAGAGGAGCTTATTGAAGTGAGATTTAGGAGTTGTAATTTGCAATTTTTTCATATTTTAATTTTTGGGTGTCTTTGATAAGACTACGGTATCTAATGAAGATTATATTCTTAGAAAAAAATGAGCTATTGTTGTGCTCGATTGATTGAGAGAGGCCCTTTTATCTGGCACACTATTTTTTTAACAATTTTATCTGGCATGTGGGGTCCTCTTAATGGTTTATGACTTCTTCTTTTTTAATTTATGTCTTCTATGTTTTTCACATTACCTTGTGAATACTAAATCTTAATGCTTCACAATTATCTCCATTCATGATTACCAATACAATGAATGTAACATTTTTAGAGGGCTATTGTAACTTTTGTTAAGATGGACATAGTATTTGGCATTGTATAATAAAACATTTCTTTTTTTTGCAGGTACCAATTTGAAACAACATTCTAGTGCTAGTGCTTGTGTCACCTTACAATTGTGAATGCCATGGGTGGAGATCATACTAAGTCATTGTCCTACACTAGTAAATGGGTGTTTAAGCCACCATCTAACTCCTTTGAGGTGAGTCACCATGTTTCTTAGTATGCTTCAAAAGATAGGAACTAGGGTTCAAAATTACCATTTTCTATGTTATTCATGGAATTTCAAATAGGGATCATAATGTATATTGACTATAATGCAACTCATTTAAAATTGAAATATGTCATTAAATTATAAAGGATAGAGACCTTTTTTATGTTGTAGTTGCAATCATTCTCTTAAACATGTTTACAAAATGTGGAAGTATAAACAATATAGTATATTTTTTGACAAAATGCTTGATGAAATAAAAATGAGATTCATACATGGGACCCCCATCTTTATGATGGAAAAGATATCAACCATTTACTTTCCATCTCTTTCCCGCACTATTGTGTAATGCAAGAAGCAAGTAAATGGAGCATTAATAATTTTTTGATATTAATAAATGAAAAATGAATAAGTGATTTGAATTGAAATGAGGTTTATATTATAGTTATTTCCTTCTCTAACAAGGTCAATTTTCTAAGGAGGTTTATAATACATTTAACAAAATTGAATTGTTGTACAATAAGAAAGAAAGCTACACTTCAATATAGTAATCTTTAATGAAGATCGAAGATGCGTTCAAAGATGAATACATGTATAGATTATATTTTCTTCTTTTGTTATTGCATATTTCAAAGTTGAAAGAGAACAAATATATGTTCTTCTTTTAGATTCCAACTATTATGCTAATAGAGCAACATTTATTTGAAATGTTGAATTATTTAAGTAAAAAACAATTATCTTCAAAATTTAAACTTTAGGCTCTTCAATTTTACTTTAGTAGACAATCAATTTATCCATAGACATTTAAAGCAATGTAATTATATCTCCAACAAAAACACCTACTAAAATTTGCTTTTAGTAAACACAAAATATTGTCATTATAACCTTGGTTAAAAAGTATTTTGATGTAATCATTTACAATAGGTCATACATAACCCTTGTATTAATTTTCTTAGTTGGATAAATTTGGGATGCACCATATCAAAATTTTGCATAGCCATTTCCAAGCAATGATATATTCTCATTATAAATAAATTGCATGACTTGCTTATTCCATTATTTCTTTCTTTTTTATTATTGTTAAGAGAACCCGGCATAGAAAGGATGGGTTGTGTTTATATTTTCCCAAATCCTCCTCTACATATACCCACCCAATAATATTTTGAAAGAGTCCAAATTCATTTGTAAAAAAACAACTTCTTAAGGTTTTAAGTGTTCTCTATAGTTTCTTATAGGAATCTCTTATTATTTTAGGATTATTTATCAACCCTACATAATCATTTGAATCCTTCAAAGAATTCACAATTAATATAAAAAATTATACATAGCCTCTAAATTCATTCAAATCTTTGTTGGCAATAAGTGTTGTCATTGATGTCAACCCAATATGGGATGTCATTAATGTCAGATGTCTTGTTGAAGTATGTACAAACTCCATAAATAATTGTTGCATATTAGTTGATGTGTATGTCTGCAAAATAGTATAAGGAAGAATAGTGATCTAGGTGTGATGTGATGGTAGTTACGCTTGTTCTAGTATGTTTCTAGCATACCTACTATGATATCATTTCAATTTTGTGTACCACACATAAAGAAAAGGTGCATAAGTTTGGCTAAGGCATTCATAGTGAAGACTCTAAGACAAAGTCAATATTTTGGTCCGCATCTTTTAGTTGTGCAAGATTCAATCTTGCACTTAAGATGATATTTTGGTCAAATAATAAAAGTTCCATATCTAATAAATCAATTCATCACACCTTCTACAATGAAATTTACAAGTAATAATGTTCGAACGGTCTATTCTCTGACAGAGTACCATGTTGATGAAGGGCTACTAGGATGATCTGCATTCCTCTAATTTGAAGTATTACTCTTGTGGTTCTGTGAGCATGTTCATTGGTGTTCATGACATACTACTTAGCAGTATCAAGTGTTATGATGGTCTATAAATTCAGTTTTTGAATGACAGTTTGCATAGTATGTCAAGGTTGCTTTGTTTGTGCTTATTTTGTAGGTTTCTCTAATTGCACTAGCATAAGATGATCAAAAAAATTTGGAGAAGGTTTAAAGGATGTTGATGATTACCTACATGGTTCACATCTTGGTTTGCATGATGTTTTTTGTATCTCCAAGTCAAACAATGACAACTTGATGATAGTGATACCATTTGGGTCAACATGATTTATTTGTTCCATCTGTGGTTGATCCTGGTCAATTAATTTTATTTTGGAGGTTGCGTTGTGATGCAATTGGGCCTTGACATGCCATGTATTGATTTGCAAGTCCTTATCTCTTCTTGATGAATATCATTGAAGCCAACCAGTGAGATATCAAGTGTTTCTTCTACAGGCCATATTGGAGCCGACCTAATAAAGGTTTTGAGTTGTTGCAGAGGATAACATTGAATATTAAATTCATTCATGAAAGTGATGATTGATAGTTATTTTGTGGTGGAGCATAATGAAAAAGATGAAGTGTCTAAAACCAATGTGAAGGGAAAATTGTGTGAAATAGTGACATCAACTTTAGCATGTGTTAGATGCTTCTTTAAATCAATTCATAATCAATTTTCTCATTATATTCTTCATGTATCCTTCTCTGAGGTAGTGAGTTCCATCAAGTCCATAGGAAATGATCCTTAAATATTTTAATTCTTGTTAGCAGCGAGCGACATATATTGTGAGTTAATCCTCACTGTGGTTTTTCCCTCATTGGATTTTCCACGTAAAAATCCTAGTGTATTCATGTAATGCATGTGTTCTTTTATGTTCTTTTTTATTATATGATGTGTTGTTAATCTGTAAATGGAAATGGCTAAGTTTTAAGACATGTTGATTCACCCCCCTCTCAATGCATCATTATGTTCAACAATTGGTATCAGAGCCAAGTACCTTGCAAATCGTAATAGCTAAGGTTGATCCTGCCCTTGAACGCATGGGTTCTATAGCAAAAATCAATAACATGTTTATTCCAATTCACCAAATCTTGGATCAATGGAACTTGAAGGTTGGGACATTAATCTAGAAGATTGTGAAGTAGATTTTGAAGGAGAAATCTAGTCTACTCTTGAAGATATGGATGAAGCAAGATTACAAAATATCAAATATGAATGCATTGTTGGAAAAGTCAAAAAAAGACAATTGAAAAATTGAAGGAAAAAGCTAAAGAATCAAAGGAAGAAATTAACAAACTGAAAGCTCAAATAGAAGTTGGAAGTGAATGTGAAATCAAAGCCAAAGGAGCTGAAGATTTGATTTCAAGTTTAAAAATCAAGGTTGAAGAAGAAAAAATGATTTGAGGATTACCTGAATACCAAGCTCAATGACAAAAGTGTTGAATTTTTAAAGCTTGAGGAAGAGATTGCACTCCTAAGAAAAGAACTTGAAAAAGCTAAAGAACAAATTGAAAATTAAGCTGAGGAGGCTTTAAAGGTATTAATGGTTAGTGCTCTAAAACTTCCCTCAAAGAAATATAGACTTGGTTACACGAAAAGGAAAAAGTCCTAATTCATGCATACTACAAATCTATATGATAACTTCAAAGTTGAAGGATAATCTGAGATAAGGGAGGAGAAACCTTGCATATAAAATCCTAAGGAAACATCCTCTAGAGATGCAAAGACAAATCATAACAACAAAAAGGAAGAAGGATTCATTCCTATCTGAAGCGAAAAGAAGAACTTCAAGAAGCCTACTCCTAAACAAACTACTCCCACCAAGTTTAATGGTAATTGCTACGCTTGTAATAAGTTTGTTCATAAAGTAGTTGAATGCAGAAGCAAGATGAGTCAAAACTCTTTCAAGTCTTCAAGGTACAATGTTATGAACACTCAATTATTTTATGGCTATTGTTATGCCTATTGGGAATAGGATGTCATTTAATTGTAATCCTAAACATATTTCATGTATCTCCTAAGTCCTTGGAAAGTGTTCCCCAACACTAGGATTAGAAAGAGATTAAATTCAAATGAAATGAACATGTAAATTGACATTTATAATTAATTCTAAATGATAGGAACATGTGGGGACTCCCAAGAAGAGCTCTACAAAATAGGGGCACATGAGGCACCCACATGGAAGGTGGAACCCACCTTGAGTTAAGTTAACTATTTGGAGAAAGAGATAACACTTTTGTAATGCATGTAGAGATCCTAGAAGTTAGGGATTGATGTTTACATGCATGAAGTTCAGTTGAGTTCAATTCAATTCAGTTCAGTTTAGTTTAGTTCAGTATCAGTTCAATTCAATTCGATTCAGTTCAATTGATTCAGTTCAATTTAGTTGAGTTCAATTCAATTTGAATTCCAGTTCGGTTCAATTTAGTTCAGTTTAGTTTAGTTCAGTTTAGTTCAATTCAGTTATGGTTTAGTTATCTTCAATTGCATGCAGTTAGTTTCAGTTGAATGCTAGTTGACTTCAGTTTACTTGGAATTCATGACTAATGACTTGAGTTGAATGATAGATAACAGGTGATACACTCAGTTTAGTGGGGATGATCATTCATGCATGATATTTACATGAATGGTGGAGAGATATGTTTTAGTTAACAGAGATTGACTTGGACCCACCTTGGGCGCCCAAGTTGGCATCTTGGAGTTAACACTTTTGCATGATAAGATATTTTATAAGGCTGAGTTAAGTGGGCCCATTCTTGGGTGCCAACTTTGAGGAGAATCTTACAAGATATCTTTGTAATCAACGTTGAGTTAGGACTTCAGTTTTGGACACCCAAATTGATTAAGGACTTGGTTTGACATTTTTTTTCATGGAATAACTCTACTTGCAAAGAATAAGCATAGGTTTTGTGAGATAAGCTTTGTGCTTTGTAATTGACAACTCTTTGGAGTTTTCAAGGCTCATAATTGTCTATTTGTTGCAGTAAGTTGAAGAGAGTTTTATCATATTTTATTGTAGGTTGTGAAGAAGAATTGTTGAAGGCAAAAGAAGCATCTCAAGTAAGGATTGATTAAGAATTATTGTAATCTTGTTCTAAGGTAAATAATACAAGCACTATTGATTTTGGTGGTGGAGTTTTTTCGCAAAAGTATTTCTCCATGATATATGGTGTGTCACTTCTATCTTTTGGTCTTATTCTTCTACTATCTTTTGTCTACTTCTACAAATGGTAAAATGAATCTAAACAGATAATCATCCACAAAGAAATTGTAACAAAGAACATGATGAGGTAAAAATAACCTAATCATAATAACATAATAAAGGCCTATTTCATATATGCAAAATTCCTATCCTCTGCCAATTAATTAAACTTTAGGAGAAATAATTGCTTGTCTTTTAAGGAGAAATTGTACAAACTTTATTTCTTACGATTTATTGAAGAATTTTTCCAATACAGATTTAATGGGTTGTTTTAAATATTTTGTAGGATAATAATTGGTCATCAAGTTGTAGTTAGAAGCATTCAGCTAGCACGTGCCCCAAACAGGTTGAAGGCATGCACTGGAAACATGCTCCAGAACTTTAGGATGATGGACCGAAGATATAGTTGATTTGAAGTCTCAATTTCTATTATATTTTTAAGTCAAAAAATTTATGGCTCGACTTGAGCCTCTTTAATACTTATGTAATGGGTTTTAAAGACATAAAAGTTGTTCGTAAATCTGTTATAGACTTTTTCAATGGTTATTTGTACCATCTGAAATATAGGATTTAGTTAGAAGTTTTCTATAAAATATGTAATCTCCAAAAGCAAAGATAATGCGTGAAATAGAAATGTTATACTATCAACTTGTTTTCTGAGTTCATGAATAAAGAGATTATTATGTAAAAACTTCTGAGTTGTGAGTTATGGATGAAAATTATGCTTCGTAGAAGAGTTTTTGAATCACTTGTGTATGTGATCTGAGAACGAACGTTATAACCTGCGAGCTGGCCACTCGAGGGAAGATAGCTTAAATAGATAAGTACTTTCTTTTATGTTGCTTTTTCTACATGAATAGTTATTATGTAGGGAATTATTGGGTCTATCACTATGGTGTCTAAAGTTTTGAAGCACTTGTTGTCTTTCACTTCCGTAGTTTCTTGTTGTTAACTGTTAGAATTTTCACTGTTAAAGAAGATGTTTCATGGATGGTTTACAAGTTTTTATACTTCTGTAGTTTACCAACTCTCTTTAGTTTAATCATTTTTGTACTTTCTAATTTAGTTATCATGCTTTCTAAGTTATTTTTCCTATTCTTTTTAGTTGAAATATTTCCAGTTTTCTTTAGGATAAACTACTTTATAGCTTAATAGTTAGACGGCCTTAGGTTAGAATTGACATTAGCTGCTCTAGAAAGTTAGAAAATCTAAGGGACATAGTCAAGTCTTCTTCTATTGCAAATTGCCTTGAACACTACCCGGTCGACATATTGAATTTTATCTTCTAAAGTAATGGGACCTAACGACAGCCTATCACTTTTTGGCATCATTTTCGGGGACTTGAGCTTCCTTGCTTGAGTGTTCATAGAAGACACCTTGAATACCTCCTTTTAGGCCAAAATACCATCTTTGGCTTCCTTTTTTGCATGGTCAGGAAAAGAAGCCCTCGCGGATGATTTATAACAAAAACCCCCCAAAATACGTTCCAATCATACATAGGGAGGTTGAAGGCTCAAAAGACCACTCTATTGATGAACTACTTGATCCCAACCCACCAGAGGCTTTCCACTATTTTCCTGAAGATCATCCTGTAGCACAACCTGTTGTCGAGGAAATTATCCTTGACAAACACATTCCTCTGAACATTATGGGAGATCGTAGGGTTGAAGCTAACCAGAATGATGCCAACCGTAATAACAATGATCCTCCACCACCTCGAACATTCACTTCTCCTATTACTTTGGATGCAAATGATGATACTACAATGAAAAACATTTCTCCAACCTTTCGTGGCTTGTCCTCGGAAGACCTAGACCAATTTCTTTTTGAATTTAAGGTCCTTTGTCAAACCTATGACTATAAAAATGATAACCATAAATTGAATTTGTTTCCTTCTACTTTGAAGGATTTGACCATGCATTGGTTTATGGGACTAGGTGCTGGGAGTATTACATCTTGGGAGGAAATGGAGAATGTTTTCTTGCACAAATATCAAAGCTATTGTAGGGTGATTGATCGTAAGGAAGAGTTGTTTAAACTTAGGCCAAATGAGGATGAGAGTCTAGAGGACTATCTAGATAGGTTTCTTTTCTTATCTAAATGATGTGGAGAAATGGCTATTAGTGTTGAGATTCTCAAGACTATATTTTTTAAGGGACTCAATGAGGACGCAAGAAGTCTTGATCTAATGGGAAAAGGTGACATGTCTCAGTTAGCCCTTGAAGACATATGTGATTTGTGTCAAAATTTCTCACGTACTCAAGGAGGAATCCGTAAAACTAATCTTTTCAGAGGGAATAATGAAATAGGCAAGCTCCGAGAAGAAATAGCAAATCTTAAAACAGACATACTTGTTCAATTGAACACTACATTGGATGGCATACAAGCAAAGACACATAACCCTGAGACTTCATCAATCTATTGTCCTAGGAGTCGAAACAAACATCTTTTACGTGAGTGTCCTTTAGAAAAGGTCAATGTTTGTCAACTCTATGAGAAAAACCATCCTACCAACCAGTGTGAGCTTCTTACTGATCTTAAGAATACTAAGAAAAAAATTGCTCAGGATGAAGAAGAAATAAATGTGCTAAACCAATGCTAAGGAGGTAACTTTTCTTATGGGCAAAATTCCAATTCTGCATGGAGACCACAAAACAACTGGGCTAGTAATCAATGGAATCCATCTTGGAATCAACCCCCACCTCCACAACCTTATTAGGGACCCCCTGAATGGGAAAATCAATCATGGGGAACTCAGCAGTGGCCAAACCAATCTCAACCACAATGGTACCCACAACATACTGCTCCCCAATGGAATCAAGGATAGAATCAATTTTATACTAGTCCTAGGAGGAATCAACAATAGAATCTTCTACCGCCACCTCAAAATGAGCAGATAAATCAACCTCAGCCCCCAGCACAACCACTTCCCAATCCTAATAAAAATCGACAGAATACTCTGGTATATACTACTGAACAAGATAATGTTACTAGACTTAATGCAATTCATTGTGGAAATGTTCAATTACGCTCTGGCAGAACACTGTAATTGCCCACCATCGAAGAAATTGTGGATGAACCTATTCCTAAAAATCCTGAGAAGGATACTCCACCCAACCACACTGCTCCTGCAAATAATATTGTGCCTCCTTCAGCAATAGGAGCTGTTGACTTACCTCGGGAGGAGGAAGGTCAGTCTCTAACTAAACTTAGAAAGGATAACCCTCCAAAAGAGAAAACTCAAGCACCCTTTCCAGAGCATCTGAAATCGACAACTCTGAAAGATACTCCAGAAATTTCTTTGACCTCTAAAACTGCATTAATTCAGGAAATCAAACAACTACAAATAGAGGTTAATTTGCTGCAAGCAATAAAGGAAATTCCTGAGTTGAATCAGCTAATCAAACAGCTGTGCATTAAAACTCTAGGAAGGAAACCAAAGAAAATAAATACTGTGCACATCAATGGCTATTTAGCTAACTTTTTGTTTGGAAAGATTGTTGCTCCAAAATATGATGATCCTGGGAGTTCACTGATAACTGTCACAATTAATGAGGTAGCAATACCTAATGCATTAGTAGATTTAGGAGTAGCTATTAATGTAATGACTGTGGATGTGATGGAAAAATTAATTCTTACTAATTTATGTCCCACAACTACAGTCTTACAAATGGAAAATCAATCTATAGCCATTCCAAAGGGAATTATTAAAAATGTTCTTGTCAAAGTTGATGGATGGGAATATCCAGTTGACTTCCAGATAATCCAATCGCTTACGCCCAAAGATAGCTATCCAATAATTCTCAGAAGACCATGGTTGGCTACTGTTGTGACTAAAATTGATTGTCGAGAAGGAGGAATGACCATTTCACATGGTCCATATAGTAAACGTTTATTCTTATATCCTCTTGCTAAACCCACCAAACATAATAAAGTCTAGGTTGATGAACTAGAAGAATCTAATGGTCAAGACAATTTAGCCTCATTAGGCATGGTAGTGATTAAACAACATGGAGTGGAATTAGAGGATGAGTTAGTAAAAAATGCAACACACCTTGCTATAGGCTTGAGTGAAGAGGAAATTGTGGATGCGCCAAAAAATTTTGGACAACTAATTGATATAAGTGGGATGGAATAAAATTACGCTACCATGGGAATGCCTTGTCCTTTGGCCAATATGATTCCCAGAACAAGCCATTTCTTTGAAGATATTACAAGATTTCACCGACTTATACCTCATAGTTGTCCTCTCAACACCTTGTTACGACTGATACATACTATCACTTTGCTCCATCTGGGAACAAAATCAATTATGTTGTTGTCGAGAAAAACCTTGAACATCAATAGTTGGCTGACAGAAATATAAGAGGATAAATTATTTAATGTGCCAATAAAAAGGTCTAAAGATTTTGCTTGGGACTATATAGACATGAGGGGAATCCACCTGAGTATTTGCACACATCACATTTACACTTATCCTAATATAAGACTTGTACGTCAGCCACAAAGGAGACCCAATCCTACGTTAAAGGATCTTGTCAAAATTGAAATTGAGGAACTCCTTCGTACATGATTTATTTATCCTATCTCTGATAGTAAGTGGGTGTCACCTATGGTTGTTGTGCCAAAGAAAAATGGGAAGTGGAGAATTTGTCTAGATTATAGAGAACTCAATAAAGCCACTTTTCGAGATTATTTCCCCTTACCATTTGTTGACCAAGTTTTAGGCAACTTGGCTGGGAGGAAATATTTCTCCTTTTCAGATGAATTTAGTGGCTACAACCAAATTCAGGTAGCACCAGAAGACCAAGATAAGACAACGTTTACTTGTCCATGGGGTACATTTGCATACCGAGTTCTTCCTTTTGGAATTTGTAATGCTCTTGCGACTTTTCAGAGAGCTATTTTGGCTATATTTGTTGTGCTTGTCAATGACTATGTAGAGGTCTATATGGATGATTTCACAGTCTATGGGTCAACCTATGATGAAGCCCTTCAAAACCTGGACAAGGTTTTAGAAGTTTGCGAGGATAACTGACTATCCCTTAGCCACGAGAAGTGTTTAATAATGGTGGAACAAGGAATAGTCTTAGGTCATCATATTTCCTCTGAAGGAATAAAGGTTGATCCCAAGAAAATTGAAGTCATTCAACAATTAACCGTTCCTCAAACGCAAATAGATGTTCAAAGTTTTCTTGGGCATATTGGATACTATAGAAGGTTCATAGAAAGCTTCAGTAAGATAGTGGCCCCTATGTTTTCTCTTCTCCAAAAATATGTGGAGTTTAATTGGGCATCTAAGTGTCAACAATCATTTGAAACAATAAAGGAGAAGCTTGTCTATGCTCCCATATTGTGTGGACCAAATTGGAGTCTTCCCTTTCATATTTATGACAATGCTTCAGAAGACGCAATTGGTGTAGTATTGGGGCAAGAAGGATGGGGTTAAATATGCCATATATTTCATTAGTAAAAACCTGACATCTGCTGAGAGGAACTACACGATGACAGAAAAATAATTCTTGGTTGTGGTTCATGCCATTAAAAATTTCTGCCATTATATTACAGGATATAAAGTTACAGTCTATACAAATCACTTAGCTATAAAATATTTAATGAATAAACATGTAGTTAATGGTCGAATAATGAGATGGTTACTACTCCTTCAGGATTTCAATGTGACAATACTTGACAAGCTAGGGAGATTTAATGAGGTGGTAGACTTTTTGTCTTAAATCAAATAAGAAGAGGGCGACTGTACACCTGTGTGAGATGAGTTTCTAGATGAAAATTTGTTTGCCATCTCTACAAAGACCCATTGGTTTGCTAATATTGCCAACTATTTACCGACCTCTGAAGTACCCCCTAGGTTTACATCAAAACAAAGGAAGCAACTTATTTGAGAGAGTGCACCATTTAAATGGATTAATGGGATTTTATTTCATTGTGGACCTGATATGGTTTTGAGAAGATGTGTCAGTCCCGATGAAACTTATAGTATCTTGAGGGCCTATCACGATGATCCTTCTAGGCATCATTACTCTACAAAAAGAACTCATAAAATTTTAGGCGTTGGATATTATTGGCCTTCAATGCATAAAGGCGTTAAAAACTATGTTCGTCGTTGTGATGAATGTCAAAGGGTGGGAAGACCAACTGCTTCTACAGAAATGCCTTTGCAGCCTCAGGTAGTCCTTGAACCATTTGAAAAATGGGGGTTAGATTTTATCGGCCCCATAGATCCTTCCTCCCAAGGGAAAGAATACATATTAGTTTCTACTGATTATCTGATGAAATGGGAAAAAGTTCAAGCCTTACAAGTTTCCAGAGAAGAGCAAGTCGCTAACTTTCTCTATAATAAGATCTTTCTTAGATTTGGAGCCCATCGAACCATCGTTACAAATCAGGGACCCCAATTCATGTCCAAAATTCTCTTGCATTTACGAACCATTTTCAAGTGATTCATAAGATGTCATCCCCTTATCACCCTCAAGCAAACGGTCAAGTAGAGGTGACTAATAGAGAGTTGGAAAACATATTGAAAAAAATGGTCTCTTCAGGATGAAGAGATTGGGCTAGGAAATTGCCTGAAGTCATCTGGGTGTATAATACATGGAAATCTACAACTGGATTCAGCCCCTATGAGCTTTTTTTTGGAAAGAAACCTCTTCTCCCCATTGATTTTGAACTCCAAACTATACGATTAGTTATGGAGTTGGGTCTAGATTTGAAATGAGCTCAAATAGAACGAGTTTTATAGTTAAGTGAGTTGGATGAGCTTCATTTAGATGTTGTCCATCAAACTGAACTGGTTCAACATCAACAAAAAGTTTGGCATGAAAAACATAATTAAAGAGAGAGAGTTCCATAACGGTGACTGGGCCTTGCTATTCGATTCTAGATATAAAGACCATAAAGGAAAAATTAGGACTCATTAGCTAGGGCCATATAAAAAAATTTGAAGTCTTCTCAAATGGCACAGTTCAGCTGAAACCCATTGATGGTGATTCATGAACTCTCTTAGTTAATGGTCATCGCCTACGTATCTTCCATAATCTTGTTAGCAAATAAGAATTTACAAAATTGGTAGAAATGCAAGGAAAGATCCAATGCATTGACTCTGCCAAAGCAGAGTCCATCTGACCCAATAAATAAATTATGTTAAAAAAAAAATCATCATGAAAAGTTGTAATAAAAAGACATCTGTACCAATTTGCTTTCAAAGCATTTTTCATTAATTTTTATTTTTGGACTTAACTACTTGTGTTTTCATTTTGTAGGACTTCTCATGAAGGAAATAACAACTTCTAGAGCACCTTTCCATGATGCTCTGGAACTTGTTGGTCCAGATGCCCAGTGCTCCAGAACTTAACGGTCTTAACACCTGATGCTCCAAAACTTGCATCTTAGCTCACCACGTCAGAAGTTCGTTGTAAAATGATAAAAAAATTCTAAAGTTTGACTTCATTCATTTCCACCATCCTTCTTCTTTCCGGTTGCATCTTTTGATGATGCTCTGGAACCTTCATTCGGTTGCTACTCTGGCTGCATCTTTCAACAATTGTCTGGAACCTTCATTCGGTTGCTACTCTGACTGCATCTTTCGATGATGCTCCAGAACTTTCATTTGGTTACCGTTCTGGCTACATCTTTCGGTGATGCTCCAAAAATTATCCACCTTCTTCATTTTGAATGCATGCCTTTCACATGCTCCGGAACTCACTTGCTAGTTTTGAGCTCGTACTCCTTTGCGTGCTCTGGAACTTATCCATTTTTCATTCTGCCATCTCTTTCCATAAAATTTCAATTTTCTTCGATGCTTTGATTATCATATATCGGTACACATGCCTTCTTTCTTTTTAAAAGTTTGTCTTCATTATAGATAAAGCCACCATGATAGCCTATCTTCATTAATGAATCCATCATTCGCAAGCTTCCTCACTCATGTCATAATAACTAAGTCATCACCTCAGCCAATCCCATTTCATCATCCTCAAATCGGTAAAGGTATGAGATCATCAAGCGATCATAGAATGTAAGTACAAATTTTTGCTTAAGTAAGTAGTTATTTTTGAATAAGGTGTAATTAATTGGAATGAGTTTCCCTTCCTAATTTAGTAATTTGAGCCACTTGGCGATTAATTGCTAAAGTATGGCACTCTTTTTGTGGCCCTCCATGCAAATTGGCATTATGGCACAATAAGCTCCGAGAAAAGATAAATAAATAATCATAGTTTGATTATATTTTCAAAAATAATTGTGCACAAGCTTCTTGCACTTTTGAATTTTTAGCAGGGTGATAGATAAGAGACAGAAAATGGGGGGTACAAAGAAGAAATCTGAGCCAGCTTCTGCAGAAAAATTACTGGGGTTAAGCAATATTTCTAGTTTGTTTGAGGAAGTGGGTTGGTTAGATTTTATCAAGAAATTTGAGGGATATAATGAAAAGTTGGTGAATGCATTCACAGAGAATTACTCCAATGGTCAGGTGACACTTCATGGAAAGCACTTTAAGGTGAGTCCAAAAATTATCTCTCGTCTCTTAGGGTTGGATAATTTTGGCATTAAAATATCATAAACAACTCAAATTACATATAAAAATTATCAGAATTGTTCCTTAGATAGGGGGACCCTCAGCCCATGATAGTCATTAGTACTAGAGGACAAAATAAAGGGTTTCAACAAACTTCCATATTAGAACCCTAGGGCACTGTGGTTGCATGGATTATCAAATATTTCACCTATGAAGGCCAACTCACTACTGTGGTAGGACCTACATTTTTCATGTTAATACATTTACAACATGGGAAAGAAAACCCTGCCCTTAGGGTTAATTTGCCTCACTTTTTGAGTGATTCTATTAATTCTTCAATAGAAAGATATAAGACTGGTTCAGGGCCATTAAAACATCATGGGTTAATTCAATTAATTTGCAAATATCATTTTCATAAGAAACCTGAGAGCAAGTGGGAGAAATTTTTGAGAAAGTTTGAAAATCCTACGCCTAAAAGAAAATTAGAACCAGGGGAATCTTCTAAACAAGTCACTTCACCTTCTGGAGCAACTTCCCCTGAGGCCTCTAAAGCTCCTAACACCCAAATTTCCACAATCCCTGGTGAGGAAGTGCTAGAATCTGCAAATGAGGAATTTAAAACCCTAGACCAGTCAATAGACGTTGAGATTATATATCCAAATGTAGACAATAATCCCTTTAGGAAGAGAAAAAGAAGAATAATTCTTACTTATCAGAATGCTCCTCCCTTGAGGACTTTGAGGAGAAGCAAAAGGTTATCCTTTGAGTCTACAAAAACCCCAGTGCAGGAAACAGGCGAACAGATTCATCGGTCCCTAGAAAAGAAACCTTTGTTGAAGAAATACATTCCCACCTAGTGTTTGAAGAAGAAGCCCTTGACCAGGAAATTCAGAAAGCAGAAAAAGTGCAATCTCCACCTTCCATGAAGGTTGAAGATAGTGCTTTAGGAAATTTGTCCCCTATTGTAAACAGAGTTGTTGAGATGGTTGAAAGTGAAAACTTACTAATGTAGAGTTGGAAAAGCTAAGATTAGAAATTGAAGAGCTGAGAAGTCAATTGCACAAAAATAAGGAACATATGGAACTACAACAAGAAGAAATAATAGTACACACTGTTGTGATAAGTAAAAGAGATCAGGAAATGCATGATTTGAAACTGCATATATACAAGAAAAAGATACATTCATTAGTAAATTGCAAATACAAATTCAGAATTGTAATCAAGAAAACAGGGTACACAGTGTTGATCTAAATAAAGAAATTCAAAGTTTAAAAGAGAATTTTATGCTTATGTTTTCAACTTTTGAAGAAGAAAAGAAAAGAAAAAAAGAAGAATTGAATGTTTCTCTTAGTAGGATTGTGGAATTAGAACAAAGTTTAGACTGAACCAATGGTAACTGAGTGGTTTCAAGTTCAGATTCCTCCATTGTTAATGAAATGGATGGAATGGTGTTATTTCCTAAGAAATGCAAAGATTGAGAATTACAGGTTGAAAATGGAAATGGTATTTTTAAAAGAATCATTTCATAAAGCCTATAGAGGGAAGCAAGATGCACATCAAATAGCAAAATTTCTTTTATTTTGTAGAAGACCATCGAGATTGTATTCAATGTTTTTAAATGAACAATAAGATGGAAACTGCTCAAAATTTATAATGATTAGCCTTATGAACCTGATGAAATAATTTGTTAGAACACTACTGAATTTGACACCATTTTTTGATGGACGTTCATCGGTCGTTCGAAAAATCTTTGTCAGAAAAGCGACGAAATGACGAAAAAAATTTCATCATTATTTTTTTGTTACAAACTTGATGACGAATTAAACATCGAAATAACGGCACAGATTCGTCAGTCGTAGGCATCATAAAATGACTCAAATGTTCGTCAAAATATCGATGAAAACTTCATGTATCCACCAACAAATTACAACCAAAATGCAATTGCAATGGCTCTTCGGAAGCGTCGAAAGAACACCAGAAGTTCGTCACCATTTTGACGAAATGGGAAAGTATTTATGACGAAGCCTTCGTCGCACCTAAGCAACTTCGTCGGACCTTTTATGTGATTCGTCGATGGAGTTTGTCAAAATTTTGATGAAATGGGCAAGGAGTTATGACGAAGCCTTCATCGCAGCTATGCAACTTCATCGAACCTTTTATGTGATTATTCGGTGGAATTCGTCAAAATTGCGACGAAATGGACAAGGAGTTACAATGAAGCCTTCGTCGTAGCTACAGCAACTTCGTCAGACCTTTTCGATGATTCGTCGGTTGTGTTCATCAAAATTTTGATGAAACAATGCAATTTAAAAAAAAAATCGTTGAAATGTACCATCAGTGAGAGATCAATCAAGTCATGTCCCTTTGTATTCAAATATCGGGCAATTATTTTATTTGGTCATTTTCCATTTTTATTAGACACCCACTAAGACGTCATGTAGTTTCGCTAACGCCTTGAGTCTCTTCGACAGTTAATATTACATATCGCTTTGGTGTCACACAGTCTCATCGATGTTCTGAGTCTCACCGATAGCCAATAGATCATATGTCATTATGGTGTCATGCAGTCATACCGACATTCTGAGTCTCCCCTGTTGATGGTGTTTTTATGCACTTTTCAACACAGGCAGTGTGTAGGTGCACTACCTCTCTTGAAAGACAATCTTCCACAATCGGATTACAGAACACTATCCCAAGGTCTCTAATGTCAGGTCTTGGCAATGCTTGGAATACCTTAGTTGTTTGATGTGATTTGTTGGAATCACAAGGCGGTCTTATGGATGGGTTACAAAGCATGGAAGTTGGATCTTGGAATGGAGTTCCTGGGATGAAAGGGTTATTATGCATTGGCTGTAGGTTCAAACAGCAGCCTTGGACTCCATTTTTTCATTGGATTTGGCTTTACAATGTGCAATGAACCTTAGCATAGGTCAGTCATAAAAAATAAAAAAAAGAAGGCAAGGAAGAGGGAAAGTTCCTAAATCTACAACTAACTCTGAATAGTGACAATGGAGTTCCTACAATGGACAGCCTCTTAAAACAATATCCCTCTTAACCAGAGATCTCACAGTATCATGGAAATTGTGCTATCTTCTAAGGTTTGCAAATGTTTTATCCTTAATTCACCATGTACATGCATGAATCAAAGATGAAATGTTTTGGAGTAGCTTTGGATTCAAGCCCAGGCTAACTTTGCACAGCTATCTACCATCAGCAAACAGCAAAAAATATGGGCTGAGAAGTTATCAACATAGCAGGAGTTTTCATGATCACAAGACAGCATTCCTAAAATCTACTGAAGCAAGAAACAGCCAACTAGAACAGTAATAAAATTTAAGTCAAACATCTAACAATGGAGATTGAATCAAACAACATGTAAGAAACTCAGAAAATGCACCAATTCAATGTCTTTTCTTTATAAATTTCTGCAGCATGTCTTTACAACAACTCAACTCTCTTTGCAAATGAGAGGAGAGCCCTATTTATAGTGCCCAAAAGATCTAATGAAAGGCCAAGATCAAATCTTATTGTGTGGCCAAGATTCATTACAAAATAGGGTTCCACCTACCCCCCAATATATCACAATTTAAAATTACATTTTGTCTTTTCCCTATTTCGTCCTCTTGCTGACGGCACTGTAGCACTTTGTCCTTTAGCCAATTGTTGTTTTCACTGTAGCTACTCTTCAGGAAGTTCTTCATCCTTGACAGGGCTGTCCTCCTACCTCTTAGAAGTTGTGTATTCTATGATCTTGAGGATGACTACTTGGAGCTTGTCTATTTCAACGATTTCATATCGCAGCACCTGGTAGATCCATTCTTTCACATTATCTTCCAGCCTTTTCCAATCCTCATCATACTTTGCACCTTGGTCTTTGAGCAACTCTGATTGATCGAAGGCACAAGCAGCAAAACTCATGAGTTCCACTGTGATTTTATTAGACATCCTGTCCTTCATCTTCTCTTGGAAGTAGGGCTTTATCTTCTCTAGATCCATTTGTACTGTGGGCATGTCGTAGTCTGTCATTAGCTTGAGATAACGAGTGCACTTTGCCTTGATTTCCTTGATCCATTCAATGTCCAGATCCACCTTGCTCATGATTTGTTCTAGCCTCTCTTTTTGGTTATCAAAGTCTTGCCGCCACACATCCATCAGCCAGTGATTGTCTTTCTTAAATGCAAGCTCCTTCTCCCATGTGGCTTCTAGCAACTGAAGGATAGCCTCGATCCTCGGAAAGGTGGAGTCGTAGGTCACGGGGAAGTCGGTGCAGAGCTTCCTTGTGCCCTCTAGAGACTGCAACAGATCTAAGAACTTGTTAGCTGTTCGCACAGCCTGGCTAATTCCCATGTTTCCGACATATGAGACTTGTTGGAACCAGTCCTCTATTGTCTTTTCCAAGTTCTTCCTTCTTTCCATCTTATCGATTTGCTCCTTGGATAGCAGCTAGGGTGTGGCTATGGATGTGGTAGGCAGGTCGTCTACTAAAGACCATTGTTGTATGTAATCTGTTAAGGCCGCCACCTGCACCTTGAGTTCATCCTTCGAGATCTTATCCTGCTTTATCAAATGCACCACCGTAGCCACTGACTCCTCAAGATGCCTGACTTCCTACTCTCTGGTGGTTGTCCAAAATCTATGGTGGAGATGTTATAACTTATCCTAGCTTGTCCAATCATAGGCATTTCTATTTGCACCGCTCGAGACCCAAAAGCATCCATCATCACCCTGGATCAGACTTTGGGCTTCTCCTTCTTAGTCATGATTTGAGCTCGAGCCAAGATGGCCTCCAACCTTTCCCTCGGGTCCTTCAGCACAGGGGTTTTTCTTTCAAGCTGCCTTTCTAACCACTCGGGCACAACAGACTTTCCCTTGGGTGAATCGTGGTCACCTTCACCCTTCTCGGTCAAGGCTAAGATTTCTGCTCCTTTTTCTTCTGGGGATTTTTCTTTCTCCTTGGCAGCATCTCCCTCCTCCTCATCGGAGTCTTGGATGAACATGAGGCATTTGATAGGAAGTATGGTGGACAGCTGCTGCATAGGACCCTCTTTTCCTACTGTCCCTTCTTCTTTCTTTTCCTCAGTATACTCAGCCTCGAGGGTCTTGACAACTTGGGTTCTGCCCTTAGTTAAATCCTCTTGCTGTTGTTTTTCTCGTGGTTGCCCCTCTTCATCACAGGGTGACTTTTTTGCTTCTGCTTCAGTGTGCTTCAGCTGTTGTGCCATCTCCTCCTCAAGGTCATCATCAAAGGTTTGCACGATTACCCTAGCACCGAAGCTATCTTCCTCGTCCCCACTCTCGGAAGAGCCTGTTCCCTCCTCCTCATAAGCCACCTTGTCGATTACTCAAGGCTCAAATTCAGGGTGCTTGTGGTATTCATTAGCCTCCTCCTCAACCAACTTTGAGGCCTCCCACTCACGTTCCTCCCACTCCTTAGATATTAGCATGGTGGATTCCATAGCCGGTGGCCCTATTGGGGGTTGTGAAGGTTGAGCGGTAGCAAGGGCTTGTGCAAGGGCTGCTTGAAGAGCGGGATCCATTAGGATCTGGGATAACTTAGGGGGAAGATTCTGCATATGTCTCGAGAGGGCCTCAGGCATGGTGGAAATGGAAATAGGTGTTGTCACCATTGCCAGAGGGAGTGATGTGGTTGGTGACATGGCAGCAGAGGAAGGGGGCATAGTCATGGCAGAAGAGGAGTTGACAATTATTACAGACTCAGTCGGAGGCGAAGGGGCAAGATGGAAAAAAATGTCCACTACCGGCGGGGATGTGGCAATCATAGCCAGGGAGGTAGGTGGTGCAACAAGAGGGACAGGGAGAGCCAAGAGAGGTTCCAATTGATCTGTACCCTTTGCCTCCTCCTTTTGGGTTGAGGGTTGGTCCTCGGTGCTCCCTGCCTGTTTGAGCCTTTTGGGAGGTGAGCCTCCCATTTCTTTCCTTGCATAGACCTTGGGGTTTGGAGACTGTTCGGTTTATGTCCCTTTTCTTTTCTTGGACCTGGTGACTAGAGGAGACCTAGAGGTCCCGCCAGTTGAAGTGGTGGTAGCAACATTCTCTGTGGCACTTGGCTCACTTTTGAGCCCTTCATAAGTCAAAATTATTCCTTGTCGCTTTAATTGAGCCACCTGCCCATCGATCCACTCCTTAGTACAGACCAAGATTGGATGTGTTATGGTATCTAGGTCATCGACCTCCTGTTCGTCCCAGTCTATTGTTGGTATTGGCAGATTGGCGACTGTAGGGTACCTGGGATGCATTATAGTGGCCTCATCCTCCTCGACTTGGTCCAATACGGGAAATGGTTGCACCCTTCTTACGAACTGTACAGTCATTCGCATGTAGTGCCTCGCGCGTACCTCTTTATCATCCTGCAGTCAGCCCAGAAATCCTCGATGTGGTGAAGATGGGCATACCCCGGACCTAACGCTTTTCTGACATGACCATACGGGTCCATCCATGGGCGAGCAGTGTGTAGGTAGAAGTGGTAATCCTTTAGTTCTTTCTCGGAGTTACCAGCACATTGGGAAGTTTGTAATCGGTACATGCCCTAGCCAAGAGTCATGGGGTAGGAGATCCCAGCTATGTGTTTGCTGCTGAAGATTATCTGTAGGTGTTGGAGTTGCCGAGAAAGCTCCAGAAGGATGATTCGGTCGTTGGGGTATCGAGGCAACCTATTCGGCCTTTCAATGAAGCCCTCGGCACGAATGTACATGAACTTTGGATATCGGATGAAGAGAAAGGCATACTATTTCAAAAGTGCCCTAGCACTGTGGGAGACCCTCCTCTTGAAGTCTCTGGCAATTAGCCTAATAATATAGCCAATGAAGGCATCGTTTACTCTATAGTATTCCTTTTTGAAGTTTCGGTACTGGAGCTGCGGGTACCTATCATATGCCTTGATTCTTCGCCCCTGCTCCTGACTGAGTGCCACAAACAACCTGCTGTACTACCTTCGATCCGCCAAGGAATAGATGAGATAGGAAGTCATATAGAACTTGGAGCTCTTCTTTACGCTGACAAACTGCTCATGGAAGCAGTCGCTTATGATTCCTCCCCAGTAAAACGAAGTCTTTGTGGTCACGTCCTCATTTCCACACAGAATCTGCTCAATGAAGTACACCATCCATTCTTGGAAGAAGGCTGCCATAGGAAGACCCATAACTCGGCTTAGCATCGTGACCAAGTCATGGTAATCTTCATGGAAATCATTGTAGAAGAGTTCTTGAGGAACCTTCACAGCACTGCCCCGCCTTTCCTTGAGCCAATGCAGATTTATTAACTTTTTGCAGTCGGTCGGATTATCATCCCATGCTGCTTGGCATTCTTCTATGTTGGGTGTTTCCATTTCTTGAAATGTGGGAATGTGGAAGGTTTCTATGATCCCTTCAGGTGACATGTCAGCGAGAATTTTGCCCTCTTTATCAATGATTGTCCTTGTGTCAGTTTGATATGCCTCCCGACAAGCCATGACCAACTTAGGGGCCACGAGGGATGGAGGGAATCTCATAGGTGAAAAGTGCACAAATCGTCAGGCGACTTTGTGGAAGAATGATTTTGTGGAGAGTCATACATGTTAGGAAATCATACGATCTAGAGGTGGACTAGTCTCGTCTGTTAACAAAAACTTAATAGAAATTCGACTGATGACAAGAACATCACCTCTAAAATATTTTTTTTTTAAAAAAGCAAACAATGAAACAAACAAATACATACACCATTCTGTTCTATGTGTTTCAAACCTAAGTTGACATTGGTATCAGGGCACAGGGAATCCAAATTATACAGTCATTCAGAAATTGAATTAGCATTTAAAATACTTCAAAAGATATCATATGAAAGCAGTAGAGAATTGTACAAGAAATGTGGTGCAAAGCAGTACAATGTGAAATTTGGCCGCTGATATGTAAAGGCAGCATTTTGCTGAAAATGGATTCAAAACACCATTAAGGCTCTACATTTTGCATAGAAATGAATTGTCTGTATGAAAAGTAGTGCTTTGCACAGTTTTCTGCCACTCCTGCTTCATTTCCCCTGCTCCACTTGAGCTTTACAGAATTTGTTTTAGCCCCCGCCAGAATTTAGGGAAGAAAAGTCCCGCATCAAATAAATTTTTGAGGTACTGGGCCAAAAGAAAATGGAATAAAAAGGAGAAGGCCAAACAGCTAGGTTTCAAGAACTCATTCAGAGGAGCTTGAATGAGAAAATGAGTAGTCGAGGAACAAGGTATCCTCAACAATATTGTTAGTTGTAAACCACAAAAGTTGATTTCTTAGAAGATAGAAGCAAATCCTTGCAAGGAGATAGAATTAAGGATATTGAATGTAATTTGAGCTTTAAGAATGGTTCATCTATTATGAGAATGGAGGGGTGTTAGTGTAGGTTTTTATTTTTCTTATGTTATGGAATATTTATTTTTCCTACACACATTATTAAGCTTGCTTAGGTTATATTAGAATGGTTAGGATGAGGACATGTAGCATAATCCATCAATCAAATGTGTCACTCACACCTACCTTTGGGTAGTTGAGTCTCACACCCTCTTTTGGATTCTTATGCCAGTGCCTCTCATAACCATTTCTTATCTTTACTTTAGTAGGCATAACCATGTAATCTAGAATTTACCAAGTAGGTAAAACTCCCACCTGTTATGGGCACTTGGGAATTATTACTACTCTTGGATTATCTGCCATTATTTTACTATATAAACAACACTCACCTCTCCCCCTGGATAGTAATATGGAATTCTAGTTAAATGATAAGGGGGTGTTGAGTTTATTCATCTCCATATCTCTTTACTTGCTTTCCTTCAATAATTTTTATCTTGGGTGATTTCACAACCAAATCTAATAGGATCACCCTGCACTATGTTGTCATTAGTGTTGTCATTGATGTCAACCTCTAGTATGGATATGTTGAGAAGGTGTGTATGGTGTTTATAAAGTGTTGTAGATGATGATAGTGTGTATGGTGTTGAGAAGGTGTTTCATATGCAGTAGGGCTACTTGGTTTCCAAGTTCTTTTGAGAAAAAATGCATAAGGATTGTACAAGGTGATAGGGAAGTGTTCTTTATTTTTCTCCACATTTCTTCCTTCTTGAAGATGTGCTTGTTCCATTTGAAAGTGATGATAAAAGGTATTTGAAGTTGTTATATCCAATTTTTTAGGTTCTATATCATGTGATAGTAGAAGATATGTTTGACAATGTGCTAAATTGTCTTTGGATTGTGAAGAGGGATATCTGGGAGAAATGGAACTGCTTTGCATTTCTCCTTGCTGAAGTTTCTTATCTTGCAAATTTGGGAATGTGCTAATATTTATTGTACCTAACTTCCCTTGGTTTTTCTAGTGTTTATCTATTTAGAAAGCTTAGTTCATGAGTTGTATCTCTATGGTAGGTTGACTGATTCCACAGGATGATAGTATTCTCAATTTCATATGTTTGCACCAGTGTTTTTCAATTTTTTTGGTGTTGGGATATTTTTAGGATGTTTTGTAATGTTGCTACATGGTCTACAAGATGTTTTTGGGCTTGGTGAAGTGTGAATTTGGTTGCTTGATAATGTTAATATCAATTTGGCCAACTTGGTGTGTTAGCGTTGTTTGTGGACATGCTTTGTGGTTTGTGGAAGCCTGGTGTAGCATGTCGATGTAGATTTGGATTCTAGTTAACCCTTGATGTGGTCCACCTTCACTTCTTTCCACTGCGAAGGTTTTTGGTGTTGACCTATTTGGTGGTTGCATGTTTGAGGTGCATATACATTTCATTGAAGCCAACCTAGAGAAGGTTATTCAAGATTATGAAAGGTATTATGCAAGGTAAAGTTTTTGGAGATGGGTGTGGCATGGAATAATGAATGTCAGATCATGTGTTGAGATATGAGTGCAAGCAAGAATGCCTAATATTGTCAAAAGCAGTGAGAAGAAGGTGTTTATAGTTTAGTGTGTCAGGAGTTGCTAAAGGCAATGAGCGGAAGGTTGTGGATGGTAAAGAGACATTGTGGTGGTTTCTACAATTGCTCTAAGGTGGTGAACCTCCTTATAACTGTTTCTTTTTAATCTATAAGAAGTGATCTTCCTGGGTAGTGAGCCTTTTCTTTTTGGACAGTGAGTCTTCTAGGAAGTGAGCCCTTTAGGCAATGAGCCTCTTGTAATCATTTTTGGTTTTCATATAGTGAGCTAATCTTCACCGTGGTTTTTCCCTTATAGGGTTTTCCATGTAAAAATCTAGTGTTCTATTGTGAATGTTTGTGGATGTGTTATTATTTCATTTGTTTACATTCATGCTAATACTCAATAAGGGTTTGAGGTTTTAATGCACAATTGATTCACCCCCCCTCTCAATTGTCCTGTGTTTCTAACAAGGCACCCTGGGTGACTTAGTCTTGCAAATTCAGCTCCAAATTTATAAGATAGGTGCACACTAGTCTGCTCAGTCTATTTTTGAACATTAAATTGTATGACTTTCCAGACTTACTATTTTTACATTACAGTAGTGCATTTTCATTGTTAGCTAGTCATGTCATTGCATTTCATTCAAAATTCCATTCCAATTCAGATCTTAGGGTTGTTTAACTCACTTTCAAGTTGCAAGTTAATCTCATATCCTAGCCAAATCCCCTTAATTCAGTGTTAATGATAAACAAAAAGGAAAAGCACCTTGAAATCCTAGGTTGAAGTCCTAGGGTTTCACTTTTCCTATTTATCATTTATGATGAAGGTCCTCTTATGTCTACTCTTAGAAAGTTGTTGGAAAAGATTTGTGCTCCCAATAAGTATACTTATTTGAAATTATCTCACAAGTGAGAGAGACTTTCATTTCATCAATGTCACCTTGTAATCCAAAGAAGCAAGAACTTCCTTTCACATATAACCATGATGTGATTGAAAATGGAAATAGTTTGGTTTTGAAGGATAGTAGGCCATATTCTCATACTAAATATTTGTTTCAACAAAAAGGATGTGGTATAGGAGGACAATACAAAGAACAAGAAATTTGATGATAAAATCACTAAATTAATATATTATAAATGTGAACCTAAAACAAGCACATCACTTGTTGATTTCATGGCATTCAAGTGTGGTAGTCATATGAGCTCACAAAATTGACAAATTCTTCTTTGAAAGAAATGGAAAACTCTTCGTTGGAAAAGACAAAAAAAGGGGGATAGTGGTTGGGTTCCGCTATGGAAGTCAAGCCTAAAGTAGCCTAAATCATCTCAAGATGGCCAAAGGGGCTTCCTAGGAGTGACTTCACAGAAGATGTCAAGGACATGATTACTCTCCTGAGTAGGGTTAAAGGATTGCCTAAATCATCTCATTTTCAGGATTGGATGTATGAATACATCTAGATCATCAAGAGATAGAAAGCTCACATTGATTAGGGAACACAAATCAGTGATGAAATCCATGAACAACTAATAAATGTTCCAACCACTTTGAAGTTCTATATGACTTCTTATTTGGTATATGCTACAATCATGATGAGACAATTCCTAAGGTTATCTACAAAGGGAAACTGACACTTGGTACCTATGTACAAGTATTTCTATCAACTGAAGTTGAAGGAAAGCCTTCATCATTTCAGAGGGTCACAAATGCCTTCTTTGCACCTCTCCTTTTCAGTTTTGACCCAACTCTCGAAAAGAAGAGAGTATCTGACAAGGCCTACAAAGTGGTGAGTAAGGTCGAGTGTATATTCTTGCAATTTCCAACTTTCACTTACATGAGGGTAGGTTGCTACACTGGGTGTCCTTATATGTTGCTGAAGTATCCCTTAGATAAGTGGATACTCATGGAGTTGTGCAGACAACTTATTTCAATTCACAAGGAACGAATAAGAATTCACAAATCGAGTTTCATGTTTCCACTAACAATTGGTAGATATACCATTCAGAGTATACAAAAGGCCAAATAAGTCTATAGAAATGTAGGTCATGACAATAAGGACATACAAATACATATTTGACTTTTAGTACCAGAATGTGAATAGGAAATTGAAGAAGGATCACAGCCACAAGTACCACTTCAAAGACATATGGGTTGAATGCAGAGATGAAGAGGCTATCCACAAAATGGATTATTGTAGGCTAACCATAGAGTAGATCAAGGATCTTGATGTTTCTAACCTACCAAATGGTTTCAAAGATCCTGGTGACATCATAAATGTTGCCTATGATGAAAATGAAATTTCTAAGAGACCTTTGCCTGCAATACAATCGTCTAAAAGGAAAGTGTCTCCATTAGGGAAAGGCTTGCTCCCATACTATCCAACACAGCAAAATGGTTGCACAAACATGGCTTCCAGATGAAAGCCTTTAGGACAAAGTTGAAAGGAGAAGAACCTGGAGCAAAAGCCAACCAACAACAGGAACTCTACACAAAATACAAGCATGCAGCTACTCCCTCTTCTTCTTGAAGAGGATCTAGAATCAAGTTCACTATTGGCAAGAAGGATACATGGGTAGTTGAAGAAACAAAGGCCATAGAATCTGAACCATCTCATAAAAAAGGAAAAGGGCTAGCTTCTAAAGAACAAGATTCCAAAGAAGAAGGAGATGAAAGCAAGGAATCTGCCGAAGAAGAAAATTATGATGAGGAAGAAGATTTTGTAGAAGAAAAAGATTATGAAGAAGAAGAGCATGAACAAGAAGGTGAACAAGAAGGCGATAAACATGAACTCAGGCATGATGAAGAACAAACTCTATCTCCACATGAGAATGTTGTCGAAGATCTTCCTCAAACATCATCACTCATAACTTCAAATTTTCCTCGTACACCTCCTAATCCTAACACTCCTCCACCTCCTCTTCCTACATCACCTCTTCCCACATCTACCATACCTGCAATGGACATTTCTCATCCCCTTGTAGCATCAACAATGTTTGCCACTCCTCCTGTAGTTTCAAATACACAAGATGTTGATATTTTCTCAAGCTCTCCATCATCCATTCCCAATTTGTCATCCCCATCTTATGACATCACTTCTGAATCTAAATTCAACAGGTTTATGAATGAATATTTGCAAGGTCAACTTGGTGTGCAATCTACTGGAGCAGTCATAATAGCTGATACTCTAGTTGTCATCATACCAGTCATTTCTACATAAGTGGTTGTAACACAAGAGTTGGCAGTCAGTCAAGAAGCATATACTTCCTCTCTTCCCCTTTGGTTGGTATCTCAAGTATCCAAGTGGAAGAAGTAAATGATCTCTCCCGAAGAGCTTGATCTTGAAGAGATAGCCCCTCCAAAATCCAAGCAGAAGAAAAAGGCTAAAGTACATTCAAGACTTCATGTTGACAAGATTGGTCGTAAGTTTGTGGAGATTGGTATACCACCACAAGAAGAAGGAGATGCAAACATGGAGGACTACACTGTCACTAGAGTCTAGCTTAGAAAAGTGACAAATGAAAGTTCCAAAGTAGATGCACAAGTATTCCTAGATGCGTAGGCAGGAAGGCTTGACAAAATGGAACAAGCTTGAGATATGTAC
>VDFB02168118.1:159667732-159827741 GCA_007258455.2 Sequoia sempervirens
TGAAGCAGGAGTGGCAGAAAACTGTGCAAAGCACTACTTTTCATACAGACAATTCATTTCTATGCAAAATGTAGAGCCTTAATGGTGTTTTGAATCCATTTTCAGCAAAATGCTGCCTTTACATATCAGCGGCCAAATTTCACATTGTACTGCTTTGCACCACATTTCTTGTACAATTCTCTACTGCTTTCATATGATATCTTTTGAAGTATTTTAAATGCTAATTCAATTTCTGAATGACTGTATAATTTGGATTCCCTGTGCCCTGATACCAATGTCAACTTAGGTTTGAAACACATAGAACAGAATGGTGTATGTATTTGTTTGTTTCATTGTTTGCTTTTTTAAAAAAAAAATATTTTAGAGGTGATGTTCTTGTCATCAGTCGAATTTCTATTAAGTTTTTGTTAACAGACGAGACTAGTCCACCTCTAGATCGTATGATTTCCTAACATGTATGACTCTCCACAAAATCATTCTTCCACAAAGTCGCCTGACGATTTGTGCACTTTTCACCTATGAGATTCCCTCCATCCCTCGTGGCCCCTAAGTTGGTCATGGCTTGTCGGGAGGCATATCAAACTGACACAAGGACAATCATTGATAAAGAGGGCAAAATTCTCGCTGACATGTCACCTGAAGGGATCATAGAAACCTTCCACATTCCCACATTTCAAGAAATGGAAACACCCAACATAGAAGAATGCCAAGCAGCATGGGATGATAATCCGACCGACTGCAAAAAGTTAATAAATCTGCATTGGCTCAAGGAAAGGCGGGGCAGTGCTGTGAAGGTTCCTCAAGAACTCTTCTACAATGATTTCCATGAAGATTACCATGACTTGGTCACGATGCTAAGCCGAGTTATGGGTCTTCCTATGGCAGCCTTCTTCCAAGAATGGATGGTGTACTTCATTGAGCAGATTCTGTGTGGAAATGAGGACGTGACCACAAAGACTTCGTTTTACTGGGGAGGAATCATAAGCGACTGCTTCCATGAGCAGTTTGTCAGCGTAAAGAAGAGCTCCAAGTTCTATATGACTTCCTATCTCATCTATTCCTTGGCGGATCGAAGGTAGTACAGCAGGTTGTTTGTGGCACTCAGTCAGGAGCAGGGGCGAAGAATCAAGGCATATGATAGGTACCCGCAGCTCCAGTACCGAAACTTCAAAAAGGAATACTATAGAGTAAACGATGCCTTCATTGGCTATATTATTAGGCTAATTGCCAGAGACTTCAAGAGGAGGGTCTCCCACAGTGCTAGGGCACTTTTGAAATAGTATGCCTTTCTCTTCATCCGATATCCAAAGTTCATGTACATTCGTGCCGAGGGCTTCATTGAAAGGCCGAATAGGTTGCCTCGATACCCCAACGACCGAATCATCCTTCTGGAGCTTTCTCGGCAACTCCAACACCTACAGATAATCTTCAGCAGCAAACACATAGCTGGGATCTCCTACCCCATGACTCTTGGCTAGGGCATGTACCGATTACAAACTTCCCAATGTGCTGGTAACTCCGAGAAAGAACTAAAGGATTACCACTTCTACCTACACACTGCTCGCCCATGGATGGACCCGTATGGTCATGTCAGAAAAGCGTTAGGTCCGGGGTATGCCCATCTTCACCACATCGAGGATTTCTGGGCTGACTGCAGGATGATAAAGAGGTACGCGCGAGGCACTACATGCGAATGACTGTACAGTTCGTAAGAAGGGTGCAACCATTTCCCGTATTGGACCAAGTCGAGGAGGATGAGGCCACTATAATGCATCCCAGGTACCCTACAGTCGCCAATCTGCCAATACCAACAATAGACTGGGACGAACAGGAGGTCGATGACCTAGATACCATAACACATCCAATCTTGGTCTGTACTAAGGAGTGGATCGATGGGCAGGTGGCTCAATTAAAGCGACAAGGAATAATTTTGACTTATGAAGGGCTCAAAAGTGAGCCAAGTGCCACAGAGAATGTTGCTACCACCACTTCAACTGGCGGGACCTCTAGGTCTCCTCTAGTCACCAGGTCCAAGAAAAGAAAAGGGACATAAACCGAACAGTCTCCAAACCCCAAGGTCTATGCAAGGAAAGAAATGGGAGGCTCACCTCCCAAAAGGCTCAAACAGGCAGGGAGCACCGAGGACCAACCCTCAACCCAAAAGGAGGAGGCAAAGGGTACAGATCAATTGGAACCTCTCTTGGCTCTCCCTGTCCCTCTTGTTGCACCACCTACCTCCCTGGCTATGATTGCCACATCCCCGCCGGTAGTGGACATTTTTTTCCATCTTGCCCCTTCGCCTCCGACTGAGTCTGTAATAATTGTCAACTCCTCTTCTGCCATGACTATGCCCCCTTCCTCTGCTGCCATGTCACCAACCACATCACTCCCTCTGGCAATGGTGACAACACCTATTTCCATTTCCACCATGCCTGAGGCCCTCTCGAGACATATGCAGAATCTTCCCCCTAAGTTATCCCAGATCCTAATGGATCCCGCTCTTCAAGCAGCCCTTGCACAAGCCCTTGCTACCGCTCAACCTTCACAACCCCCAATAGGGCCACCGGCTATGGAATCCACCATGCTAATATCTAAGGAGTGGGAGGAACGTGAGTGGGAGGCCTCAAAGTTGGTTGAGGAGGAGGCTAATGAATACCACAAGCACCCTGAATTTGAGCCTTGAGTAATCGACAAGGTGGCTTATGAGGAGGAGGGAACAGGCTCTTCCGAGAGTGGGGACGAGGAAGATAGCTTCGGTGCTAGGGTAATCGTGCAAACCTTTGATGATGACCTTGAGGAGGAGATGGCACAACAGCTGAAGCACACTGAAGCAGAAGCAAAAAAGTCACCCTGTGATGAAGAGGGGCAACCACGAGAAAAACAACAGCAAGAGGATTTAACTAAGGGCAGAACCCAAGTTGTCAAGACCCTCGAGGCTGAGTATACTGAGGAAAAGAAAGAAGAAGGGACAGTAGGAAAAGAGGGTCCTATGCAGCAGCTGTCCACCATACTTCCTATCAAATGCCTCATGTTCATCCAAGACTCCGATGAGGAGGAGGGAGATGCTGCCAAGGAGAAAGAAAAATCCCCAGAAGAAAAAGGAGCAGAAATCTTAGCCTTGACCGAGAAGGGTGAAGGTGACCACGATTCACCCAAGGGAAAGTCTGTTGTGCCCGAGTGGTTAGAAAGGCAGCTTGAAAGAAAAACCCCTGTGCTGAAGGACCCGAGGGAAAGGTTGGAGGCCATCTTGGCTCGAGCTCAAATCATGACTAAGAAGGAGAAGCCCAAAGTCTGATCCAGGGTGATGATGGATGCTTTTGGGTCTCGAGCGGTGCAAATAGAAATGCCTATGATTGGACAAGCTAGGATAAGTTATAACATCTCCACCATAGATTTTGGACAACCACCAGAGAGTAGGAAGTCAGGCATCTTGAGGAGTCAGTGGCTACGGTGGTGCATTTGATAAAGCAGGATAAGATCTCGAAGGATGAACTCAAGGTGCAGGTGGCGGCCTTAACAGATTACATACAACAATGGTCTTTAGTAGACGACCTGCCTACCACATCCATAGCCACACCCTAGCTGCTATCCAAGGAGCAAATCGATAAGATGGAAAGAAGGAAGAACTTGGAAAAGACAATAGAGGACTGGTTCCAACAAGTCTCATATGTCGGAAACATGGGAATTAGCCAGGCTGTGCGAACAGCTAACAAGTTCTTAGATCTGTTGCAGTCTCTAGAGGGCACAAGGAAGCTCTGCACCGACTTCCCCGTGACCTACGACTCCACCTTTCCGAGGATCGAGGCTATCCTTCAGTTGCTAGAAGCCACATGGGAGAAGGAGCTTGCATTTAAGAAAGACAATCACTGGCTGATGGATGTGTGGCGGCAAGACTTTGATAACCAAAAAGAGAGGCTAGAACAAATCATGAGCAAGGTGGATCTGGACATTGAATGGATCAAGGAAATCAAGGCAAAGTGCACTCGTTATCTCAAGCTAATGACAGACTACGACATGCCCACAGTACAAATGGATCTAGAGAAGATAAAGCCCTACTTCCAAGAGAAGATGAAGGACAGGATGTCTAATAAAATCACAGTGGAACTCATGAGTTTTGCTGCTTGTGCCTTCGATCAATCAGAGTTGCTCAAAGACCAAGGTGCAAAGTATGATGAGGATTGGAAAAGGCTGGAAGATAATGTGAAAGAATGGATCTACCAGGTGCTGCGATATGAAATCGTTGAAATAGACAAGCTCCAAGTAGTCATCCTCAAGATCATAGAATACACAACTTCTAAGAGGTAGGAGGACAGCCCTGTCAAGGATGAAGAACTTCCTGAAGAGTAGCTACAGTGAAAACAACAATTGGCTAAAGGACAAAGTGCTACAGTGCCGTCAGCAAGAGGACGAAATAGGGAAAAGACAAAATGTAATTTTAAATTGTGATATATTGGGGGGTAGGTGGAACCCTATTTTGTAATGAATCTTGGCCACACAATAAGATTTGATCTTGGCCTTTCATTAGATCTTTTGGGCACTATAAATAGGGCTCTCCTCTCATTTGCAAAGAGAGTTGAGTTGTTGTAAAGACATGCTGCAGAAATTTATAAAGAAAAGACATTGAATTGGTGCATTTTCTGAGTTTCTTACATGTTGTTTGATTCAATCTCCATTGTTAGATGTTTGACTTAAATTTTATTACTGTTCTAGTTGGCTGTTTCTTGCTTCAGTAGATTTTAGGAATGCTGTCTTGTGATCATGAAAACTCCTGCTATGTTGATAACTTCTCAGCCCATATTTTTTGCTGTTTGCTGATGGTAGATAGCTGTGCAAAGTTAGCCTGGGCTTGAATCCAAAGCTACTCCAAAACATTTCATCTTTGATTCATGCATGTACATGGTGAATTAAGGATAAAACATTTGCAAACCTTAGAAGATAGCACAATTTCCATGATACTGTGAGATCTCTGGTTAAGAGGGATATTGTTTTAAGAGGCTGTCCATTGTAGGAACTCCATTGTCACTATTCAGAGTTAGTTGTAGATTTAGGAACTTTCCCTCTTCCTTGCCTTCTTTTTTTTATTTTTTATGACTGACCTATGCTAAGGTTCATTGCACATTGTAAAGCCAAATCCAATGAAAAAATGGAGTCCAAGGCTGCTGTTTGAACCTACAGCCAATGCATAATAACCCTTTCATCCCAGGAACTCCATTCCAAGATCCAACTTCCATGCTTTGTAACCCATCCATAAGACCGCCTTGTGATTCCAACAAATCACATCAAACAACTAAGGTATTCCAAGCATTGCCAAGACCTGACATTAGAGACCTTGGGATAGTGTTCTGTAATCCGATTGTGGAAGATTGTCTTTCAAGAGAGGTAGTGCACCTACACACTGCCTGTGTTGAAAAGTGCATAAAAACACCATCAACAGGGGAGACTCAGAATGTCGGTATGACTGCATGACACCATAATGACATATGATCTATTGGCTATCGGTGAGACTCAGAACATCGATGAGACTGTGTGACACCAAAGCGATATGTAATATTAACTGTCGAAGAGACTCAAGGCGTTAGCGAAACTACATGACGTCTTAGTGGGTGTCTAATAAAAATGGAAAATGACCAAATAAAATAATTGCCCGATATTTGAATACAAAGGGACATGACTTGATTGATCTCTCACTGATGGTACATTTCAACGATTTTTTTTTTAAATTGCATTGTTTCATCAAAATTTTGATGAACACAACCGACGAATCATCGAAAAGGTCTGACGAAGTTGCTGTAGCTACGACGAAGGCTTCATTGTAACTCCTTGTCCATTTCGTCGCAATTTTGACGAATTCCACCGAATAATCACATAAAAGGTTCGATGAAGTTGCATAGCTGCGATGAAGGCTTCGTCATAACTCCTTGCCCATTTCATCAAAATTTTGACAAACTCCATCGACGAATCACATAAAAGGTCCGACGAAGTTGCTTAGGTGCGACGAAGGCTTCGTCATAAATACTTTCCCATTTCGTCAAAATGGTGACGAACTTCTGGTGTTCTTTCGACGCTTCCGAAGAGCCATTGCAATTGCATTTTGGTTGTAATTTGTTGGTGGATACATGAAGTTTTCATCGATATTTTGACGAACATTTGAGTCATTTTATGATGCCTACGACTGACGAATCTGTGCCGTTATTTCGATGTTTAATTCGTCATCAAGTTTGTAACAAAAAAATAATGATGAAATTTTTTTCGTCATTTCGTCGCTTTTCTGACAAAGATTTTTCGAACGACCGATGAACGTCCATCAAAAAATGGTGTCAAATTCAGTAGTGTTCTAACAAATTATTTCATCAGGTTCATAAGGCTAATCATTATAAATTTTGAGCAGTTTCCATCTTATTGTTCATTTAAAAACATTGAATACAATCTCGATGGTCTTCTACAAAATAAAAGAAATTTTGCTATTTGATGTGCATCTTGCTTCCCTCTATAGGCTTTATGAAATGATTCTTTTAAAAATACCATTTCCATTTTCAACCTGTAATTCTCAATCTTTGCATTTCTTAGGAAATAACACCATTCCATCCATTTCATTAACAATGGAGGAATCTGAACTTGAAACCACTCAGTTACCATTGGTTCAGTCTAAACTTTGTTCTAATTCCACAATCCTACTAAGAGAAACATTCAATTCTTCTTTTTTTCTTTTCTTTTCTTCTTCAAAAGTTGAAAACATAAGCATAAAATTCTCTTTTAAACTTTGAATTTCTTTATTTAGATCAACACTGTGTACCCTGTTTTCTTGATTACAATTCTGAATTTGTATTTGCAATTTACTAATGAATGTATCTTTTTCTTGTATATATGCAGTTTCAAATCATGCATTTCCTGATCTCTTTTACTTATCACAACAGTGTGTACTATTATTTCTTCTTGTTGTAGTTCCATATGTTCCTTATTTTTGTGCAATTGACTTCTCAGCTCTTCAATTTCTAATCTTAGCTTTTCCAACTCTACATTAGTAAGTTTTCACTTTCAACCATCTCAACAACTCTGTTTACAATAGGGGACAAATTTCCTAAAGCACTATCTTCAACCTTCATGGAAGGTGGAGATTGCACTTTTTCTGCTTTCTGAATTTCCTGGTCAAGGGCTTCTTCTTCAAACACTAGGTGGGAATGTATTTCTTCAACAAAGGTTTCTTTTCTAGGGACCGATGAATCTGTTCGCCTGTTTCCTGCACTGGGGTTTTTGTAGACTCAAAGGATAACCTTTTGCTTCTCCTCAAAGTCCTCAAGGGAGGAGCATTCTGATAAGTAAGAATTATTCTTCTTTTTCTCTTCCTAAAGGGATTATTGTCTACATTTGGATATATAATCTCAACGTCTATTGACTGGTCTAGGGTTTTAAATTCCTCATTTGCAGATTCTAGCACTTCCTCACCAGGGATTGTGGAAATTTGGGTGTTAGGAGCTTTAGAGGCCTCAGGGGAAGTTGCTCCAGAAGGTGAAGTGACTTGTTTAGAAGATTCCCCTGGTTCTAATTTTCTTTTAGGCGTAGGATTTTCAAACTTTCTCAAAAATTTCTCCCACTTGCTCTCAGGTTTCTTATGAAAATGATATTTGCAAATTAATTGAATTAACCCATGATGTTTTAATGGCCCTGAACCAGTCTTATATCTTTCTATTGAAGAATTAATAGAATCACTCAAAAAGTGAGGCAAATTAACCCTAAGGGCAGGGTTTTCTTTCCCATGTTGTAAATGTATTAACATGAAAAATGTAGGTCCTACCACAGTAGTGAGTTGGCCTTCATAGGTGAAATATTTGATAATCCATGCAACCACAGTGCCCTAGGGTTCTAATATGGAAGTTTGTTGAAACCCTTTATTTTGTCCTCTAGTACTAATGACTATCATGGGCTGAGGGTCCCCCTATCTAAGGAACAATTCTGATAATTTTTATATGTAATTTGAGTTGTTTATGATATTTTAATGCCAAAATTATCCAACCCTAAGAGACGAGAGATAATTTTTGGACTCACCTTAAAGTGCTTTCCATGAAGTGTCACCTGACCATTGGAGTAATTCTCTGTGAATGCATTCACCAACTTTTCATTATATCCCTCAAATTTCTTGATAAAATCTAACCAACCCACTTCCTCAAACAAACTAGAAATATTGCTTAACCCCAGTAATTTTTCTGCAGAAGCTGGCTCAGATTTCTTCTTTGTACCCCCCATTTTCTGTCTCTTATCTATCACCCTGCTAAAAATTCAAAAGTGCAAGAAGCTTGTGCACAATTATTTTTGAAAATATAATCAAACTATGATTATTTATTTATCTTTTCTCGGAGCTTATTGTGCCATAATGCCAATTTGCATGGAGGGCCACAAAAAGAGTGCCATACTTTAGCAATTAATCGCCAAGTGGCTCAAATTACTAAATTAGGAAGGGAAACTCATTCCAATTAATTACACCTTATTCAAAAATAACTACTTACTTAAGCAAAAATTTGTACTTACATTCTATGATCGCTTGATGATCTCATACCTTTACCGATTTGAGGATGATGAAATGGGATTGGCTGAGGTGATGACTTAGTTATTATGACATGAGTGAGGAAGCTTGCGAATGATGGATTCATTAATGAAGATAGGCTATCATGGTGGCTTTATCTATAATGAAGACAAACTTTTAAAAAGAAAGAAGGCATGTGTACCGATATATGATAATCAAAGCATCGAAGAAAATTGAAATTTTATGGAAAGAGATGGCAGAATGAAAAATGGATAAGTTCCAGAGCACGCAAAGGAGTACGAGCTCAAAACTAGCAAGTGAGTTCCGGAGCATGTGAAAGGCATGCATTCAAAATGAAGAAGGTGGATAATTTTTGGAGCATCACCGAAAGATGTAGCCAGAACGGTAACCAAATGAAAGTTCTGGAGCATCATCGAAAGATGCAGTCAGAGTAGCAACCGAATGAAGGTTCCAGACAATTGTTGAAAGATGCAGCCAGAGTAGCAACCGAATGAAGGTTCCAGAGCATCATCAAAAGATGCAACCGGAAAGAAGAAGGATGGTGGAAATGAATGAAGTCAAACTTTAGAATTTTTTTATCATTTTACAACGAACTTCTGACGTGGTGAGCTAAGATGCAAGTTTTGGAGCATCAGGTGTTAAGACCGTTAAGTTCTGGAGCACTGGGCATCTGGACCAACAAGTTCCAGAGCATCATGGAAAGGTGCTCTAGAAGTTGTTATTTCCTTCATGAGAAGTCCTACAAAATGAAAACACAAGTAGTTAAGTCCAAAAATAAAAATTAATGAAAAATGCTTTGAAAGCAAATTGGTACAGATGTCTTTTTATTACAACTTTTCATGATGATTTTTTTTTTAACATAATTTATTTATTGGGTCAGATGGACTCTGCTTTGGCAGAGTCAATGCATTGGATCTTTCCTTGCATTTCTACCAATTTTGTAAATTCTTATTTGCTAACAAGATTATGGAAGATACGTAGGCGATGACCATTAACTAAGAGAGTTCATGAATCACCATCAATGGGTTTCAGCTGAACTGTGCCATTTGAGAAGACTTCAAATTTTTTTATATGGCCCTAGCTAATGAGTCCTAATTTTTCCTTTATGGTCTTTATATCTAGAATCGAATAGCAAGGCCCAGTCACCGTTATGGAACTCTCTCTCTTTAATTATGTTTTTCATGCCAAACTTTTTGTTGATGTTGAACCAGTTCAGTTTGATGGACAACATCTAAATGAAGCTCATCCAACTCACTTAACTATAAAACTCGTTCTATTTGAGCTCATTTCAAATCTAGACCCAACTCCATAACTAATCGTATAGTTTGGAGTTCAAAATCAATGGGGAGAAGAGGTTTCTTTCCAAAAAAAAGCTCATAGGGGCTGAATCCAGTTGTAGATTTCCATGTATTATACACCCAGATGACTTCAGGCAATTTCCTAGCCCAATCTCTTCATCCTGAAGAGACCATTTTTTTCAATATGTTTTCCAACTCTCTATTAGTCACCTCTACTTGACCGTTTGCTTGAGGGTGATAAGGGGATGACATCTTATGAATCACTTGAAAATGGTTCGTAAATGCAAGAGAATTTTGGACATGAATTGGGGTCCCTGATTTGTAACGATGGTTCGATGGGCTCCAAATCTAAGAAAGATCTTATTATAGAGAAAGTTAGCGACTTGCTCTTCTCTGGAAACTTGTAAGGCTTGAACTTTTTCCCATTTCATCAGATAATCAGTAGAAACTAATATGTATTCTTTCCCTTGGGAGGAAGGATCTATGGGGCCGATAAAATCTAACCCCCATTTTTCAAATGGTTCAAGGACTACCTGAGGCTGCAAAGGCATTTCTGTAGAAGCAGTTGGTCTTCCCACCCTTTGACATTCATCACAACGACGAACATAGTTTTTAACGCCTTTATGCATTGAAGGCCAATAATATCCAACGCCTAAAATTTTATGAGTTCTTTTTGTAGAGTAATGATGCCTAGAAGGATCATCGTGATAGGCCCTCAAGATACTATAAGTTTCATCGGGACTGACACATCTTCTCAAAACCATATCAGGTCCACAATGAAATAAAATCCCATTAATCCATTTAAATGGTGCACTCTCTCAAATAAGTTGCTTCCTTTGTTTTGATGTAAACCTAGGGGGTACTTCAGAGGTCGGTAAATAGTTGGCAATATTAGCAAACCAATGGGTCTTTGTAGAGATGGCAAACAAATTTTCATCTAGAAACTCATCTCACACAGGTGTACAGTCGCCCTCTTCTTATTTGATTTAAGACAAAAAGTCTACCACCTCATTAAATCTCCCTAGCTTGTCAAGTATTGTCACATTGAAATCCTGAAGGAGTAGTAACCATCTCATTATTCGACCATTAACTACATGTTTATTCATTAAATATTTTATAGCTAAGTGATTTGTATAGACTGTAACTTTATATCCTGTAATATAATGGCAGAAATTTTTAATGGCATGAACCACAACCAAGAATTATTTTTCTGTCATCGTGTAGTTCCTCTCAGCAGATGTCAGGTTTTTACTAATGAAATATATGGCATATTTAACCCCATCCTTCTTGCCCCAATACTACACCAATTGCGTCTTCTGAAGCATTGTCATAAATATGAAAGGGAAGACTCCAATTTGGTCCACACAATATGGGAGCATAGACAAGCTTCTCCTTTATTGTTTCAAATGATTGTTGACACTTAGATGCCCAATTAAACTCCACATATTTTTGGAGAAGAGAAAACATAGGGGCCACTATCTTACTGAAGCTTTCTATGAACCTTCTATAGTATCCAATATGCCCAAGAAAACTTTGAACATCTATTTGCGTTTGAGGAACGGTTAATTGTTGAATGACTTCAATTTTCTTGGGATCAACCTTTATTCCTTCAGAGGAAATATGATGACCTAAGACTATTCCTTGTTCCACCATTATTAAACACTTCTCGTGGCTAAGGGATAGTCAGTTATCCTCGCAAACTTCTAAAACCTTGTCCAGGTTTTGAAGGGCTTCATCATAGGTTGACCCATAGACTGTGAAATCATCCATATAGACCTCTACATAGTCATTGACAAGCACAACAAATATAGCCAAAATAGCTCTCTGAAAAGTCGCAAGAGCATTACAAATTCCAAAAGGAAGAACTCGGTATGCAAATGTACCCCATGGACAAGTAAACGTTGTCTTATCTTGGTCTTCTGGTGCTACCTGAATTTGGTTGTAGCCACTAAATTCATCTGAAAAGGAGAAATATTTCCTCCCAGCCAAGTTGCCTAAAACTTGGTCAACAAATGGTAAGGGGAAATAATCTCGAAAAGTGGCTTTATTGAGTTCTCTATAATCTAGACAAATTCTCCACTTCCCATTTTTCTTTGGCACAACAACCATAGGTGACACCCACTTACTATCAGAGATAGGATAAATAAATCATGTACGAAGGAGTTCCTCAATTTCAATTTTGACAAGATCCTTTAACGTAGGATTGGGTCTCCTTTGTGGCTGACGTACAAGTCTTATATTAGGATAAGTGTAAATGTGATGTGTGCAAATACTCAGGTGGATTCCCCTCATGTCTATATAGTCCCAAGCAAAATCTTTAGACCTTTTTATTGGCACATTAAATAATTTATCCTCTTATATTTCTGTCAGCCAACTATTGATGTTCAAGGTTTTTCTCGACAACAACATAATTGATTTTGTTCCCAGATGGAGCAAAGTGATAGTATGTATCAGTCGTAACAAGGTGTTGAGAGGACAACTATGAGGTATAAGTCGGTGAAATCTTGTAATATCTTCAAAGAAATGGCTTGTTCTGGGAATCATATTGGCCAAAGGACAAGGCATTCCCATGGTAGCGTAATTTTATTCCATCCCACTTATATCAATTAGTTGTCCAAAATTTTTTGGCGCATCCACAATTTCCTCTTCACTCAAGCCTATAGCAAGGTGTGTTGCATTTTTTACTAACTCATCCTCTAATTCCACTCCATGTTGTTTAATCACTACCATGCCTAATGAGGCTAAATTGTCTTGACCATTAGATTCTTCTAGTTCATCAACCTAGACTTTATTATGTTTGGTGGGTTTAGCAAGAGGATATAAGAATAAACGTTTACTATATGGACCATGTGAAATGGTCATTCCTCCTTCTCGACAATCAATTTTAGTCACAACAGTAGCCAACCATGGTCTTCTGAGAATTATTGGATAGCTATCTTTGGGCGTAAGCGATTGGATTATCTGGAAGTCAACTGGATATTCCCATCCATCAACTTTGACAAGAACATTTTTAATAATTCCCTTTGGAATGGCTATAGATTGATTTTCCATTTGTAAGACTGTAGTTGTGGGACATAAATTAGTAAGAATTAATTTTTCCATCACATCCACAGTCATTACATTAATAGCTACTCCTAAATCTACTAATGCATTAGGTATTGCTACCTCATTAATTGTGACAGTTATCAGTGAACTCCCAGGATCATCATATTTTGGAGCAACAATCTTTCCAAACAAAAAGTTAGCTAAATAGCCATTGATGTGCACAGTATTTATTTTCTTTGGTTTCCTTCCTAGAGTTTTAATGCACAGCTGTTTGATTAGCTGATTCAACTCAGGAATTTCCTTTATTGCTTGCAGCAAATTAACCTCTATTTGTAGTTGTTTGATTTCCTGAATTAATGCAGTTTTAGAGGTCAAAGAAATTTCTGGAGTATCTTTCAGAGTTGTCGATTTCAGATGCTCTGGAAAGGGTGCTTGAGTTTTCTCTTTTGGAGGGTTATCCTTTCTAAGTTTAGTTAGAGACTGACCTTCCTCCTCCCGAGGTAAGTCAACAGCTCCTATTGCTGAAGGAGGCACAATATTATTTGCAGGAGCAGTGTGGTTGGGTGGAGTATCCTTCTCAGGATTTTTAGGAATAGGTTCATCCACAATTTCTTCGATGGTGGGCAATTACAGTGTTCTGCCAGAGCGTAATTGAACATTTCCACAATGAATTGCATTAAGTCTAGTAACATTATCTTGTTCAGTAGTATATACCAGAGTATTCTGTCGATTTTTATTAGGATTGGGAAGTGGTTGTGCTGGGGGCTGAGGTTGATTTATCTGCTCATTTTGAGGTGGCGGTAGAAGATTCTATTGTTGATTCCTCCTAGGACTAGTATAAAATTGATTCTATCCTTGATTCCATTGGGGAGCAGTATGTTGTGGGTACCATTGTGGTTGAGATTGGTTTGGCCACTGCTGAGTTCCCCATGATTGATTTTCCCATTCAGGGGGTCCCTAATAAGGTTGTGGAGGTGGGGGTTGATTCCAAGATGGATTCCATTGATTACTAGCCCAGTTGTTTTGTGGTCTCCATGCAGAATTGGAATTTTGCCCATAAGAAAAGTTACCTCCTTAGCATTGGTTTAGCACATTTATTTCTTCTTCATCCTGAGCAATTTTTTTCTTAGTATTCTTAAGATCAGTAAGAAGCTCACACTGGTTGGTAGGATGGTTTTTCTCATAGAGTTGACAAACATTGACCTTTTCTAAAGGACACTCACGTAAAAGATGTTTGTTTCGACTCCTAGGACAATAGATTGATGAAGTCTCAGGGTTATGTGTCTTTGCTTGTATGCCATCCAATGTAGTGTTCAATTGAACAAGTATGTCTGTTTTAAGATTTGCTATTTCTTCTCGGAGCTTGCCTATTTCATTATTCCCTCTGAAAAGATTAGTTTTACGGATTCCTCCTTGAGTACGTGAGAAATTTTGACACAAATCACATATGTCTTCAAGGGCTAACTGAGACATGTCACCTTTTCCCATTAGATCAAGACTTCTTGCGTCCTCATTGAGTCCCTTAAAAAATATAGTCTTGAGAATCTCAACACTAATAGCCATTTCTCCACATCATTTAGATAAGAAAAGAAACCTATCTAGATAGTCCTCTAGACTCTCATCCTCATTTGGCCTAAGTTTAAACAACTCTTCCTTACGATCAATCACCCTACAATAGCTTTGATATTTGTGCAAGAAAACATTCTCCATTTCCTCCCAAGATGTAATACTCCCAGCACCTAGTCCCATAAACCAATGCATGGTCAAATCCTTCAAAGTAGAAGGAAACAAATTCAATTTATGGTTATCATTTTTATAGTCATAGGTTTGACAAAGGACCTTAAATTCAAAAAGAAATTGGTCTAGGTCTTCCGAGGACAAGCCACGAAAGGTTGGAGAAATGTTTTTCATTGTAGTATCATCATTTGCATCCAAAGTAATAGGAGAAGTGAATGTTCGAGGTGGTGGAGGATCATTGTTATTACGGTTGGCATCATTCTGGTTAGCTTCAACCCTACGATCTCCCATAATGTTCAGAGGAATGTGTTTGTCAAGGATAATTTCCTCGACAACAGGTTGTGCTACAGGATGATCTTCAGGAAAATAGTGGAAAGCCTCTGGTGGGTTGGGATCAAGTAGTTCATCAATAGAGTGGTCTTTTGAGCCTTCAACCTCCCTATGTATGATTGGAACGTATTTTGGGGGGTTTTTGTTATAAATCATCCGCGAGGGCTTCTTTTCCTGACCATGCAAAAAAGGAAGCCAAAGATGGTATTTTGGCCTAAAAGGAGGTATTCAAGGTGTCTTCTATGAACACTCAAGCAAGGAAGCTCAAGTCCCCGAAAATGATGCCAAAAAGTGATAGGCTGTCGTTAGGTCCCATTACTTTAGAAGATAAAATTCAATATGTCGACCGGGTAGTGTTCAAGGCAATTTGCAATAGAAGAAGACTTGACTATGTCCCTTAGATTTTCTAACTTTCTAGAGCAGCTAATGTCAATTCTAACCTAAGGCCGTCTAACTATTAAGCTATAAAGTAGTTTATCCTAAAGAAAACTGGAAATATTTCAACTAAAAAGAATAGGAAAAATAACTTAGAAAGCATGATAACTAAATTAGAAAGTACAAAAATGATTAAACTAAAGAGAGTTGGTAAACTACAGAAGTATAAAAACTTGTAAACCATCCATGAAACATCTTCTTTAACAGTGAAAATTCTAACAGTTAACAACAAGAAACTACGGAAGTGAAAGACAACAAGTGCTTCAAAACTTTAGACACCATAGTGATAGACCCAATAATTCCCTACATAATAACTATTCATGTAGAAAAAGCAACATAAAAGAAAGTACTTATCTATTTAAGCTATCTTCCCTCGAGTGGCCAGCTCGCAGGTTATAACGTTCGTTCTCAGATCACATACACAAGTGATTCAAAAACTCTTCTACGAAGCATAATTTTCATCCATAACTCACAACTCAGAAGTTTTTACATAATAATCTCTTTATTCATGAACTCAGAAAACAAGTTGATAGTATAACATTTCTATTTCACGCATTATCTTTGCTTTTGGAGATTACATATTTTATAGAAAACTTCTAACTAAATCCTATATTTCAGATGGTACAAATAACCATTGAAAAAGTCTATAACAGATTTACGAACAACTTTTATGTCTTTAAAACCCATTACATAAGTATTAAAGAGGCTCAAGTCGAGCCATAAATTTTTTGACTTAAAAATATAATAGAAATTGAGACTTCAAATCAACTATATCTTCGGTCCATCATCCTAAAGTTCTGGAGCATGTTTCCAGTGCATGCCTTCAACCTGTTTGGGGCACGTGCTAGCTGAATGCTTCTAACTACAACTTGATGACCAATTATTATCCTACAAAATATTTAAAACAACCCATTAAATCTGTATTGGAAAAATTCTTCAATAAATCGTAAGAAATAAAGTTTGTACAATTTCTCCTTAAAAGACAAGCAATTATTTCTCCTAAAGTTTAATTAATTGGCAGAGGATAGGAATTTTGCATATATGAAATAGGCCTTTATTATGTTATTATGATTAGGTTATTTTTACCTCATCATGTTCTTTGTTACAATTTCTTTGTGGATGATTATCTGTTTAGATTCATTTTACCATTTGTAGAAGTAGACAAAAGATAGTAGAAGAATAAGACCAAAAGATAGAAGTGACACACCATATATCATGGAGAAATACTTTTGCGAAAAAACTCCACCACCAAAATCAATAGTGCTTGTATTATTTACCTTAGAACAAGATTACAATAATTCTTAATCAATCCTTACTTGAGATGCTTCTTTTGCCTTCAACAATTCTTCTTCACAACCTACAATAAAATATGATAAAACTCTCTTCAACTTACTGCAACAAATAGACAATTATGAGCCTTGAAAACTCCAAAGAGTTGTCAATTACAAAGCACAAAGCTTATCTCACAAAACCTATGCTTATTCTTTGCAAGTAGAGTTATTCCATGAAAAAAAATGTCAAACCAAGTCCTTAATCAATTTGGGTGTCCAAAACTGAAGTCCTAACTCAACGTTGATTACAAAGATATCTTGTAAGATTCTCCTCAAAGTTGGCACCCAAGAATGGGCCCACTTAACTCAGCCTTATAAAATATCTTATCATGCAAAAGTGTTAACTCCAAGATGCCAACTTGGGCGCCCAAGGTGGGTCCAAGTCAATCTCTGTTAACTAAAACATATCTCTCCACCATTCATGTAAATATCATGCATGAATGATCATCCCCACTAAACTGAGTGTATCACCTGTTATCTATCATTCAACTCAAGTCATTAGTCATGAATTCCAAGTAAACTGAAGTCAACTAGCATTCAACTGAAACTAACTGCATGCAATTGAAGATAACTAAACCATAACTGAATTGAACTAAACTGAACTAAACTAAACTGAACTGATACTGAACTGATACTGAACTGAATTGGACTGAATTGAAAGTAAACTGTGAAAAAATTGAACTAAACCGAATGAATCAATTGAACTAAACTGAATGAACTGAACTGATTGAACTTCATGCATGTAAACATCAATCCCTAACTTCTAGGATCTTTACATGCATTATTGAAGTGTTATCTTTCTCCAAATAGTTAACTTAACTCAAGGTGAGTTCCACCTTCCATGTGGGTGCCCCATGTGCTCCTATTTTGTAGGAGCTCTTCTTGGGAGTTGCACATGTTCCTATCATTTAGAATTAATTATAAATGTCAATTTACATGTTCATTTCATTTGAATTTAATCTCTTTCTAATCCTAGTGTTGGGGAACACTTTCCAAGGACTTAGGAGATACATGAAATATGTTTAAGATTACAATTAAATGGCATCCTATTCCCAATAGGCATAACACTGGCCATAAAATAATTGAGTGTTCATAACAGTGTACCTTGAAGACTTGAAAGAGTTCTTACTCATCTTGCTTCTGCATTCAATTACTTTATGAACAAACTTATTACAAGCATAGCAATTACCATTAAACTTGGTGGGAGTAGTTTGTTTAGGAGTAGGCTTCTTGAAGTTCTTCTTTTCGCTTCGGATAAGAATGAATCCTTCTTCCTTTTTGTTGTTATGATTTGTCTTTGCATCTCTAGAGGATGTTTCCTTAGGATTTTATATGCAAGGTTTCTCCTCCCTTATCTCATATTATCCTTCAACTTTGAAGTTATCATACAAATTTGTAGATGCATTGACCATAGGACTTTTTCCTTTTTCAAAACCAAGTTCATATTTCTCTTTTTAGGGTTTTTGAGAGTTAATTAACTCATTAATAATTTTAAAGCCTCCTCTCAGTTTTAGACCTTTTTCAATTTGTTCTTTATCTTTTTCAAGTTCTTTTCTTAGGAGTGCAATCTCTTCCTCAAGCTTTAAAAATTCAACACTGTTGTCATTGAGCTTGGGATTTAGGCAATCCTCAAATCATTTTTTCTTCTTCAACCTTGATTTTTAAACTTGAAATCAAATCTTCAGCTCCTTTGGCTTTGATTTCATATTCACTTCCACCTTCTATTTGAGCTTTCAGTTTGTTAATTTCTTCCTTTGATTCTTTAGCTTTTTCCTTCAATTTGTCAATTGTCTTTTTTTGACTTTTCCAACAATGCATTCATATTTGATATTTTGTAATCCTGCTTCATCCAGATCTTCAAGAGTAGATTAGATTTCTCCTTCAAAATCTACTTCACAATCTTCTAGATTAATGTCCCAACCTTCAAGTTCCATTGATCCAAGATCTGGTGAATTGGAAAAAGTTACATGTTATTGATTTTTGCTATAGAACCCATGCGTTCAAGGGCAAGATCAACCTTAGCTATTATGATTTGCAAGGTACTTGGCTCTGATACCAATTGTTGAACATAATGATGCATTGAGAGGGGGGTGAATCAACATGTCTTAAAACTTAGCCATTTCCATTTACAGATTAACAACACATCATATAATAAAAAAGAACATAAAAGAACACATGCATTACATGAATACACTAGGATTTTTATGTGGAAAATCCAATGAGGGAAAAACCACAGTGAGGATTAACTCACAATATATGCCACTCGCTACTAACAAGAATTAAAATATTTAAGGATCATTGCCTATGGACTTGATGGAACCCACTGCCTCAGAGAAGGATACATGAAGAATATAATGAGAAAATTGATTATGAATTGCTTTAAAGAAGCATCTAACACATGCTAAAGTTGAAGTCACTATTTCACACAATTTTCCCTTCACATTGGTTTTAGAAACTTCATCTTTTTCATTATGCTCCACCACAAAATAACTATCAATCATCACTTTCACGAATGAATTTGATATTCGATGTTATCCTGTGCAACAACTCAAAACCTTTATTAATATGGCCTTTAGAAGAAACACTTGATATCTCACTGGTTGGCTTCAATTATGTTCATCAAGAAGAGATTTAAGGATTTGTAGATCAATACATGGAATGTCAAGGCCCAATTGCATCACAACGCAACCTCCAAAATAAAATTAATTGACCAGGATCAACCATAGATGGAACAAATAAATCATGTTGACCCAAATGGTATCACTATCATCAAGTTGTCATTGTTTGACTTGGAGATACAAAAAAAATCATGCAAACCAAGATGTGAACCATGTAGGTAATCATCAACATCCCTAAAACCTTCTCCAAATTTTTTTGATCATCTTATGCTGGTGCAATTAGAGAAACCTACAAAATAAACACAAACAAAGCAACCTTGACATACTATAGCAAACTGTCATTCAAAAACTAAATTTATAGACCATCATAACACTTGATACTGCTAAGTAGTATGTCATGAACAACAATGAACATTCTCTAGAACCACAAGACCAATACTTCAAATTGGAGGAAAGTAGATCATCCTAGTAGGCCTTCATCAACATGGTACTTTGTCAGAGCATAGACCAAAACATTGTTACTTGTAAATTTCATTGTAGAAGGTGTGATGAATTGATTTATTAGATATGGAACTTTCAAATTATTTGTCCAAAATATCATCTAAAGTGCAAGATTGAATCTTGCACAACTAAAAGATGCGGACCAAAATATTGACTTTGTCTTAGAGTCTTCACTATGAATGCCTTAGCGAAACTTATGCACCTTTTCTTTATGTGTGGTACACAAAATTGAAATGATATCATAGTAGGCATGCTGGAAACATACTAGAACGAGCGTAACTACCAGCACATCACACCTAGATCACTATTCTTCCTTATACTGTTTTGCATACATACACAACAACTAATATGCAACAATTATTTATGGAATTTGTACATACTTCAACAAGACATCTGACATTAATGACATCCCATATTGGGTTGACATCAATGACAACACTTATTGCCAACAAAGATTTGAATGAATTTAGAGGCTATGTATATATATTTTATATTAATTGTGAATTCTTTGAAGGATTCAAATGATTATGTAGGGTTGATGGATAATCCTAAAATAATAAGAGAGTCCTATAAGAAACTATAGAGAACACTTAAAACCTTAAGAAGTTGTTTTTTTACAAATGAATTTGGACTCTTTCAAAATATTATTGGGTGGGTATATGTAGAGGAGGATTTGGGAAAATATAAACACAACCCATCCTTTCTATGCCAGGTTCTCGTAACAATAAAAAAGAAAGAAAGAAAGAATGGAATAAGTAAGTCATGCAACGAAAAGAAAATAAAATAAAATATTTTATTTGCATATTTCATCATTAATTCATTTGGCATGGTACTTAAGTGACCATTTCTTAGGAAAAATCAATAGAAAAAAGGCAAACATATCATTCAAATGGGAAAAATTAAAAATAAAAAGGGTAAAAAGGTATATATAGAGAGATAATATTTCATGCCACGTGGAGTAATGTGTTAAGCCAACAAATTATCATCAAGTTTTGTAATATATGCCCATTCAAATTTAGGGACTTACAAGTTCATTGGATTAAATAGTTTCAAATAATAAGGTGTTTAGGGATTCATTCACATATAAAATTCTTTGGGAATTCATCTACATATTAATTAAGTTTAAGAATTTTTTGGATTTCTCTACAAGATCTATCATTGAGTTTTAATAATTTCAATCTTGTATTTCAATACACAGTTGTACTTAATTAATAAATGTAGCAATTTATTTATAATGAGAATATATCATTGCTTGGAAATGGCTATGTAAAATTTTGATATGGTGCGTCCCAAATTTATCCAACTAAGAAAATTAATACAAGGGTTATGTATGACCTATTGTAAATGATTACATCAAAATACTTTTTAACCAAGGTTATAATGACAATATTTTGTGTTTACTAAAAGCAAATTTTAGTAGGTGTTTTTATTGGAGATATAATTACATTGCTTTAAATGTCTATGGATAAATTGATTGTCTACTAAAGTAAAATTGAAGAGCCTAAAGTTTAAATTTTGAAGATAATTGTTTTTTACTTAAATAATTCAACATTTCAAATAAATGTTGCTCTATTAGCATAATAGTTGGAATGTAAAAGAAGAACATATATTTGTTCTCTTTCAACTTTGAAATATGCAATAACAAAAGAAGAAAATATAATCTATACATGTATTCATCTTTGAATGCATCTTCGATCTTCATTAAAGATTACTATATTGAAGTGTAGCTTTCTTTCTTATTGTACAACAATTCAATTTTGTTAAATGTAATATAAACCTCCTTAGAAAATTGACCTTGTTAGAGAAGGAAATAACTATAATATAAACCTCATTTCAATTCAAATCACTTATTCATTTTTCATTTATATATATCAAAAAATTATTAATGCCCCATTTACTTGCTTCTTGCATTACACAATAGTGCGGGAAAGAGATGGAAAGTAAATGGTTGATATCTTTTCCATCATAAAGATAGGAGTTCCATGTGTGAATCTCATTTTTATTTCATCAAGCATTTTGTTAAAAAATATACTACATTGTTTATACTTCCACATTTTGTAAACATGTTTAAGAGAATGATTGCAACTACAACATAAAAAAGGTCTCTATCCTTTATAATTTAATGACATATTTCAATTTTAAATGAGTTGCATTATAGACAATATACATTATGATCCCTATTTGAAATTCCATGAATAACATAGAAAATGGTAATTTTGAACCCTAGTTCCTATCTTTTGAAACATACTAAGAAACATGGTGACTCACCTCAAAGGAGTTAGATGGTGGCTTAAACACCCATTTACTAGAGTACGACAATGACTTAGTATGATCTCCACCCATGGCATTCACAATTGTAAGGTGACACAAGCACTAGCACTAGAATGTTGTTTCAAATTGGTAACTGCAAAAAGAAGAAATGTTTTATTATACAATGCCAAATACTATGTCCATTTTAACAAAAGTTACAATAGCCCTCTAAAAATGTTACATTCACTGTATGTCCATTTTAACAAAAGTTACAATAGCCCTCTAAAAATGTTACATTCACTGTATTGGTAATAATGAATGGAGATAATTGTGAAGCATTAAGATTTAGTATTCACAAGGTAATGTGAAAAACATAGAAGACATAAATTAAAAAAAAAGTCAAAAACCATTAAGAGGACCCCACATGCCAGATAAAATTGTTAAAAAAATAGTGTGCCAGATAAAAGGGCCTCTCTCAATCAATCGAGCACAACAATAGCTCATTTTTTTTCTAAAAATATAATCTTCATTAGATACCGTAGTCTTATCAAAGACACCCAAAAATTAAAATATGAAAAAATTGCAAATTACAACTGCTAAATCTCACATCAATAAGCTCCTCTTGACGTCCATTGCTATAAAATACGATTTGTTTCTCTTTACAACCGTGGCCTTTCACATAGTTCATTGAATTCAACATCCCGGACACTCTAATCTTTCTTGAGGGTCAAATTTTCTTTCCTCCTTTCACCTATCGCGCTCAACGTCACTTCGTGCAACCTGTTTAGAATATTGTCTTCACCCTCAATTATAGATATCAATGAACCTCGTCAACTAATGGGGTACTTTAAGACGGGTCCACCCCGCATAAAATGCTCCTAACTCTTCTAGACTCACAAACCCCGGATGAACAAAAGCAAGAGCAGAAGAAATCTGAGATATACATATCTTTATTCAGTTCCATTCATGGAACACCAGTTTGCGTTGTTTCGAATTAAAAAGTATTAACTCTCAATTCCCATTTAGACACGGGCTTACAATGGGAATCAGAGAATAAGTGAACAAATCCTTAAAATCGATATTTTCAATATAAACAATTCGCAATAAATCGGAAGCGTTCTATGACGATCCCTATTGGAAATCAAAATGAAACTGATTTTTTTTATAGCCCATAATGCTGAACGATCTGAATTGGGTCTACAGATAACAGATGAAACAATCTCATATTTCCATTTATATAGAGGGCATCAATTGCAGCGTATACAAAGGCTATTCGTGACCGCCCTCCCTTTGATCTAGTGAACACTATACACAATAAACACCCTGGCGGAGACCCGTGCCTCACAGAACAGTCATCCCGAGTGGCCTCTGCCTCCATCAAGGGGGAAACACCTGCCCTCTTCACGATACTGCGGCGCCTCATCCAACAGTAGTGCATCTGCAACTCCTCCGCCGGCATCCACCAGATCCCCACGCCCGGCCGCCTGCCGACGCAGATCAACTTCATAAATTGCTCTGAGACATTGAAGCGTCCCTGACGCGGGCGTTTCAAGGGAAGCCATTGAAGAAAGTCGGGTCTGTGGCCGGCGAGAGCGAGAGCGACAGACACAAGGCTGATGAAAAACATGCCCTCGCTAATAGCCGTTCACTACGGCCCTGGCGCTTCTGAGGGCTTCCATCCCCTTCCTGTTTAGACCCTTTACAAGATTCCGTAATCCCGCCACTCCTGTGTCTACCCTTGATTCGCACAGGGCGTTTGTGGCTTCGGTCGGAAGGGATTTCAGTTTGAGGTATGTGTACTAAAAGAATTAATATTTAATGTGTACTAAAAGAATTAATTAGTCGATAGACTTTAATTGTGAACTCACCAGTCTACAACAAACGCCAAATCTGTCTCACACTCTGAAAACCAGTTTCATTCACCGTTTAACCATTTTCAAATACTGGGAATTTGTTAGGTTGTTGCATTTAATTGCCGACAGACTATACTTTATGATAGCTTTCACGGGAACGTTCACTCAAGTGACACCTCATCATTTTTCGTGCCTTTTACTGCTTTCCCCGACGCTTTTGGTTTCCGCTCCTCCAAACTCGTCCTCGCTACACACGTCTGCCATACTGTATTTGGGCTTCCAACCGTCAGATGGTAAACATATAAGCCAATCTGAGCCCTCCATTCGGAAAATAGACGCTTGAAGTCACCTTCGCCCCTATTGCCACTGCTTGTGGCTTGGCCTTCTCATCCACCACAACATGGTTTCTACCCATTCTCTGCCATGTGATTTAGGAATAGCCATGGAAAACAATCAGGAGGATGGCCAAAGCTTTAGAAACTTCAAGCAAATGCAATTGGCAGGTGTAAAGCCACAGTCCTCAACCTTTGTGAGCATCCTCCCTCGTTGTGCCGAAATGGGAGCTTTGGAATAGGCTATGCACAACCATAACAGGTTAAGGATAGAGGAATTTTGTCAGCTGTTGCAGTTGCAACTGCCCTGTTTGACATGTATGCAAAATGTGGAAGCATAAACAAAGCACACATACCATTTGACAAAATGCCTCTAAGAAATGTATTCTCAAGAAATGCCCTGATTGCAAGATATTCACAAATGGATCAGTTGAAAAGGCTTAACAAACTTTCAAGCAATTGCAATTGGCAAGTGTAAAGCCATAATTTACAACCTTTGCCACAATCCTCGTAGTCTATGCCGAATAACTTAATTTACTCCAAAAACACACAATATTCAATTTGATTTAAGTAAATAAAATACAATCCATAAGACCAATCACTATGGCAAATTCACTTTTTTGCAAATAAAACACTTACCATAAAGCCAGCAGCTATGGCAGGGCACTGTCTATGGGGGTGACAAAATGCACCACATATATCCGTGCCCAAACTGAAATCCGTATCCGTCAGGTTGTTAGCAACCGTATTTGTCAGGAGACTGACAAATATTTTTTTTTTAATATTTTATTTTCACACATCAAAAAAACTCTAAGTTAAACTTTTTTATACGATTTATATTTTCATAATATGTTTTTATTATATATTATATAAATATAATATAAATTTTAATATATTTTTATATATAATATAAAATATATATTAAAAATTATATTATATTTATATAATATATAATAAAAATGTATTTATATAATATTTAATATAATATAATTTTTAATATATTATTTTTATATTATTTTAAAATAATTTTTTAATATAATATTTTAATATTATTTTAATGGCTACTGAAAGAAATATATAATAAAATATTATATTAAAAAATTATTTTAAAATAATATAAAAATATTAAATTAAAAATTATATTATATTAAATATTATATAAATACATTTTCATTATATTTTATATAATATAAAATATATATTAAAAAATAATATATAAATATATATATTTATTATATATTACGTAAATATAATATAATATTTTTATATTATTTTTAATATATATTTTATATTATATATAAAAGCCCTCGTTTTTGTATAATATAAAATATATATTAAAAAATAATATATTTATATTATTTTTTAATATTATATTTATATAATATATAATAAAAACATATTATGAAAATATAAATCGTATAAAAAAGTTTAACTTAGAGTTTTTTTGTGTGAAAAGAAAATATTAAAAAAATAATATTGTCAGTTTCCTGACAATCACGGGGTTTCTTTTGCAAATACGGTTTCTGACAACCTGACGGATACGGATTTCAGTTTGGGCACAGATATATGGGGTGCATTTTGTCACCCCCATAGACAGTGCCCTATGGTAGACGACAAGGAACCAAAATAAACCCAAATTGTGTCAGGTAAACCCAATTTAATCTACAAAATGCCAATTTCTCCCACTCCTGGGTACTCCCAGTTGATGTGCATCTATAAGCATGACCACTGTGACAGGGTATGTCGCATATCTTTACCAAATCAAAGCCAACATAAAGTCACGTTTGTGTCAAAGCCAACCGATATTATGTTCAGAAGGTACAAATTTATCCTAATCCAGAAAAGGAAATACTTAAGCTCTATGATGTTGCAGATTGCATCACCAATGTTAACCGAAATGGAGCCAAGCCGTTTTAATTTTAGATATCTGCTAATTTATCTCTGCATGCATAGTGCATATCCTTCAATCTCCACATTTTATGCATCTATCCTTTGCCACCTCCGCTTGTCAGCCACTTGTTACTCATTTATTAGCCACCTGACAATGCATGCGGTTCACAAAAGTTGTGCTATTGTCTTGCTTATTCAAAATAAAGACAGGCCTTCGCATAATAAATTTTATTTAAAATAATAATAAAGTCATTCGCAAGCTTCCTTGTTCAGCAAGTTAACCTTTTGAAAGCTTCCTTGTTCAACAAAACCTTTTTCTATAATTACAATCGTCAAAATTTAGATTTCCGACTTCCCTCAAATTTTAAAGAATAATTGGGTAGATTTCATGAAGTCACATGTCGCTTTTTGACAATCGCACAAGCTTGCCCCCTTGTGGTCTCTACGAGTTTTCGAGATGAAGAAGCATTGCGGGGAATAACTTAATTGAGCTACCTAGGCTATGTGAACACAATGAGAAGCATATGTGGCATAAATAAATGAAGATTCATAGACACGTGTAAATCTTTCGTGTTCACAAGTTCCACCTATTGTTAGGGACAAGAGCTGATCGAAAAGAGAAATGTTGTGAGAAGAGGCCAACTGGAGCTATCGGGATAACAAGAGACAATTAGAAGTAATGAGGGGGCTTAGGACCTCAAGAAGGGTGAACATTTGTCACCTCCCCGCATCCCTACAAGCTTTCCCCATGGGTAGAGTTTGGAACTTGCGAGGTAAGAAAAGGGTATGGGGTGAATAGGACTAGGCCATGTAGCACCAACTAGGACAAAATTGGGACCACTAAGCGGGTGCAAGAGGAAATTACTTATGCACACAAGTTGTTTTAGGAGTTTCTAGGAAGCAAGACCAACAACATGGGGCCTTAAGCCAATATACAAATGAGAAGGGGTTAGTTACTAGCAATCGCACCTTGGTGTGCAATAAGAGGTGTAGATGTAGTACATGAGATCAATTGATAAATCATTTTAAATATTATTATTATTATTATTATTATTATATTATTATTTTATTTTATTTTTTATTATATAATAATATTTATATATATTTTTATTTTATTTTATTTTATATATTAATTATTATATTCATTTTTATTTTATGTACGTTATATTATACTCTAACATATTAACATACATATTTATATTTATAAATTAAATATAATCATATTAAACTTTAACATTTTTTATAAATTAATTTAATTTGATCTATATAGAAATATATTAATTATTAATTATAATAATTTCATATTTATATTTAATGTTTTGTATGATAGAATATAATATATAATAATAATATAACCTATATATACTATTATATATAACAGTAAATATAATTATATTATATATAATTTAATCTCTATTATATAAAATATATTTTGTATTAAATAATAATATAATAATTATTAATTAGTAATTATAAAATATATATATATTTAATATTTTTTTTAAAGAATATAATATATAATAATAATAAATAATATAATTACATATTTATAATTCTTTTTTATTATATAAAATATAAAATTAACATTATATATTAATTATGCTAATATATACTTAACTACGTGGGGTAAAGGATGCCATAATGTTAACACCTAAGTATGTTCATTATTAAGATCTTAGCCGTAATAAACATACTCTAACACCCTGGTCGAAACTTTATTTTCAGGTTGTAGCTTGCCAAATTGGAGGAGTGAAAGGTCAATACTAGCAAGGGAGAGTTTGGAGGAGGGGAAACCAATAGCAACAGGGAAAGTAGTAAAAAGCGGCAAAAAAACAACCGATAAATTGGCAAAAAATGATGAACGGTTGAGATTCATTTAACTACCTTACAGCGCCTCTCGGGGATTTTCAACCGTTAGCAGACAAATTGAGTTCGAGAAACTCAAATAGGGACACGTCTATACAGAAGGATATAATTTGCAAAAAAACAAACCAAAAACTCTCCCTAATTGACCTTCCACAACTCTTCGGCGTACCTATTGCACACCAAGGTGCCATTGCTAGTTCTATGTTCGGTATCTCAAACTTATCCCTAGATCCCATATCTGTGGATTCTTGGGCAGCCTCTTCAACCATCTTGTCAGTGCCGCTCTTGCCCAAATCTGAAACTGACAAATTCTTATCTATTTCTGATTTATCAGGTGAATTCACAGGTGGGTGTGACTGAAGATCCATACCCATTTGGGACTTCATAGGTGGGTGTGACTAAAAATCCAAAGCCCTTTGGGAATTCACAGGAGGGTGCGACTGAAAATCCAAATCCCTTCGGGAATTCACAGGTGGGTGCAACTGAAAATCTAACCCCAATTTCTGGGACAAATTATTGTCTGAATTTGGGCCAAATGGTGACAGAGCAGAACTCAAACTCTGGACATGCATGATCACAGGATTTGAAAACCAGAGCGGAGTTTCTAATAAATTTATCCATGTCTGATAAATTGTGCTTGCAGCTAAAGCCAATGCTATTACAAGGATTATTTTTTTCACCATCTTCGATCACCCTTTTAAGTATTCCATGGCAATGAGTCCCCACACACACAACATAAAAAATAGAGAACAAAACCAAAAAAAGGACATGGTGAAAACAAAAATGAATAGAAATATAATTTTAAAATAAACAAATTAGAAATATTCACATTAGCACGTTGATTTACTAGTTAACTAACATTTGTTACCTATTAGCAGTTAGTTGTACTAACTTTTCTGATCAAGAAGTCATTCTCTAGCAGGGGCAGATCTGATCTGGGTGACTTCTGATGTGCTTATACACTCTTTCATGGGAGGTGACCTAACCCAGACTGATGGTGATTTAGGAGATTATTGTTGAAGGTTGCATGCTTCAACTACACCACTGTGAGAAATCAGAAAAATGAATGTCCTATATTGTAAGCATTAATTTATTTTATGGATGTAAGCATTGATTTGCCAATAAAGTGAAACTATGTATTCAAGAGAGTGTTCAAGTAATAGTTTTTTGTGGTGTGAGGGTTTAATTTCTGTTTCCAGTTTACCATACAATTTTGTCTCTTTGAATTCTAGGCAGCAAGACCTTTCAGTGCATGGCTAGGACTTTCGACCATCTATAAAAGGACATTTAGGGAGTGCATTGCAAATCATTAGAGGCTCATTGGAATGCGGTAAATAATCAAATTTAAAGGATAATTCACCTATACAAAGAGTTTGCATCTTGGCAAGAGAAATTGAAACAACAAATTGTTGTATCCACTCACTGTACTTGTTGTTTTGAATCTTATTGATTTAGTAGATGAGAAATTGTCATTACCAACTGATATTTCCCCACCATGGGCTTTTCCGAGATGAATCCAGAATTTGAGTTTAAACTTGTGATATTTTATTCTACATTTATTTTTGTATTACACAATATTTCCTTACTCTAAATTGTCAATTGATTAATCAAGTAGCGCAGTATTAAAATTTCAGTGATTTCATAATTTCAGTATGTCATGAAGCCCTTTTTGAACCAAAATTTCAAATCAATGAATCTGCCCTTCAAAATCCATTGATAAGTAGAAGCCCCTCTGGTGTCCCAAACCGTCTCATAGGCTTTCTCTACTCTGCAAGGTTTTATACCTCATTGACACAAAGCCATTTGCATTGATCAAGTATCAAACACTCTTTCAGTTTCAAATCTAAGAACAATCTGAGTACTATATAATTCTTATTATAGCTTTGAATTTCTGTTTTATTTTTTGTTGTAGCTAGTCTATCGACGTCTCCCTTGAACCCCCTATGGATGCAAGTGCTAGTATTTAGTGTTTTTGAACAAGGATTATATTTTAGTGAAGTTGTGATCGTGTTAACCGACCGATAGGCTGTTAAAACGTGCCCATATATGAAGCGCCGCTATACTCCCTTAACATTTACGGGATCCCGATTTTAGTGCACAACTATCCTGTTCCCCGGGACGGCAAGAATGCCGCGACCGGCGGGTCCAAGGCCTCCGTACACGGTTAAAGAGAGCGCCGAAACCACCCGTTCGTGATTACAAATTTGTTTTTACTGTATGCCAACCTTGCATGCTGGTTTGAATAGCCAAACAGCATGTGTATTTCTATCCCTTAACAGGACATCGAATGCCAAACATTGTGTAGTATTAAAAAGAAGCATAGACAAATCAGTTCGTAAAATACAAACGCTTAATGTACTGGCTGTTGAAATCTACCTCAAATTCATTTAATATAGCTAATTACAAGGATGATACTTGTGAAATCATATTCATTTAACTGGAATCTAGACCTTGGAAGCCAAACACATAACTTTGCCATTGGCAGTGATATTACACATTATTGAGGCCTTCTTGTTGTTGAGACATTTCAATGGCAAACCGTGTATTATGTCTAGTGGGACGAAAGACAGCCCAATATAATAACAGTGCCAGGACCAGTAGAGAGACAACTGCACCCAAAAAACCCACCACATTCCACTCGTTGACAGTGATCCCCTCAATATGGCCGAAAGTCAGGAGAGCCACAACGAAGGACGTTGCTGCTGCCACCAGAATGATATTCAACAAACTCGTGATCATCCGAGACATTGGCGGCCGAATTGTGAAAACCATACCGACCACCAATGAAACGACCATAGCAAACATGTCTGAGACGTAAAATATGTCGAACTGAATGGTTCCGTCGAAAGCCACCCGCTGCAGCACGTCGAGACTACCGTGCACTTTCAACCTCAGCATCAAGCTTGCTGCGAACACAGCCAATGCCCCCGTTTGAGAATAATCAGGTTTACTCATACATGAAGATTGCTCTGCCGGAAAGTCTTCTACGGCCGAGTGATATAGCGAAGAAAAATCATCTTCTCTTGTGAGGTGTTCTGCTGCTGATTGATTGAGCACCCTCGGAGGAGAATCTCCATCGGACTCAATATTCTGCCAAAGGAAACCCCAGAACGTTAAATATCAAAGAAAATTGAAGATTACGAGAACATGTGTAGCGTTAGAATGTTACCTGAACCTCCGCCTTTGAGCCCATTGCTTTAGAAATCGATTCTGCGGTCTCTGCAACTCTAGCCCGCTCAGACGCTTAAGCAGGAAAAGTTACACTGGTCCCAGTATACACCACACGAGTTTATTTATAATGTGAAGACACATCTCGTTGTTTGGTGGGTAATGTTGCTCTTTGGTTGGTAATGTTGCGACCGCGATGGAACTAATATAACATTATTTATGAACGTGACACATCTCGATGTTTGGTAAGTAATGTTGCTCCCGCGATGGAACTAATCTAACTTTGGGGGTTGATGTTGCTCTTGTATACGTGGCAACCAATTTATGTCTACCGCGATAGTACTAATCTCACTTTGGGGGTTGATATGCGGCAACCAATTTAGGTCTCTGGCGATAGTGTTAATCGAACTTTGGGAGTTGATACGTGGCAACCAAATAACGAATCATAGGGACCGTAGTTTTCTGTGCGATCAATCGTGAGCGTTGATATTTTGTCGATAAATAAAGCCTCCAATCGCGAGCGTTCATATTTTGTGAACAAATAAAGCCTCCAACGCGAGCGTTCATTGTAAACTTTTTGGACACGTGACCACCAAATAAGGCCTCCTACTGTACGATAAATCGCGAAGTTGATATTTGTGGACTAATAAAGCCTCCAAATTGATGATCAACCCTGTCAATCAATCTAATTTTCATGCCTAGCACTTGCACCAAAAGAAAGTACAAGAGTAACCCCGATATGGAAATTATTAAGAAAGTACAAGGGTAACTCCGATATGGAAATTATTATGCTATAGAGTATAATTCAATGAATGAAATATAAATATTAATTTATTTTTTATTTTTACATATATTAATCTTTTAATATGTTAGCATTGTCATGTTATAAATCAATTCTATTTGTAAATTAGGATATTTAAACAAGTCATTATTAGTTCTTGTCAATAGGCAGGTTTACTATTGCAATCGTTGCATTTGCGTTTTAATTAGTCTCTTAGCCAATAAGATTGTATTGTTTTATTTATTTTTGTTTTTTTCCTATAGTCGGAATTTATGCACATATTTTTTGTGCTTGAAAATTACGATTTCTCTTTTTCTATTGGTTTGAGTAGGTCAATTTTTCATTTTCCTTTAAGTAAATTAGGAAAAAAGGGGATATTATATGCATTATATATTGTGGCAAATATTTAATCAGGGGATGCATATAGTGCGAGTTTTGGTGGCGCTAGTGTGTACTGAAGCAGTGAATGCATGTTTAATGCATTAAATGCAAACTTCATGATATGTGTTGGACAGTTGGTGCGTACGCAAGCAAACAATGCATAGTTAATTCACGAAATATGAGGCAAGTGCTTGCTTTTTGGTTATTGTTTGTGGATAAGCTTGCGTGTTTTTGGCTGTGGGTTGCTATTTCCGACACTTGTGATTCTGTGCAGTGCTTAAATGAGGGAGGAGCTGAAGGAATGGTGTGCAATTGGTGAGTGGGTTGTTTGTTTGTTTTCGATACTTGATAAGTAGAAGCGTTAGAGGGGAAACTAAATGGTTTGAGCAAGGTTTTTTGGACCATGGGTGCGAGATGTGTTGGAGGGCTAGTGGGTCCATATGTAGTGAATGCATAGTTAATTCATGAAATCTTAGGCGAGTGTTGGGTTTTGTTTGTGCTTATTATTGTTTGTTTATCGTTCATTGAAAAGCTTGTGGTTTTTTAGCTGTTGGTTGCGGTTTTGCATGTTTGTTATTATGTAAAAGTGCAGTGGTCATCAATGGCTTTACTATGTGTTTATAATACTTGATAACTAGAAGTATTGCTTGTTGTTACAAGGGCTAACAGGGCAAGTGGGTACATTAAATTACATATGCTTTGAGCAAGGTCTTGTGGACTGTGGGGGCAGTGAATGCGTTAATTATGTGTTTATTGCTTGAGTGGCTAGTACGCTATCAACAAAGCTCAAAAAGAAAATTGTGCGAAATGTGTTGGAGGGCTGGTGGGTACAAAAGCAGTGAATGCATAGTTAATTCATGAAATATGAAGTGAGAGTTGGGTTTTATTTGTGCTTATTCTTGTTTGTTAAAAAACTTATGTATTTTTAGCTTTTAGTTCCATTCTTGGACATTTGTTATTCTGTGGTTGTGCACTATTGGTGAGTGGCTTGTTTATGTGTTTATGATGCTTGGTTGCTGTTACAAGGGATAATGAGGAATGCTTGGAAAAATTTATCATGTTAGTCTACTTTTCTGCAATATTTATTATTGTTTTTGTGGTTCAGGTTTATGAATAGCGTATTATTTGTCATGGACTATGGTCATTTGTTTAATTTGTCCCTGTAACAGGAACAATTACTTGCAATTGAAGTTGGAGGAAGACTTGTATATGAGCACAAATATACTTGGCTGTTGAACGAGGAACTGGAAGGTCAAATTATTGTATCATTCTTCCCCTTTGTTTTCAATGAATTTTAAGTCTTCCAATGTGCATAAAATTTAGGCTTTGGAAGAGTTGTGAACAATAAAGGAGAAGCCTGGTTCAGGAATCTGACTTATTGAATAGAAAAATGAGCATAGTGAATGGCATGTCATGTAATTCATAAACATGGAACTTTTTTTTGTTGAAAAGTAGGTCACTATTGCAATTGTTAGTTTATGTCGATAAGAAGTTTTACGATTGTATTTGTTGAATTTTCTTTTCAAATAGTTGCTTGTTGTTATTAAATTTCTTTCTTGTTTGTTGAAGAGCTTGTGTGTTTTTAGCTTTCTATGTTCTTAATGTTAGAAGGGCTGCAAAGACAAATGGGTACATATAGTTGGTTGTTGAACAAGGAACTGGAAGGTCAGATTCTTGTATCATTCTGACAAATGAGCATAGTGAATAAAAAAACATGTAATTCGTAAACATGAAGCTATTTTTATGCAGGGAAGCAAGCCACTATTGCAATTGTTGAATTTGCTTTTGAATTAGTTGCTTTGCTAGTCAAATTGCATTGTTTAAAATATTGTATTTTTTCTATAGTTGGGATTTAAGGACATATTTTTGTTTAAGTAAATTAATAAAATAGGATGATATTGTGTATCCTGGAAAATATTTAATCAGTGGATGCAAATTGTGGGTGCTTTGGCGGTGGGGTAATGGGTTCTGAAGCAGTGAATGCATGTTTAATCCATTAAATGCAAATTGTGCAAGGTGTGTTGGAGAGCTGGTGAGTATGGAAGCAGTGAATGCATAGTTAATTCATGAAATCTTAGGCGAGTGCTGGGTTTTGTTTGTGCTCATTATCGTTTGTTGAAAAGCTTGTGGGTTTTTTAACTCTTGGTTGCGCTTTTGCATGTTTGTTATTCTGTAAAAGTGCAGTGGTCGTGAATGGCTTGGCTTTCTGTTTATGATACTTGATAACTAGAAGTATTGCTTGTTGTAACTAGAAGGGCTAATGGGGAAAGTGGGTACATTAAATTACATATGCTTTGAGCAAGGTTTTATGGACTGTGGGGGCAGTGAATGCATTAATTATGTGTTTATTGCTTGAGTGGCTATTACCCTATCAACAAAGCTCAGCAAGCAAATTGTGCAAGATGTGTTGGAGGGTTGGTGGGTACAAAAGCAACGAATGCATATTTAATTCATGAAATGTGAGGTGAGTATTGGGTTTTTTTTGTGCTTATTCTTGTTTGTTTGTTTATTGTTTGTTAAAAAGCTTGTGTGTTTTTAGCATGATGCTTGGTTGTTGTTACAAGGGCTAACAGGGAATGCTTGCAAAAAATTATAATGTTTGTCTATTGTTTTGCAAATTTTATTGTTGTTTCTGTGGTTCAGGTTTATGAATAGCGTATTATTTGTCATGGACTGTGCTCATTTGTTTAGTTCTGCCATGTGCCTCTAGTATTCATTTGCTTATAAGCAAAGTAGAAGTAGATGATTTTTTTTGCAGATAACTGTAATGCATTGTAGAGTAGTGAATGCATAGTTAATGGATTAAATACTATGTCAATAGTGGCACAATTGTTATGTTTTCTAAGCCTAGGGTTACATTGCACAATTGTTATGTTATGTGGGCTATGATCTAGAAATAATGTAAAGAACATTTTGTAAATTAATTGTTATGGCTCAATAGAGTTTGTTAGCTATTAAATATTTGCGAAAATACATAGAGTTCTATTATGCTAATTTACTTAAACAAAAATTTGTAGTAGACTTGTTGGCATTTAATGCATTAGCTGTAGATTGATTGACAAGCTTGCCATTTCCAAAGTACATTGTACAATTGCATTAGTGAACTGCTTTGATTGCAACAGTGACTTGACTTTGAGCAAAATGCCATGCACACGAAGTGCATGATGGCAGTAAAGCTGACACAATTTGCATTCAATTATTAATTTTAGCATTTTCATTTGTAATACTTGCTTGGCCAATGAAATTTGATTGTCTTGTAGTAGGTCTACTATTGATTTTAGTTTTAGTAAATTAGAAAAAATTGGGAAAATTATATACTTGGCATTTATGAACATATTTTTGATGTTTAAAAAGCATTATTTATCTATTTTACTAGTGGTATGGAGCAATCCCAATATCTTGTAGTATGTGAATTGTGAACAACTATAAATAGTAATTCTTGTGTATGCTTTGCTATGTTGCACACATTGTGAATGTCAAATGAGTGCATTAATGGTGAGAATGTCAAGGGTGTTGCATGTGAACATGTGAGAATATAGAATTGGAATAAATTTTTCCGTTGATTGATGCATTAGAATAGTAGTATGTTGTTGCTATATAGAGAAATATTATTTTAGATCTTGTCCACTGTAGAGACTTACAATGCATTAACTATGGCTTGATTGCTTTGATAGGCACTAGCCTAATAGCAAAGCCTGTAAAATTTGGATTTAATGACTAGATGTTTGCAAAAATCCATTGTGTTATGTTTTGCTTTAGTATGTATCATTTTGCTGGCAAAGCTAGCACAATTTGCATTTAAACATTAAATATTTGTGCCATCAATCTAGTCTTCTCTTTTTTGTTATGCTTTGGTTGCTGGCTCTTTTGTCTATATCACTGTATCTCATGTTCTGTGACTTAAAACTTTCTACTATTTTTGTTTTGTAGTTGATATCTTTTCCCTTTATATGCTAGACAATACTTTATTTTCTTATGTTTTGGTTTAAATGGACTAAATTCCGGTGTTGTAGGTTTTTAGTATGCAATATATTAGCAATACAAAACATGCATGTTTTTAAAGGGAAAGTTGCTATTGCATATATTGCATTTCAATTTGTCATACTTAGTTGGCTAATGAAATTTATTTAACAAATTTTATAATGTGTTTCTATTTCGCTTATTTTCCTATACAAAGAGGAATGGCAGACCCACTGTATGCAATAGAGAGAGAGATGATATATTTGAGACATGAGAGATTAAGTTGATACTTGATTGAGTTCTGTTTGAGCTGCTTTACCAGTTACTTAGTTTCTATGGATAAATTAGTAAGCAAGAGCATCCACTTTATAAAAAAACATAGTGAATGCAGAGGGCATGTTTACTATTGCATTTACTGATTTTTCTTTGAAATAGTTGCTTGATCAATGAAATTGAACTGTTTAAAATATTTTGGTCTTTTTCCTATAGTTGGGATTTAAGGACATATTTTCTGTGTTTGAAAATTATAATTTATCTCTTCTTCTATTGGTTGGATTAGGCCTATTATTCATTTTTTGTTTAAGTAAACTAGGACAATAGGAAGACATTATATATTGTGTCAAATATTTAATTACATGCAATATGCAAGACAATAAGACCAAAAAGTTTGCTGACAAATGTGATATGTTGGTCTTAATCAAAGGAACCATTCCTAAACGGGAATGCTTATGTATGATTTCACATCGTACTGATCTCAAGACAAGGACAACTACTTAAGTGACTTTGTATAGTTAATATAGTTGAAACAAATTACTATTGCAATTGTTTAATTCACTTTTGAAAGAGTTGCTTTTCCAATGAAATTGTATTGTTTAAAATAATTTGCTAGCAGGGTAATGTCTATCCAAGCAATGAATTCAGAGTAAATGCATTGTATGCTTGTACAAAGAAGAATACCTAGCTCAAAGATCTAAAAGATTATTACGTTATCTAGAAACAATAGACTATGAGATATTCGGATTGGTCCCTGTCACTAGTACTATAGTGAAGCCTTTGATGCAATGTTCAGATTATAGAATTTGATTATATAGAAATTTCTAGTTTATGAAATTTGATTCATTGGCAAGGGTTGTATATGAGTAGCATGCCATATTTCATGGATTGCACACATTTGTTTCCTTATCCCTTTTAACGACAAGCAATAGTTCTGGTTAAAAAGTTTCACATACGAATAAATAACATCGAGAGCTAAAAACATACAACCTTTTGAACAAGCAATACACAAACAAGAATTAACTATGTATTTGATACTTGCATACTTTCCAGCTCTCAAAGACATGTTGGACATTTTGCATTTAATGGTTCAAATAAAACCAGAAGTGTCTAGATTATAGAATTTGATTCGTTCGCAAGTGTTATGTATCAATTGCATCAACTGTATTTTGTGTGAAAAAGCTCATACATATTGGATTTAATTTTAAAATATTTTCCAAAATTTATTGTGTGCTTTTGTGTTTCATGTTTATGGATAGCATATTCTATGTCATGGACTATGCTCATTTATCTATTTTGTAGCTGTAACATAAACCATTGGTTGTAACCAAGGTGGGTGACAAAGATTTATATTGCTACAAATAGACTTGGTTCTTAAATAGCAAGATGCAAGGTCATATTCTTGTATCATTCTCTCACTTTCTTTGCAATTAAATTTAATTCTCTCAAGAATCTAGCTTTCTAGATAGACAAATGAGCATAGTAAATGACATGCCATGTAATTCATAAACATGAAACTATTTTACCCTGATGAACATGTTGCTTTTGCAGACAAAAATCTATATAATTGTAATCATGGGATATGCAATTCATTGGTTAAATATTTGTGAAACACGTATTGCATCTAAGATTGCGAGGAAGAAGAAACAAATGAGCTATTTTGGTCTACAGAGAATGTAGGGAAATGCTATAAAATTTGTGGCATTTGTCATGAATTTAACAAATTCATGGCATTTGTCAAGAAATTACAAGTCATGGTGTTTTCCATGAATTTTATAGCATTTTTGTTTGCATGCACTAGAGGGCAAGAGTGTTTTGATGTGTTTGCCTCAGATTTTTCACATGATGATTATGTGCATAACATGCTACGTATACGCCTACTTCAACACGGGTGCTCCAAAAAATATGTTCATTACTCCCAACTATATAATGTTCACATGTTTTGCTAATTTCTGTAAGCTAAAATGAATAGTAGACTTGCTGCAAAAAAAAAAAAAAAGATTGGCCAAGTAAATATTAGAAATACAAATGAGAAAATTAAGAATTGAAGTGTTGTCTATAGAAATAAAACCACAATTGTCTAGATTATAGAATTTGATTCGTTTGCAAGTGTTATGTATCAAATGCATTGACCACATTTTGCACGTGAAAGCTCATACTGATTCAATTTAATTCTTAAATATTTGGAAAAATTTATTGTGTTCTTTTCTGTTTCATGTTTATGGATAGCATGTTATATGTCATGAACTATGCTCATTTGTCTAAATTGTAGCTGTAACAAGGACCATTGGTTGCAATCGAATTGGGGACCAAAGATTCATATTGTTGCTAGTGGACTTGGTTCTTGAACAACAAGCTCTAAGGTTAGATTCTTGTGTCATTCTCCCGCTCTCTTTGCAATGAAATTTAAATCTTGCAACGCATCTAAGTATTATGTATTGGAAGAGTTTTGAACAATAAAGGAGAACGCTTGTTCAAGAATCAAACTTTCAAAATAGATAGATGAGCATACTTAGTGACATGTTATGTAATTCATAAACATGAAACTATTTTCCCTTGAAAAGCATGTTACTTTTGCAAATAGAGATATGCATAATTGTAATAATGGGATATGGAGTCCATTGGTTAAATATTTGTGAAAAACTACAATGTGTTCCTAGTGTCCTAATTTGTTTAAATGGAAATCAATAATAGACCTAGTGTACTAATGATGCATTGACTGCTATAGTGCTAAGGAGTCCATTGGCAAAGTTTATGCAATTTGCATTAGTGATTAAACATTTGTCAACATATATAATGTTCTACTTTCCTAATTTACTTAATAAAAAATGAATAGTATACGTGCTACAACCAATAGCAAAAGAGATAAATCATGGTTTTCAAACATGAAAATTATGTCCATGAACCCCAAATACACAATGTTTCCATATTTTACTAATTTTCTAAGACTATAATTATTAATATACTTACTGCAAAACGATCAAATACAAATGCAAATGAGTAAATTAAACTACACTGAGCCCATTTTCAGCGGCGAAGCTCATATAGTTTGGATTTAATTCTTCAATGTTTGGAAAAATTTATTGTGTGCTTCTCTGTTACATGTTTATGAATAACATGTTTTATGTCATGGAGTGTTCCCATCTCTCTGAATTGTACCTGTCACAGGAACCATCGATTGTAATTGAAGTGTAGGACAAAGATCCATATTGCTGCTATTAGACTTGGTTCTTCAATAAAAATTTGCAAGGTTAGATTCTTGTATCATACTCCTGCTTTGTTTGCAATGAAATTTAATTCTTCCAATGTGTGTGACAATTATGAATTGGAAGAGCTATGAACAATAAAGGAGAAAGCTGGTTTAGGAATCTGACTTTCCAAAGAAACAAATGGGAATAGTGTATGACATGCCATGTAATTCATAAACATGAAGCTATTTTTTGCTCTAAAGCACATTACTTTTGCAATCAGAAATGTGCATAGTTGCAATCATGTGATATGAAATTCATTTGTTAAATATTTTCCATAATTTATGGTGTCTTGATACTTTCCTATTTTTCTTAAACGAATATCAATAATAGACCTACCGCATTAATCTTGCATTTACTGCTGTAGTGCCAAGCAACACACTGACAAATCTTATGCAATTTGCATTCAATGATTAAATGTTTGCCAAAATATATAGTATCCTATTCTCCTAAATTACTTAAACAAAAATGTATAGTAGGGCTAGTGCAAGACAATTAAATTTTATTGGGCAAGCAAGTATTACAATTGCAAATGAAAAAATTAAGAATTGAATGCATATTGTGTTAGCTTTATTGTTATCATGCATACAATATGTTATTCATAAACATGAAACATATGCTTGCTAACAAGCTCTCCAAAAAAAACGGAAGCTTCAGGCTTCTAAAAAACATTTTAAACAATATATTTTGAATCAACAAGCAACTACCTGAGAAGTGAATTCAACGATTGCAATAGTAACTTGTTGCAACTGTATTCATTCTACAAAGTGACTTGAGTGACAACCCTTGTCCTGGTATCAGTACTTCTGTTATGCTATAACTACATGCATTATTCACTGTTATTAAGCCTAATTGTACACATGGATACAGTAGATGACATATGAGATGAAGTAGTTGAAACCAAGCAACAATTTTCTATTGCAATGGATTCATTTGCAATTAAGAGATAATAAACAATTTATCTCTTTTTCCTATTCATTGAAGTAGGCCTATTATTGATTTTTGTGAAATTAAATTAGGGTATTAGGAATGCATTATATTTTTGGAAAATATTCAATCATTGCGTGCAAATTATGCCAGATTTTATGAGAGGGCAGTAGCTATTGAACTAGTCAATGCATGTTTAATGCGCTAAATGGTATAACTATCGGATCATAAACAATGGTGTTTTAAATGCAAATTGTGTGAGATAAATTTTCACAGACATTTAGACATTAAATAAAAATCTTGCAAGCTTTGCTAGTAGGTAGAGAGCTACTCAAGCAACAAATAATAGGTAATGCATTCAATGTCTACATAGTCAACAAGACCTTGGTCAAAGTTTTCAGTTTTTTGTGTCTTGATTGTCATTTGTTACAATTATTCTATTGGTTGGAGTAGGCCTATTATTCATTTTTGTTAAACTAAATTACCAAAATAAAAGGACACTATATATTTTGCAAATATTTGACTGCTAAATACAAATCATGCCACCTTTGACAACATGATAATAAATACTGAAGCAATCAATGCATGTTAAATGCATTGCATGGTATGAAAGACATATCATAAACAATAGTCTATTAAATTGAAATAACATAGGAAATGCATTAAACTTTTTAAGCATACAAACAACATCAACAAACGTGTTAAGAAACATGATATGCTAGCATTAGTGATAGGCACCAATCCCAATTTCTTCTAGCCTGTTGTTACTAGATAAAGCAACATATTTTTAGATCTTTCAACAAGGTATTTTTCCTTGTACAAGCATACAATGCATTAACTTTGAATTCATTGCATGGATAGTCAGTAGGCTGCTGTCAAAGTATTTTAAACAATACAATTTCATTGAACAAGCAACTATTTGAAAAGTCAATTAAACAATTGCAATAGTAACTCGTTGCAACTGTATTCATTGTAGAAATTTACTTAGGTGACTACACTTATCCTGATTCCAGTACTTTTGTTTTGCTGCGACTAGAAATTTTATTTGTTGTTATAAGGCCCGATTGTACAAATAGGTACAATAGATAACAAACGACATGAATGGGTTGCTATATTGCGCATTGCTAGAGCCAATGAGCAGGTTACAATTGCAATGGTATCATTTGTAATTGAGTGATAATAAACAATTATTCTGCTTCTCTATTGCTTACACTAGGCCTGATATTCATTTTTGTTAAAGAAAATTGCAAAAATAGAAGCAAATTATATATTTTGCAAACAATTAATGTGTAAATGCAATTTGTGCAACCTTTAGTAGCAAGATAGTAGATGCTGAAATAGGAAATGCATTAGATAGTATGGCTCACACATCAGAAACAATAGCCTTTGGAATGCAAATTGTACAAGATACTATGTCATTCATAAACATGAAACAAAGAAGCACATGTTAAAATATGCAAAAAATAAAAAAAAAGAGCAATGCAATAATTTTTTTGCAAACATGCAGACATTAAATGCAAATTTCCCGAGTCTTGCTACTAAGCTCATGGCTATTGAGGTAATGAATACATAGAGAATGCATTGAATGCCTCCATAGTAGACAATACTTTGCTTATAGCATTCACGTCTTCCTTTGATAATTGTTGTTTGTTACAATACTCAGCTACTCCTTGGCTTCAACTGTTGCATGTTCATGAGTTACATAGCATATGCCATTTATTCTACCCATTTGTTTCCCTAGCCTTTGTAATAATAACCAACATACTTGAAAATTACAGTTTATCCTTTTTTCTATTAGTTTGAGTAGGTCAATTTTTCATTTTCCTTTAAGCAAATTAGGAAGATAGGGAGACATTATATATTGTGGCAAATATTTAATTGAGGGATGCATATTGTGTGATTTTTGGTGATAGGCTGGTGAGTACTGAAACAAAGAATGCATGTTTAATGTACTAAATGAAAACTTCAATATATGTGTTAAATAGCTAGGACGAACAAAAGCAGACAATGCATAGTTAATTCATGGAATATGAGACAAGTGCTGGTTTTTTCTTATTGTTTGTTGAAAATCTTGTGTGTTTTGGGCTATGGGTTGCCATCTTTGACGTTTGTCATTCTATACAATGCTTGAACAAGGCAAGAGCTGTATGAACGGTGTGCAACTATTGAGTGGCTCATCTATTTGTTTTGGATACTTGATAGCTAGAAGCATTAGAGGGAAACTGAATGGTTTGAACAAGGTCTTTTGGATTGTGGGTGCCAGATGTGTTGGAGGGCTGGTTAGTGCGTATGCAGAGAATGCATAGTTAATTCATGAAATCTTGTATGAGTGTTGGGTTTTGTTTCTGCTTATTCTCGTATGTCTATTGTTTGTTCAAAAGCTCGTAGGTTTTAAGCTCTTTGTTGTGCTTTTGTGTATTTGTTGTTGTGCAAAAGTGCACTATTGGTGAATTGCTTGAAGTATCTGTTGATGCCAAAATTTGACAAGGTAACAGTGTCTTATGGGAAACTCAATTTATGGGGGACCTTTTGCGCTAAACTGAGTGACCTCCAAGTTTTTAAAGAAGCCGACTTCTTCTATAATGGGGTTTTGGAAAGGGAAAAAGAAACATATATAATAAAATAAAGCCTAACCTAAGGTGATGCACCAAGACTTAATGATAGGCACGATAAATCATAGATCTAAGGGCCCGATTGGTATTTGTAGTGTTCCAGAAAAGCAGAAACTGAAAATCATAGCATAGACAATCCATTCATTGACATAAAATAATATTGCATACATTCCTATTGCCAAGAAGAGTCATTAGACATGATCTAGATCAACAAACTTGCATTCAATATATATAGAAGTTCTCAAATGAAATGTCCAGACAATAACAACACAGTTTACAATTTAATCAAATAGCATGAAAGAAAAAAAAGGTCAAACAATTGGCACAATCTGAAAGTATTTTGCAATAAAATAAAACAGTAATAAAGGCCTGGTGTCTCTTCCTAAAACTAGTGTTCCTTCAAAATTCTGAACCCTTTTCTCACAACAGAGAAAAGTATATACAGCAGAAAAATCCCACCGCTTCGGAGAGCAGCAACAAAAAATATTTTGTGATCCTTGGCAATGATGCAAAAATAAGAATATTCCCCAAGTCACTGCAACAGAAAAGATTCAAAACCAAGCATTTGGTCATTCCAGGCTCAGGTGCATCTCCTACAAATGATGGCGGTGGTCCCGACAAGGTTAAACAAACAAGTGTCACCATCCTGTGCAAATGATTATGAAATGTAGTGGCCAATCACAACATTTGGTTCACCTGGTTCATCGCCCGAATACGAGATCCATCGACTAGGCACGTGGCAACATTTCACTGCCCGTGTGAACCTTTATCTCTTGCTGCTGAAGACTTGCACCAAGGCTACACGTGTCGAGTGGGCAGAGCACTATCTAAAAGTGGAGGAAGCGATCATCGACTGGGCACAAAAAGAGACGCGTGGCAACATTTTGCTGCCTGCGGTCATTATTTCATCCTCTCGCTGAAAGATTTGCGAAGAGTAGACACGTAGAAAAAGTGCATCACAGACAAAAATTGTGGGGCCTGCCAAATTTCTTTGGGAGTGAGAGCTTCATGGCACTCGAGCATAGCTCAATGAGGAAGCAAAAAGGAACGATAAAAAATGACCCGCAGCTACGACACGTGGAAGTATAGCGGGGATTCCCGAGATGCAAAGGAAGGGAAACCCTCGGGGTGTGTAGAGCAGACACATGGAGGGGGAAGCAGACTTTGATAAAAGGCCAAGTTGATTTCCTATGATGCACGAGCCGATACCTAAAGTAAAATAAACCCGAAGGGAGCTCGTTGAATATTTATTAAAAATTTTTGGCGACTACCAAGGGCATTTCGCTTGAGGAACAGAGAACCCAAAATTTATTTGGTTTACAAACCAAAGCACCATTTCATCAGGCAACAGAATTAGAGATTGGAAAGAGCCACCTGTAGATGCGACCATTCATCTTTAGATGGCCTTACTATGTTGCGCAAATTCTCCTGTGCTCCACTTAGATCAATCGTTTCTTTAGGTAGTGCATCAGGTAAGCCAATCCCTACTTCATAATGAAACAGTAGTTGCAAAAGCGGATGAATAACTCCCTCAATGTAGGTTGCAATGGGAGGATGACTAATTTTTTTGAAAGCATCCAGATCATTCTCTTTCTCCTTAATTCTTTCTAAAATCTGCTCAGCCGTAGCAATAGAGCCATTCTCAAGGAACGGGGATGGCAAACCCATCCCATTTAACTTGGAGAAACTCTCCCACATTTTGTCCATTGTTTTGTCCAGAGTAGCCATGACTGCTTTAGTGTGTTGGAAGGCAGAGTGGCAATGGATAAACTTGTTTGCCGTCTGGGCAGCAACATCCCAATCTTCAATCCCTCCCCTGACGAGGCTTTCATTAGATACCGAGTATAGCTCGGTGAGCAGATCTTTTGCTTCCGGAACCTTTTCCAAGATAAACTGTGGGAACTGTTCAATCATATCATGGGCCTCCTGGTTTAGCTTTGATGCTTTGGTGATGAATTAGAGGGTGGGTTACAGTGCTAGGCAAAAAGTTTTAATCTTTTCCCAATGAGAAATGTTCAACTACCTAACCAATGAAGTAACATCCGGCTGTGCAGGAGAGGACAGGAGAGTGCTTTTAAGAGAAGCAATCTCTACGTCCTTTGAGTTAATGGCCTCAGCCAACTCTTCTCTTTTCCTTTTCTCAGATGCCAATTGCTCCGTAGAGTTGCTCTATTCCAATTTTCCTCGGCTTGTGAGTGATTTGCTAAGTGCATGTCTAGAGAGGACTTTGTCTCTTGAAGCTCTTGTTCTAATTGAAATTTTAGGCCCTCAAATTCAACCTCTTTTTCTTGTAACTTCTGCTCATATTGAGCTTGCTGGTGCTCCAAAGCCTCATTCTTCTGTGCTATTCCTTAACTATACTCAAGGAAAATCCACTCCAACTCTTCATTCTTTAGCTACAAATTCTGCTCCGCCTCCTGATTCTTAGTACACAACTCATTTACCATAGCAAGTTCGATAGTCTGAACCTTCACTAGCTCACACTAAAGTTTGTTCTTCTCATTCTCTGCTAGCAACACCCTTTCTTTCATACATGCAACATCCACCTCCAGGGATTTCTCTTTTTTCTCCAAAAAATAACCCTTTCCCTTACTGCTTTAGGCTGCTCATCCCTTTTCTGTAGCTGGCGACCAATTTTAAAGAAGTTAGAGGTGACCACTCGTTGTGTTTCCTCCATAATCTCAACCTTATCCTGTGGTCGGGCCACCTTCATGTCAAGCCCTACCACATATATTTCATAGTCTTCTAGGCACATCTCCCCCTATGGCTTGGTTACTCTCGGGTACATAGTTGCAAACTTCAACTCTTGCTGGGTCTCATCATAAAGAGTTTGTATTTTTGGCTCCACAGAAGTACCGTCATCCTTTGCCTTGCACTTTTGTATTCTACTTGCATGTGCTTCCTTTCCATAGTCAATCTGCGCCATGAATTCGGTTGGTGATGAAACTAGTCCGCTTACGAAAGGAGCACCAGAAGGTAGGGCATATTGATAGGTAATTCTGATGGGCCTACGCATTTGCTTTTTTTGGAGAGTGACAGTTTGCATGGAGAAGTGGGGCATATTCCAAAGCTTGGTTTGAGAACCAACAGAAGGGATTTCCACTTACCATGGCTCAATTGGTGAATCGACATAAAGAATCATGGGCTGGAATGGTGAAGGAGTTGTCATTGCAGAGTCAGCCTGTTGTGATAGAAGAAGATTTGCAGCAATAGCGGAAGTAGGGGTGCCTGCAAGTGCACACCTTCAAAAAGCGAGGCAAGGAGAACCTGAGCGCCAGAAGTTGGTGTAAGGGTTCGTGGAGGAGTAAAGCTGGGTGGAGTGGTTTGTGAGAATTGGGTGAAACCTCCCACATGTGTTGGATTCAAAGTGGGAAACAAATGACCAATACTCATGGCAGGGATTGCCACTGAGATAGGGATAGATACCAAGGATTGAGAAGCAAGAGAATGAGTGAATTTTACCTGTTGACTAGTCGATGGCAGCTCTAGAATTGTTAGTGACTCTCCCTCAGCCTCAGGCTCCTGGCTCGTTGCAATAACCTGTCTTCTGGTGGGTTCTTGCGAACCCTCTCTAATAACGGTATCTGTACACTACCATTTTGTGGGCGGGGCTTCCCCAGATTTAGAAATTATTTCCATTTGCTGCTATAGTACCCTAGCTACCTTAGTGGTCCAAGTGATTGTATGTGAAGCCCTCGATACATTAAACCGCACATTCGTGGCTACATAGGTGAGCTGTCCGAAGCTTTTCTCCTTCGACGCAGAGGACACAAAAGTTGCCGCTTCCTCTTCCTGTTCTTTAGAATCATCCTCCAGGTCATCGCTCTTATTGACACTAGAATCTAGGTTGGGATGGTCTTCATCCCACCACTTTTCAAATTTCTTGTCCTCTTTCAAGCTCTCATAAGGGGCATCTAATTGCCCTGTTTCTTGGCGATATTTCCAGAAAGCTTCTATCTTCTCATCAGTCCATTCCTCATCCTTCCGCAACTTGTTGTACATGGCGCATTCTATTTGGACATTATCTTTGGCCATCACCACAACAAAGTAGAACTTGTGCCATGGCTCTCTGTTATCTTGTGTGGGAATACGCTCTAGTTCAACAAAATTTTCATCTTTGTCTGCCCGTGGGTTACGCCACTTTTCCCAGTAAGGTCGAGGAACATGGGTAACCCTCATGTGGGGCTCTGATAGGTCATTGAAAGGGTTGTAATCCCATTTTTCACATACCAAAACCAACCCTAAATGAGCTAGTTTATCCTGCAATAATTGATCCAATTGATTCTTTAATAGAGTCACCGTTTTGAAATTCTTCAGACAAGTGAAAAATCCTTTTCTCTTGACACTTGAGCTGCTATAGAAAGTAAAATTAATGATACACACCTGCCTATACATTTCAAGTGTGAGCATCCTATCAGTGATGCAGGTTGGGAGAAGGAAGGGTTGACCAGTGAAGCCTCGCATCCAGAGAATTGTGAAATCTATTCCTAAGAACCAGTCACAAGCGGGAGTGAAACTCTGCATATATTCAGTTTGATCCTTGTTGAGCCGAACTATGTCACCTCCTCATAAATATTGCAAGAATGCGACTATAAAATAATCTGAAAATGCATAATAATCATATGACATGGAAAGAAAGGGTGTCCACGTGGATATTGGCTTCCTCCTCTTCTTCTCATAAAAATTGATAATTCAAAATACCTGCCGAAGAAATCAGGGTTTTGATGTAGGAACATGTGAACCAGGAAGGAGAGAAATCTAAACTTTCCCTTCGCTAGGTAATTTTTTATCTGTCGTATCATTTCCTCCACTAGGAACTCAGCGAAATCATACCAGAAGGTATTGTTCTGTTTGTGGAATTGGAAGGCCGATCCCAGTTGAAAGGTTTCCACCATCTCGTTGGAGTCTCGACCGCACACAAAAGCTAGCATTGACATGGCATCCTGCATATCCTCACGAAATGAACTGTGCGGCAACGGGATACTTGACAACTTAGCGCCTGGGATTCCCTTCTTACCAATCTCCTCCATCAGGAAATATGAGTTCTTTTTCATCACCTTCCACATTTTTTCTCCTTTACCAGGGAAGAAGGGCTCAATTTTCTCTCTTATTTTACTTGGGTCTAGGATACATAGCAAATGCCAAATGGCTTGTGGGCTGATGTGAACTCTTAAGTTTCGGCCCTTGATGCAGCGGGTGCTAGGGTTATAATGCTGAATGGCAGCATCAACTATCTTGGGGTAGTAATGTACCAACATAACTATGTATTGTGGAAGACAACTATACCAAACCTTCCTTGCTGTTGATGTGTCTGCCTTAGGTGATTTCACCCTTGCACATGCTACTTCTCTTAAGGATTTAGGGTTTTTTCGAGTTGTGGGTCATAAATATTATCCCATTTCTCCTCAACCCTTTTCTTGTTTCTGCAATCTTTGGGCCTATTCAGCTCTATCGTATTCGCCCTCTTCGACTTGCTTGGTATACTAGGTGTAGCATATGCTAAATATTCTTATATATACACATCTTCTGACAACCGTATGGCTGTAAACAAATCTTGGCCAATCTCCTCTTGCATTTTCTATGATGAACTCTCTGACATTGTTCTTTAGATGAAAACTTCTACAAGTTATGAACTCTTTGTAAATTTTATTCAACTCTGGACATGCTAAAAACTTATCTGCACTTTAAGCCTCGGCATATTTGAAAAGACTTTAAACATTAAAATTTTTCATGCAATATTTAGCTATCTTTTCTCAAGGTGGTAGAGGAAAGTGTGCTTTTTGCATTTAATTCGGCATGTATCGTTAATTCCTCGGCTCATGCAAAATGAATAACTTTCCATTTCGAGGCGGCAAGAATTCATTATTACGTTTGGCAACCGTGTGATGTTGTGATTTTTCCTTGAAACTTGAGCTGACAATTTTCCCTCTAACCTTGCATTAGTATGTGCTGACAATTAATATCCTAGACAAAATGATTAAGCCAAAGAAAATGATCATGGCCTGAAAAAATATGGATCCTGCCTTGAGCTCTAGGAAACACCTGCGAGATGACACAATAGCCTATGGCTGTGCAACTTACTGCCGATGGGCACCACCATTTTAAAGCTAATTAATTAGCCCTTATTAACTTAGCATGCATTGAGCCGTACTTATGCAGATGCAATTGGTTAAGAAATGTGAACAAATGCAGGCACGCCTTTCAAGTTGGCACTTGGTTATCATCATGTTTTCTCAAAATCGGTTAGCATGCTTTTTCTCATTTTTTCTATAAATAGGCCGCTAAGTAGTGATGAAATCACACTTAGCATTTGAACAGAATCAATAGGTCATTGGCGTAGTCTTTAGCTTCAGTAAGCGAGTTTTCTCATAGGCTAGGTGGTAGGCAAGTTTCAGTGTTAGTTAGAAGGTAGAAGCATTGTGTCAGTACCATGGATACTCCCATTAGGTTAACTTCTTACAAGTCACAAACAACTTTTATGGGAGAGATTTCCACTAGGCGATTGAAGAGAATGACCAAGAATAAACACTCCTTGGTTTTGGTAGCCATAAAATGGGTTCTGGGTAGGGATTGTATAAAGTATGAGGAAAAATACCGTGTGAACACTGATATCTGCTCGCATTTTGTTGCGTCCATGTTAGACATTGGTATCCCCAGGCCTCTAATTTTGAAGCTGGTCAAGGAAATGTTTCCAAAAAAGTACCTAAATGGCCTAGGTGAGATTGTCGCTCACGCTGCATATGGGGTAGGCCTGCCAACAGCCAGTGACCTCTGTCGCTACATTGAGGAAGAAGTGGTCATTATTTGGTTGCCATTTCTTAGTGGGTTCTGCCTTCAAACACACGATGAGCATTGGTAGAGGGTTACCCAGGCCATGCATTTTCTATTTTGCAGCTACAACGTAATACCATTCTACAATGTAGATTGGTATACTGACTTCAAGAACTTGGTGTTCCCTCCACCAATGGTGGTTGTGCCAAATGATTCTGCTTCTACTGCTGAAGAACCTGCTGATGAAGACGTGGTGGGTGTTACCATAGAAGAAGTGGTAGACGCTGCCATAGATGCGTCAATTGTTGCCTCCCGTGCTCTTGGATAATACACCTCCCCGCTCTTGGATAAAATGCCTCCCTGTTTCTTTATTTTCTGTTGTTGAATACATTTCCTGCTTTACAGTTTTTGTATATAAGCCTGAAAAAGGCTATAGATATAGCGTATATGAAAGAATAACCCGTATAATCATATAATTTTTGGATTATGGCTCCCTCAACCATTTTTGCAATGTAAAAAAAAAAGAATATATATAAATTGACATATATCTTTATAAAAATCCATGGCTCTCTCTTCCATTCCTCATATCTATTGTATGGGCTCTTTTATTAGCATATGTGTTCATTTCCTTTGCACATGGGTGTCTTTTTTTTTTAAACCTACAAAGTAATTCTGCTGCTCTACACTTTGCAATGACGGGTTGTTTCCGTTGAAACATGAACCAATTCAAAAAAAGACCGGCCAACACAAAGGGAAATAAAATAAAAGCATTATTCACATATGTACAAAAATAAAATTCGGCACTTAATGGAACATCTTAAGATGAATCCCATTGACCAGAATTCCCAAGGGTTCTTGTTCCATACTTTCTAACTCGAAAGCGTTATGCTATTTGCACCGAATGATTTTAAAGGGGCCCTCCCATAGGCTATCAAATTTCCCATGCTGACCTGGCTTAGCAACCCTTTTATCATATTTCAGTACTAAGTCTCTGCACTTTAGGCCTTGGTCAAAATCCTTCTTGTCAAACCATCGCTTGACCACTTGTTGATGGTTTGTCATGGCTATTATAGAATTCTCCCTTTTTTCTTGTACTTCTAACAGTTCAACAAGCTGAACCTCCATGGCGCCATTTTGTTCTATCTCAATGGATTTTAACAGTTGAAGCGCTAGAATCTCCATAGATATAGGCAACAGTGCCTCTTTCCTATATACCAACTCATAAGGCAAAGTCTTAAGGACTTGCTTAGGAGTTATGCGGTTTGCCCAAAGTGGCCACTCAAAGGTTTTTATGCCATTCTCTCTAGTGTTTTGAACCAATTCTTTTAAGGAGTCAGAATAGGTTCTTGTTCATTCACTCTGCTAGGCCGTTTCCTTGCGGGTAATACTTTGATGATGTCTTAAGGAATATGCAATTTGTTAATGAAAAGTGACATACCTTTGCACCTAGGAAATCTTTGGAATTATCAAAAATGATAGTCTTCGGAGGACCGAACTGTGTCACCAGCTCTTCGAGGAAATCCACTATTTCTGCCTCTGTTACATTTTTAAGCGGAATGACCTCTATCCATTTTGTGAAGTAATCTGTGGCGGTCAAAATCCACTTGTGCCCAGCGCTGGAAACAAGATTAATCGTCTTGATGAAGTCCAGGCCCCATTGTGCAAACGGTTCATCCGCCACTATAGGTTTGAGAGGCATTTTAGAATTCTTCCTTTTGTCTATAAAGAACTGGAATTTTTTGCAAGATTTTACCAAAGAGTGGGAATCATTGAAAAGTGTGGGCCAATAGTAACCTGCGCACATGATTTTGATGGTGGTGGTCTTAGCGGAGAAGTGTCCACCCGCAACGCTGTTGTGGAACGTGTCAAAGATTCTCTTCGCTTGCTCTGTAGTAACGCATCGCAGGAGGAGACCATTGAAATTCCTTTTGAAAAGGACCCCTTCCACTAGTGTAAATCTGCAATTCTGTAATCGATAGTATCTCCTCTTTTGGGGGGAAAGAACTGGCAGACACTTTCCTGTTTGCATAAACCTCATTCTATTTGTTAGCCAACAACCCTCATATTCTGGCTCATTTATGAGAACAAGCTTCGGTTGCTCTTCTTCGGTGGGTATCTCTTCGTCCTGTGCCACGTATTCGCACAATCCTCTTCCTCAGATAGTTTTAGTGGGTTTGACCTCAATGTCATATTCAAGGATCTTGGTGATCCAAATGCTCTTTTTTCTGTGATTTCTCCCTCCATGATATATTCACGCACACTGAATGCGCGACATAAAAAAACACCTTGTTGTAGGAAATTAGATGGTGGAAATTTTTAAGTCCTTTCACTATTGCAAAGGCTTTTATTTTGACAAAATTATAATTTGTCTCATATTCCTTCAGGGTCTGGGAGTAGAATGCTACTAGATGTTCTCCTTTTCCTTCATTATCCTTTTGAGTTAAGATAGTAGCAATACAAGACTTGCTCCTGAATGCATACATTATAAAATACTTAAATAAATTTGGATTAACCAGTATCGGAGCTGCGAAAATAACATCCTTGACTTTTGCAAAGGATTCCTGAGCTTCGGCTGTCCACTTGAATGCTTGATCCTTTTTAAGCATTAGAGTGATCAGCTTAATTATTCCCACAAAGTCAGAAATAAACTTGCTAACAAAATTTACCTTGCCTATGAAGGACTGAATGCCTTTCTTGTTCACCAGAAGGGGATGTTCCTTGATAGCTTCCACCTGCTCGGGGTCGATTGAAACTCCTTCTTTGGATACCATGTGTCCTAACAGCTTTCCTTGCGACACTTCGAATACACATTTTTTTGGATTCAGGGAAACTCTGAACTCCTGGAACTTTTGAAAAACTATTTCTAAGTGGTCAAAATGATCATCCTTAGATTTACAAAACACAGTAAGATCATCTAAATAGATTAGAATAAACTTATTGATTAGCTCACTGAAAGTGATGTCCATCGCCTGTTGGAATGTTGCCCCTGCATTGGATAAACCAAAAGGCATTTTAGCATATGCAAATGTTCCCCACTTTGTAGTGAACGTAGTCTTGTGCTGATCCTCCTTCTTAACTCAAATCTGATTGTAACTGGAGAAGCCATCCAACAGAGAAAACATTTCCGATCCTGCTATCGTTTGTAGGATTGAATCCATAGAAGGTAGCAGATAATGATCCTTCAAGGATGCTTTGTTTAGGTCTCAGAAGTCCACACACAAGCGGATATCTCCATTCTTCTTTCAGACCAGGACTAGATTGGATACCCAAGTACTATGCTTGATTGAGAAGACAATCCATGACTCAATTAGCTTGGTTAGATCTTGCACCATTAGCGCTTCAATTTTGGGGTTTATTGGCCTCTACTTTTGTGGGACTAATTTCACACCTTCTGTCAGCTCGATTGTGTGAAGGATGATGTCAGGATCGTATCCCTTCAGATCATCATAGGACTAGGCCACTGCTCCATATTTCTCACAAAAATTGATGAGCCTTTCTTTATCATGGTGTGAGACATCTTTCTCGACTCGAAGGTTTCTGCCATTTGAGACCCGAAGATCTACGTAATCACTTTTTTCTACCATGAACTTCTGTCTATCATTTCTTGCATCATCACAATCAATTTTTTTTTGAGAGTAACCAATCCTTTCAGAAGCTTGTTGGATTTGAGCTGCATGATTTGTCCTTCATAAGCCTCAACGATATTTGGTTGAAGTTGATCGGCGAATTCCCCTGATTACTAGATGAATGAGGCAATATGTTCATCACTTTCAAAAACTTTCCAACTTTGATCATTGTTAGGAATAGCTGGTCGAACTATTACTCATATAGAATTTTCATTATGTATAAGGTTAGAGGCAGGATCAAACTGAGCACCAATCATAGCCATGCGGTCTGCATTGCCATTTTGTCCTCGAGGAACCGTATGGATGTTGAAGGCTTCAAAACTCTCAACCAGGTCCCAAACTCGGTGCCGATAGGATCTCATGCAGACATTCCTTGCCACAAAAATCCCCTAGACTTGGTTGACTATTAGTTCAGAATCTCCAAACACCGTTAATTGCTTAATGCCCATTCGCTCCGCAAGACTCAAACCTTGAACTAATCCCTCATATTCGGCTTCATTATTTGAAAAAGCGAATTGAAAGCAAAAATACCTTAGTATTTTTTCATTTTGTGGGGATATTAAACATATCCCTGCTCTGGCGCCTACTTTACATCTTGCTCTGTCAAAGTACAACTTCCATAGCTTAGGTGTTTGGACACCTTCGAACTCTTTGGCAACCTTCAGGAGCACCTGGTCTTCATCATAAATTACATAGGTGCCCAATCCTATAGCATGATAATTTTTGAAAGGGTCACTATCCACATGTTCACTTAATAGAGCATCTTCTTGATCATCTCAGTCTCCAGTCATCTTTTCTTCCTCTAGTAATTCAATGCAATACATTTATTGCTTGGTGATAGAGGTATGCACGACTTCAAAATTGATCAGGGCTTCATCTGCCACATGCTCAGAATGTAAAGCCTCCGATTCTATCTTCATTTTTGCACCATGCTTGGTTATGAGAATTAAATGTGACCAATCCAGGGATAGGTATCCGCCCACCTTTGAAGTAAATTCATGGGATAGACAGAGGCCGAACATGGGAGGAACATCTATGATCATAGTGTCTTGCGACACCATGATACTAGGGCAAGAAAATAGAGTTAAAGGAAGTTCCTTGATGACACATATGGTTTCAACTTTGTTTCCATCAAGCTACATTACTCCTCTTTTCATAGGTTCATAGCCGAGTCCTAAAGCTTCGGCTATTTGTTTAGGCATAACCGTGGTGTTAGCACTAGAATCAATCATAGCATTGTGCAATAACTTCTTCCCTATAATGAGAGTTAAGAAGAAGGGTTGGGGTTTCAACTTATCTCTAACTTCGACAGGGGATTCTTTTGTGTTGTTCGTAAGGACCTTAGTCGGAGATAGTTGATTAATAGACTCTGCATTAGCTAATTGCTCTGTTGGCGCTGCGTTGACCTCTACTTGAAGCGCCTTCTGTAATAGCATTTTTTGCTCTAGGATAGCTAGAATGTCCCATGGAGACACATTATTGGATGATTTATTCAATTGTTCTACCACATTAAAAGGTGGAAAACTCAATTTTTTCTGCTCCTTTGCTCTTGTTATGATAATTTCCTTCCGTGGTTGAGATGGCAGCAGTGTAGTGAAAGTGCCAGGTATCTGATCGAAAGCACCTTTAAGTTGTGGGCTGGCTAGATGCGGAACAACTAACTCACCAATAAATCTCCTCTTTGAGCGAGTGTTATATTTAGATTGCACTTGGGTGTTTTGGATATGGACGTATCATTAGAAAACACCGTTTCTTCTTCCTCCATCCATGAGAAGAGCATGTGATCAGGAGCGATATCAAATTCTTGTTCTAGAGACATCCCTTGCATTTGCGCAGTAAGAACCACACTCTCCATTTGTGGTGAGGCATATACATAACCTCCATGGTCTGGCGTTGCGCCTTGGCTGCGTTGCTCCACCACCTTTTGTTGTAAGCTGCCACATGGAAAGTTTTGGGGCATATGCACATCGCTGCAAGGGAAGCACCACAGATTGATGTCATCAATGAGGTTATTTTTCCTCGTGGTTAATTCCATACTCGAGCTTAGTGAAGCAATTGTTAGCAGAGTAGGCACCAACACCATTTGGTTGACTGTTGGAGTTGGTGGATTAGTGCGAGAACTGCCTTGGTACTAATTCTGCTGATATGAGGGCTATCTTCCTTGATAGTTCTGATAGGCAGGCTTTAGAGGCATTGATTGGTTTGACTTGAGGGTGGTTATGTCATTTTCCATGGTCCACAACATTTCTTTAAGATCTCTCATTTCATCTTTGGAAGAACCAGATGTAGAGGCGACATTTTGTGGCACTGCCGCATATGTGTACATTGACTGGGGAGTTGCAGGTGCGCTAGTTGACATGACTTCTTGTGCGGGTATCAATATTTTAGGAAATATCAACTTGATAGGCCGAGGAGGCAAATTTCCACAATCTATCAAACAATTCTCGGCTTTGACGGCGACACCGTAAGCATCTGGTAGAGTAGCTCCTCCCAAAGAATTGATCATCATGAAAATGTCAGGATTGATGGACTTCAGATAAAATATGAATGCCAACTCAGGAGTCAGACGTATAGTAACAAGGATCCTCTACCAATTTGTGTGGGATCAGGCATTAAATTCCATCATAGCCTCTTGGGGAGCTCATTTTATGACAGATAGTTGATAATACAGTGAAGAGCGATCTTCGTCATTTGAGAACCTCTCATAGAATGAATCTCTGAGCTCGTCCCAGGTGCGAATAGTGCTAGGTGACAGTGTTCGGTACCAGTCTAGCACCTTGCCTTTAAAAAACGCGGTGAGAAGCCTTAGAGCTACATTCTATGCTGTGATCCCGTGCACCAGACACACATCTGCCACATCTTACAGATGTTCTGCAGGTGTTCTTGAGCCATCTTCAGTAAACTTGGGTATAGCTTTCATAGCTGAAACCGAGATAGCACCCCAGATAGTGGGTGCTACTGGGGCTACTAGGGGACTTCTGACGTCCCATGCCATGTAATTTCTTTTGGCGGTTGGAAACATGGTTAGAGGAACGGGTGGCGGGAGTGGAATGGTTACAAACTGATTTGCGACCTGCACTGTTCCTAGTGGAGGTACTAGTAAATTGGGGTTGCTTATGGTTTGGGATCTTGTTACAGGCCGATGGCTCATACACCCTTCTAAAATGAAAATTCATTTAAGCTTGGTCCCATTGGGCGTGCTAGAAAAAGAACAAACTGTTGACACCAAAATTTGACAAGGTAACAACATCTTATGGGAAACTCAGTTTATGGGGGACCTTTTGCGCTAAATTGAGTGACCTCCAGGTTTTTAGAGAAGCCAAATTCTTCTATAATGGGGTTTTGGAAAGGGAAAAGGAAACAAATATAATAAAATAAAGTTTATCCTAAGGCGATGCGCCAAGACTTAATGATAGGCATGATAAATCATAGATCTAAGGGCCCGATTGGTATTTGTAATGTTCCAGAAAAGCAGAAACTAAAAATCATAGCACAAACAATCCATTCATTGACCAAAAATAACATTGCATACATTCCTACTGCTAAGAAGAGTCATTAGACATGATCTAGATCAACAAACTTGCATTCAATATATACATAAGTTCTCAAATGAAATGTCTAGATAATAACAACATAGTTTATAGTTTAATCAAATAGCATGAAAGAACAGAAAGGCTGAACAATTAGCACAATTTGAAAGTATTTTGCAATAAAATAAAACAGTAATAAAGGCCTGGCCTCTCTTCCTAAAACCAGTGTTCCTTCAAAATTCGAGACCCTTTTCTCACAACAGAGAAAAGTATATATAGCAAAAAACTCCCATCGCTTCGGAGAGTAGCAACATAAAAGATTTTGCGATCCCTGGCAATGATGCAGAAATAAGAATATTCCCCAAGCCACTGCAACAAAAAATATTCAAAACCAAGCATTTGGTCATTCCAAGCTCAGGTGCATTTCCTGCAAATGATGGCGATGGTCCCAACAAGGTTAAACAGACAAGTGTCACCATCCCGTGCAAATGATTATGACATGTAGTGAGCAATTGCAGCATTTGGTTCGCTTGGTTCATTGCCCGAATATGAGATCCGTTGACTAGGCACGTGGCAACATTTCGCTACCCGTGTGAACCTTTATCTCTCGCCGCTGAAGACTTGTGCCAAGGCCACACGTGTCGAGTGGGTAGAGCACTATCCAAAAGTGGAGGAAACGATCATCGACTGGGTGCAAAAATAGATGCGTGGTAGCATTTCACTGCCCATGGTCATTATTTCGTCCTCTCGCTGAAAGATTTGTGAAGAGTAGACATGTAGAAAAAGTGCATCATAGACAACAATTGTGGGGCCCACAAAATTTCTTTGGTAGTGAGAGCTTCGTGGCACATGATCGAAGCCTGATGAGGAAGCAAAAAGGAACGATCAAAAATGACCCGCAACTACGACACGTGGAAGTATAGTGGGGATTCCTGAGATGCAAAGGAAGGGAAACCCTCGGGGTGCGCAGAGGAGACACGTGGAGGTGGAAGTAGACTTTGATAAAAGGCCAAGTTGATTTCCTGCGATGCGCAGGCCGATACCTAGAGTAAAATACACCCAAAGGGAGCTTGTTGAATATTTATTAACAATATCATAAACAGATGCACAAACTGCTTACCAACAATATATTGTTCCTAGGATAAAGTTTTTCAACAAACAATGAAAAAACAAGAATTAGCACAAATTAAAGGCAACAGTCGCCTAATATTTCATGAATTAACTTTGCATTTAATGCTTGTGTACCCACCACCTCTCAAACACATCTCACATAATTTGCATTGAATGGATTAAATATGTATTCATTGATTCACGATTAAATATTTTCTAGAATATATAATGTACCCTTAGTTTGCTAATTTATCTAAACGAAAATGAATAATAGACCTACTCCAACCAACTATGGGAAAAACATGAAAATACTTTAAACAATACAATTTGGTTGGACATGAGAAGTTTAAGAACAATAAGCAACTATTTCAAAAGAAAATTCAACAAATGCAAATGTAATATTTCCTATCAAAAAAAACTAACAATTGCAATAGTGAAACATGAACCACAGAAACAATGATAAAATTTGCAAAAAATGGACCAACGTCATAAATTTCTACAAAGATTCAGACATTAAATAAAATTTTTCCATGCTTTGCTGATAGGCTACTGGCCACCCAGGCAATAAACACATAATTAATGCATTGAACACCTCCATAGTCAACAAGACCTTGCTCAAAGCATATATCATTTATTGTATCCACTTGCCTTATTAGATTTTGTAACAAGAAGCAATATTACTAGTTATCAAGTATCACAAACACATAGACAAGCCAAAAACTAGCAAAGCTAAAGAGTAGGTTGCTATTGTAGTAGTCTCAATTCAACTCTTAGATAATAAATAACTTTTTTTTTTCTATTGGTTGGAGAAGGTCTATTATTCATTTTTGTTAAAGTAAATTATGAAAAATAGGAGAACATTATATATTTTGCAAATATTTAATCACTGAATGCAAATTGTCTCACCTTTGTCGGTCGAGTGGTACATACTGAAGAAGTTAATAAATGTTTAATGAATTAAACAGTATGACTGGCGATTCAGAAACAATATTCTGTTAGATGCACACCAATCAATTTTATTTGTGATAATTTTCATGTCTTTATTGTGTGTTTAGAAACTTGTGTGTTTTTAGCTCTACATTCCCTTGTTCTATGTTTGATAAGTCTGTCAGGCCCTCCAATCATGCAAAAGCTATACAATTTTCTTTGAGTGATCTTCCCAAATAACATAGTTTTTTGTAGCTAAATCAATAAGCATTAAAACTAAATACATTGACCAACGTGATTTAAACTGTGCAAGCATTCGATGCATTGAATATGTATTTAGTGCTCCAGTGGCTATTAGCCTATTAGGAAAGCTTGTAAAAACTGTATTTAATGCCTCAATGTTTAGGAAAAATATTATGTTGGTCTATTTTTTTGTAGATTTTATCATTTGTTTCTATGTTTGATGTTTATGGACAACACATAATGCATTAAACATGTATTGATTGCATCAATAATACTGCCTTCCTATTCTACCAATTTACTTCAACAAAAATGAATAAAAGTCGTACTCCAATCAATAGAAAAAGAGATAAATTCTTTATTGTCTTTTAGTTGCAAATGAAACCATTGCAATATGACATTAAATTGGTCCATTTTATGACTAGTTATTAGATTAATAAACTATTCAGATTTGTCCTAAAGCAATCTTTCTTCTACAAATGTTCAATGTCTTGCAAACAATAGAACATTTTTGTCTGCCTCAATGTTCTTTACAAAATTTGCAGATCATATTCTTGTGCATTAATCAAAGGACAAATTTGTATCCAATCTATATTCTCACACGTTCACATGCAACACTTTTTCCATTCTCACTATTTATGCACTTAGTCGAGCAAGACATGGAGAAGCATTCCCATATACACCTGTTCACCATTAATAGATTACAAGGTATTGAGATTGATGCATACCACTAGGCTCAACTTATTATTTTTGTTGGTGATTTTCAATGATGTGAGTAGATTAATATTTTGGTCATTTTCTTACACAAAGAAGAGTAGCACACCTACTTTACGCAATAGAAAAAGAAATCAACGATAGAATTCACACATGAAAGATTTAGTTCATACTTGATTAAGTTTTCTTTGATTCTACAAATCCTATAAACAAGATTTTGCAAATCAATTGTTAAAGCTTACGAAGACTTTGTTATCTATTATTAAATACACGGTTGACTCTTACAACAAAGTTCTTATTAATTACATAATTCATTGAGCATTGATTGCTTTATGTTTATGAATTGCATATAACATGTCATCAACTATGCTCATTTGTCTCATATGTCCCTCTAACAGGATCCATTGGTTACGATTTGAGTGTGAGACAAAAATCTACATTGTTGCAAATACAGTCAATTGCTAAGCAAGAAAATACAAGGTCAGATTCTTAGATCACTGTTGCTTTTTTGTTTGTAGTACAAAAATTAACGTTTATAGAAAAGATCAACTTTCTTGCACCCTTAATTTATGTGCATAATATGTAAGGTTCAACATATATGCATATTAAGGCCTATTAGCATTTTCAACAACCTAATACTATATGCATTCTGAATAGAAACAAGATATCAAAGTATGGAAACAATAGACGTTGATAGGTATGAATATGCAAAGTGCTCACAAGTCTGCAATATAGACAATGTACTAAAAGAAAACAGACTATGTAGAGTAGGTACATTTAAGTACAATGTTGGAGACTGCTTGTTTAATTTGTTAGAAACACTATTAAATAATCAGTATACATCGGTTAAGCTACGGAGAGGAACAATAGATTAATTTTTGACTTCTTTAGCAAAACAAGATAAAGATGCAATTAGATCATATGACCTTGTACTAGACCCTGAAAGTCTCTATAGACTGCACAAAGTGCATGACCAGGATACATATCTACACAGGATGCGCCTTTCTGCGAAACCAGAAGCCACAAATGACGAAAGCGACTTGTGGGGAGACGTATTTTGTATTAAGTGGCTATCCAAATGGCTGAATATATAGATATTTGTTTGGTCAACAACATCAGGGAAAAAGTACTTGCACTTTAACAATGTACCCAGTTTACCAGAATATTCCATTGTATTCCATGATGCAACCCCTCAAAGTGGGAATTTTGAACCGCTTCTAAGAATTCAGCCATAGAATCCAAATGCCCAACAACCAGTTAGGTTAAATCAACTTAAAAAAATCATTAGAAACAATACACAATACCAAACTACGAATGCTAACAAAAAGCAAAAGCTAGAGAATGAAAAGAGTAATTCTATTCATACAATCAAACATGAGTATCTCAATCATAACTCTGTTGTAAGACTGCAACACCTTAAACACTTTATTAGAAATAATAATAAAGAAACCAACCTATGCCTATCAGATCAAATAAGGGTAAAAAAATGTCAGTAGTAGAGCTTTACGAAACAACAATTCAAGATACACCAAAATACACATGCACAATCTGCCAAATGCTGTGTTTTAGCAAAGATACTAGAAAATTCAAAGACAAGCAAAAGGAAATATATTATGAACTAGTACAGTCAAGATCCATAGCATTGACAGATTGCATATGCCATCTATGCTAATCTTCACTAAAACAACTCATGATACCAAAGTATGTAGTGCCACAGAAAATACGAACTAATAAACCATTGTCATATGTCCACATTTTGTCCCAACTAGAGGAGCAACTTGTATCACTTAGAATTGCATTTGTACAAATCTGGAAACTAGGGTACAAAAGATCTCAAGTAGGTCTAACATAATCTATCATTAATGTCCCTGTTGACATTAGTATTATACAAAAAGCATAACCACAATCAACCAATAACACACAAACAATTGTTGTTTCACTCAAAAGATGATTGGAATACAAAAATGCATTTCAAAATGGCATGGTACGACCCAACCTCATTATGGAAGCTTTGGCCCAATTGTCAAAAACAACATTGTACAAAATGCAAAATGTCCAAATAAACAAAGATTGGGAACATTTTTTGCATACCAATGATGAACTTGAAGAAATTACTGGGCATGTCACAATTGAAACCGAGTCAGATAGTGATGTGGAACATGAGAATCCATCTGAAACCTTGGTCCATGGATTCATAGAATCTAGAAGTATACATAACATGCAAGACAAAATCATTGAAATTGCACCTACAGAACAAAACTATCCTGTTGGAATCTTTAAAGACAAATATGCTGAGGAAATGAATTTCCCAACATTATTCTTTGGACAGCCACACAATGATGACATTCTAAAAAACTTTACATATCAAAAAATCGCACAATGGGATGTTTTACAATCAAACAAAAAATTTGCATATCACACAACAAACATATTTTTCAAAACTATCAAGATACTAATACTACAAGTCTTGTCTACAATGTCCATAAGAATATGAAAGGGACAACTAAAAGGATGCAAGATAGTTGTAAAGGACGTGAAAATTAGATATTGGATATGTTGACTTCAAAAGCATAAGAATATCCCCAGATTACACACAACTTAAGATTTTTTTTTTTGTAATGATATGACAACTAGGACCACCAACATTCTTCCTCACTTTTAGTAGCACCGAACAAAATTGGGATCCTTTAATAAAAACGCTACAATAATTACACAATTAGCATCAATTAGGTCAAAAACAACAAGAGTTGATTGCTCAAATGAAAATTGAAAAATTTGAACTGATCAAGAAGGATCCTATTACTTGTGTACGATACTATATAGACATAGAATAAATGCAATGAAAAAGTTGATGCATACAAATGATTCTATGTTTGGAAATGTTATTGATTACTTTTCAACATTTGAGTTTCAAAATTGAGGAAATGAGCATGATCATATGCTAATATGGGTGAAAAATGCACCAATCTATACATAAAACAACAACACAAACATCATAACTTTTGTTGAGAAGTACATTACTTGTAGTACTGATCATTTGCAAGCTGACTTGGCTAGTTTACAAAGGAATCACCACACAAAGAGATGCAGAAGACCAAGGAAAACAGTTTGCAGATACAATTTCCCTTTACCACCAATGCGAAAGACAAAAATACTTTCACCAATACTAGAAAAGACTGAAACAATAACTTCAAATGCTATCAACGTTTACTCGACACTGCAAAAGGAAAACTATGACAATGAATACACCTTATACATGTTTTTAAATGACATACACATGTTTGAAACTGATTATATAACAACTTTGAGCTCTACACTAAACATGCCAACACTTTTTTACAAAGAAAACCATAAAAAATATGGAACAACAGTTTCACAAGGAGAATGCAACATCTTTGGAAGGCCAATACAGATGCCTAGTTTGTGCTTAATGCATATGCCACACCAATGTACTGAAACTCTTACATTGCAAAAGTAGACAAATCAATGACATATGCATTCAAAATAATACGTAAGGACCACCAACAAACAAATATTGATGCAATAAAAATGATTGGTAAACTTGGAAATGCATTGTTGAACTTGCAACAAATGTCAGCATAGCAAGCTACTCACATTGTTTTATCACTTCCACTAAACTTTAGTTCAAGAAAATGCATTTTCATTGACACGCGGTCCTATAGTGACCGTACATTCATTCTAAAATCTGTCAAACAATTAAACAATGAACCAGATGATTCATAAAACATTCTCTCAAAATCTACAGTGGACTATTATTTAATATGTCCTCAAACATTGATAGACATATATCTTGCAAAATTTGTTTCAAGTTACAATAAAAACAGAACTACAATTAACCCAAGAACTAAACCAAGAGTAATACATTTTATTAACTTCAACAAGCACTTAGACTTGTAGAATCATTGTAGAGAGCAATTGATGCTCTATGTACCGTTTAACATAAACAAGAGTACATTAAAACATAACTTTAACTCATGGGAACATGCATACATGCACCATGAAAAAACCATTATAAAAAATCATGCAAATTTCACACGAAACACAAGTGTTGCATGGGGTGACATAGAAAAAGAACTTAAAGATGTTTAGTCCCTTGATTATGGCAACAATGATAAGTCATTCACAACAAGAAAAACTAGCCAAAAAGAGCAATATGACATTCAAGCAGACCTTCCAAACATAGAGCGCATAATACTAAATACAATGTCACACAATGCATTTGAAATTGCTAGACACCCACAGATAATTGACAACAATGAATAATACAAACTAAGAAAAATGTTAAACAAAGAACAACAAGCAATTGTTAAAAATGTTATAATGAAAAAGATGAATAACATTGACGTGCCTTTTCATTTGTTCTTGACTGGAGGAGCTGGAACTGAAAATATTTTCACAACAAAAGCTATATACCAAGCTCTAATTCGCATTTATAGCAAGTCAATCAAAAACAATCCAGAAAAACCAAAAGGCTTATTAATTGCATATACAGGTAAAGTAGCTTACAACTTAAGTGGAGTCACATTACATTCAACATTTCACATACCATTTCATACATCAAATTTTCTTCCCTTAGTGTCTGAAGCATTGGACAATATGTCCAAGCACTACGATCAATTGCGTGTTCTCCTTATAGATGAAATCTCACTAGTAGGCTCAACATTTCTATGCTACATTGATAGACGAATACGAGACATAATGCAAATGCCTACAATGTACTTTGCAAACCTTGATACAATTTTATGTGGTGATCTTTGCCAAGCGCAACTTGTGCTGGACTCCATTGTATTTGAGAATAGATCCACTGTAACTGAATTGATACCTTACAATTTTTGGAAAGACAATGTAAAATGCTACTCATTGGTCACAACTATGAGACAAAAGGATGAAAATTTTATTGCAATCCTTAACAAAATACGAATAGGCTTACAAAAAAATGATGACATAGACTATCTTAACCAACTTTGCTTTCTTCCTGCACCTTTAGACCCAACACTTCCATACTTGTTCTATAGGAAAGCTGATGTAGAGGCGCACAACCATAAAATGCTATTGTCTATTTCCAGTGAAATGATAGTGCTAAATGCAATAGACGATTATGAGGAAAACAATAATGCAATACGACTCTATAGCCATACAACTACTCTTCCACCTCAAATATACTTGAAACAGGATATCCTTGTTGAAATCTATGCATGCAACTATAATACACAAGATGGCCTAGTCAACAGGTCCGATGGAATATTTAAAGCATATACAATAGATAATGACATTGATATTGTTTGGCTCAAATTTTTTGATCCAACAATTGGACAACAAAAACACACAAAACTAGCACAATATTACACTGATCTCATTGACAAGGAATGGGTTCCTATATTGCGCATTGCTAGAGCCATTCAAAATATTTCATTGAACAAGAAAATTACAATTAGAAAAAAATTCCCAATACAACTAGCATGTGCAAGAACCATTCACCGATCACAAGGACTAATAATGCAAGCTTTAGCTTTTGAACCAACATGCATAAGGCAACATGGTTTAACTTACACAACACTATCATGAACAAAGAAAACAGACTCATTATTTTTGCTAAAACCTTTAACCACCAAAAACTTCAAAGTTAAGGGAAAGATACATGAAGAAATGCATCACCTATAGTCAACTGCACAATGGTAGCTCGATATTCAGGCTACATGTACAAACGATACACCACAACTGCTTCTATGCACATTAAACACTCGTTCATTAAATCCACATACACACGACATTGCCAATTACTACGACACAATGCAATTAGATATTTTGTGTTTACAAGAAGTACACATGCATACCTTACAACCTAATATATTATCGCAATATTTTAATACCTTTGGTATGAATATAATACATGGAATAACAATGTTTACCAAAAAACATTTGTTCGTATCAAAAGAAAAAGAACACAACTCTACAAATATTGAAGTCATCACAGTCACAATACTACAACACATCGATGAACTTAATATCTGTAATATTTATGCAAGGCCTAATACTTCCATTCAAGAAATAATCACAGTTCTTCAATTTGTAATTGCATACACAGATACAAAAAACATACTGTACATTGTGGGTGACTTAAATTCCGACATGTGTTTGGAAAACAAAAGCAAAACAACACTTCAAAATTTCATGCAAGCTAACAAAATTCATTTTTTGTTAAACAAATCACAAAGTCTACACAAGCCGCTAATTGACCATATCTGGTCAAATTCAATCACAAGTGTATGCAATATTTACAAATCAAAGGCATATTAAACTGATCACTTTCCTATTTTCCTAAAATTCCACTTCATTGGTTGAATTAGTTCAACATTATAGCATACATAAGCATATATCGCTAATAAATTTTCCAATTAATTCTGCAATACTAAATCACTAGCTTGCATGAAAATCATGGATCAAACAAAAAGACCACAATAGGAAGAACAAGAAATGGAGGAAGAAACAAGCAAACAGTAAGTTCAACCTATCCTATTTTCCTATGACGTGCATTTTTGCATTGTCCAAATATAACATTTACATTTCTCTTGCTGTTTGTAGAACAAAAATAAAAAAGACTATATCAATTGAAGAGTTGAACGCAAAAAAAGATGGTAACACATTCCAAGGTGATGTCCTTGTTTTCTACAAAGCAACATTGGACAAAGTCAATAGAACACGTGAAGTACTGTGTGCAGATCTCATAGACCTTAAAGCAAAAATGACAATTACACTAAATATTAGTGGATACCTTGTGCAAGAACATGATCAAAAAATAATTCCAGGAATGGGAGTTTCAATATCAGGCTTCCAAATTTCCCCTAGAATAGATTATGATAGAGGGGACTATGATTGCATTCTAATATTGACAGACACAAGCATAGTTGAAAGCCTTCCTCGATTTTCAACAGAATACTACTTCATTCCAGATACTACTATCAACCAACTATTAACAGCCACAAATCAGTATCCAATTAGAACAATATGTGCTTTGGTTGTTGGTGCTAAAAAAGTTGGTAGCCAATATGCAATTGATATCAAAGATGGCATAACAAAATCTGACAGAGCACATGTACACATGTCTCATCAACATATGCCACTAATCCATTCTAATGTTTTTTTATAGCATTGTGTGCTTTAATAAAATTTCTTTGTAACGAAGACTAACTTTGTCATTACCTTGTAGCTGCAGCCACATCCAACTCATGAAAAGAAATACTTGCAAATAGAGGAACTGCTACATAGGAACAAAACCCCAACCTTTCTTTTCAAAAATATCTTAAAAAGAACTGATCAAAAGAACATGTTCTACATGGGTTGATCAACATTTATTTGCAAATTGAATAACAAGAGAACATTGGACAAGTTAGCTGCTTTGCTGCAATCAATATTTAAGGTGACTCTTTAAAAATATTTATGCACTTTCATTTAAAATTTATGAAACTATTGCTTCTAACTATCTATGTTCAAATGTTTCAGGTTTCAGGGACATTAAAAGCAACAAACACACTGTCAAATCCATTTGAAGCTTTCTGCTCAAGTTGCAAATATAAATTCAATACTTATGGTGCACTCCAACATGAAACTGCTCATTGCAATCAATGTGACAAGGAGGTGAGCTATGTATACGTACTTCATCCTAAAGCAATCATCACAAAAAATGACAAGCAAACAGTTTATTGCTCAATCCGAAGCAATGTCCTACGACAACTCTTTCCCGTCCTTCAAGACATTAAATATGAAAACTACATCAAGGACAAGTCAGCAGTTATATTTGCACTATGGGACTTTGTCACCAAAGGGCATTTCACCCTCAATTAAAACAATGTTATCATAGAGGCCATATGCCTAACTGAGTAAATAGTATATGCCACAATAAGGTATAAAGTAATACTGATTCAAATAGTCTTCTTGCTTTTCAAACTTTTAAAATTATTTAGAATTATATAAAAAAACTAGCTTTCATACTAACCATAATAATGATATTGTAGGTGACAAAGAAGCAGAAGCAAGTGAAAGACTACCTGCCATTGCACGAACCTACATTCCTCCTTTTTTTATGCTTTTCTTCTTGTCTCTTTTGCCTATATTACTATATACACCTAAAAACGGTCTGGATAATCTAATTAATTAAATATGATTTATTTGATTAATTAACCCTTCAATTCATCTACTATTAAATAAATAGAAATATTTATTTATATAGTTCACATTTAATTCTTGTATCTTTATCATATTATTTAATTATTATTATCAAATTCTTCTGTAATTATCTATTTATTCTATCTTATTCACATCATTCTATTTTAATTAAAAAAACAAGTTTATATACTTTGTTTTATTTGATTACCACATTTCTTCCTAAATTGAATAAATCCAAATATTCAATCAAAGCCTATTTCTACAACTATTTCCTCTTTTCACTCATCATTATGCACCAACAAAATTAGATATTTCATATCTAATTAATTCAACTCTGCCTACACGAAAATTTTTGGAGACAAATTAGAGACAAATTACAGGCAAAATTCTTCATCTTCTTCCATTGATTCTTCCTATCCTCTGGCAGAATGTTTTTGTGGGGAGGAACAATCTCCATAATCATCTTAGATTTCTTCATCCTTCACCATTCAATCTTTCAAATCAAATCCAAACCATTATTTGCTGCCACATCACAAATATGCTGTCGCGAATCTATAAATACAACTTCTTTCCACAGGAAATGGATCCCAACTTTGTGCAATCTTACTCTGCAGAAATAGCATTAGAAGCATTTGAGCAATTATCATATTAGTAAAGTAGCAATCATCATTGTAGAATCATATTAGAATCATCTTAGTTTTATAATCATGGCTCTTCATATAGTTGCATCTTAGTTTCTTTTATCAACTTCATGTCAATTTCATCCATAGGATTTACATCATATCATTTAGAAATTATCATATAGGATTTGATTCCTGCATCTTACATCATCCCATTCTCTAGATTGGAATTTTAACAGTCACAGTGCTTACAAAATTTGAGAGCCCCTATGATTTAATAAATCTTTGGAGTTAGAGAGCAATTATATGCTTTCAATGGATTTTTGCTTTAATTAGTTTCATTGAAGTTTAAATCTATTGATATAATGTCTTATTGATTGTGTTTGTTATTCCTTTACACATATTTTACTCAAACATAAATTGGCACCCACTGTGGGGCCAAAAACCCCATTTTAACATCTTTTCTTGAAAAGTTTGTCCATAGGTTTTTATGTGTTTTGTTTTAGGGCAATCAAGAGTTTTTACAGTGCACACAACTTCTAGATCGGTGCATCCAAGCACTATTTCGGCGCATCCAAGCACTATTCCAACGTATCCACGGAATATTCCAGCGCATCCACAAAATATTCCAATGCATACGACGATTGTTCCAGTGCATCCAGTATTCTATTTTTACCAACCAGGGGGTTTTCTTTCGGTGCATTGACCTTTTCTTTTAGCACATTGATTGAATTCTGTAGCACATAGGATTGTTATTTTAACGCATTTAAATACTGATTTAGTGCATTTAAGGACTATTATGGTGCATTTGACTGTTTTTGCAGGATTTTAAATTTTTGAGAGTTAATCACTGTTTTCTGTCTTGCAGGTACAAAATACGCTTGTCAAAGACGATTGTTGGAAACACTTACACCAGTCAAAGAAAAAAATCTACAAATTACTAATGGTGTTTGCAGGGATTTAAATTTATTATTCCTTTTCCTTTGGTTAAGATAGTGCATCTAGCTTAATTAAAGAAATAGTTTGAACCCCATGTTTATTGTGTTTTGAAAGCAATAGGATTATGCTCTCCCCTTAACTGGGTGATCGGAATGCTAGACTTTCTATCCTGCTTAATTAACACCTTTAGAAGGCTTGCCGTAGTGGGAAAAAGTACTCACCCTACGGGAACGACCTAAGTGGGAACAACCAAAGCCAAGTTTTCCAACTCACTCTAATCAAAGTGAATTTGGGGAAACCCACAATTCAACGGAAGTGTGCAAGATAACCATCCCCAAAATATTTGTTCTAAAGATTGGGAGGTCTCCTGAGGGAGTTTATCATTTGCCGCTCCGAATGGATACCCTTTCTAAGAACTTTAGTGTAGAATCCAACTATGCCAGTTTCCAAACACTTTTTATATCACGGTGCAAGGGGAGGGAAGAATCTACCCCCAAGACACTCACCATATAACTATTAGAGACCTTGGCCAAAAGTGGAGGATTTGACTTTGGTTAAGACTCGAAAAAGGAAAAAACACAGGTGCCCTCTAGGGGGTGACAGGGCTGTGTGAGCTAACATAGTTGCAACCTATGGGCTATGATATTCTAAGTGACCTACTTGACAATTAGAAAAGTGCTTGAACTATCTTTATTTGTGTCAAACCTGTGGAAATTGAAAGAATCAGACCTGATTCTAGAATACTCACTACATGTTTAATACATAGAATCTGAAACAACTGTTTACAATCTGGATTTCATGTGTGAAGTTATTTTCAAAGGTATTGTCCAATTAGATCATCAAACTCCAAGATTTACAAGAAAAAAACCCCTCCAAAAATATTCATTTGGTTAGAAAATTACAACTTGGAATTAATCTTTTTACTGAGAAAAAGTAGAACAACCGAAAAAAATTGTGAAAATACTGACAACTCCCAGATTAGTGCAATCAAACTCTGTTTTAGTGCATATACCCAGTCTTTTAGCGCATCTTCCTTGTTTAACCAGCGCATCAAAACTCTGTTTCAGTGCATCTATCTTGTATTACAACACATCTACACCCATTCTATCGACACACACCCATAATTTTAGCGCATTGAACCTCTGTTTTAGTGCATATACCTAGCCTTTTAGCGCATATACCCAATTTATCAATGCACACACTCTATCTGTTAGCGCATACACCCTATTTTAAAGTGCATATACCCAGTTTATTAGTGCATTTAGTCAGTTTACCAGTGCATTCACATTATGTTTTAGTACATCTGAGGTCTATTATAGCGCATCCAGTAAACGAAAAACCAAAGAGTTATTTTTCCCATTAGTCAGATAGTTAACATTAGAATCTGAATTTTTATCAGAATGAAAACATTTTATCAGTCAACACAGTGTCTCGATTTTGTCAAAAACTAAACTTTTCAAGTGAAACAATCCCAAATTAAACCAAGATCTTACACTTTTAAAGTGCCATATTATCAAACACAATTATTGATTATTAAGTTAAGTTTCTTTATAAGGATTTGTTATCCTACAATCATGAAACAAAGCAAAATAATCAGATTTTGACTTAGTCTCATCAATAGAATTTATCATTCTATTCGACTTAGTTAATATCCTTGGCACTCATCCAAACAAAAGATCAAAGTTTAGTGAAAATAACAATACTTGTATGCCAATTTTGACAAGGTTACAAAGGAAGAAACTTAGAGAAAAATAAATTGAAACACTAAATACCATGGTTGAAGAAAATCCACTTCATAGATTCCATAAAAAATATGGTAATGAAATAATTGAAGAGAACATTCAAACCGCACATCAAGATCCAAATTTTCATCAATTCATGGAAAAGGTTTTGGAAAAGGATGAAGAAAAATACCTTTTGATGCTAGCTGATTTAGGTGTAAAACTTCCCAAGGACTTTGATGTCAATCGATTAAAAGAAGCACCTAAAAGAGCTGAAAATGAACCACAAAACACAAATCAAGTGGCTATCCTAACACACCAAATGCAAAATTTACAACTTTAGGATATGAAAAAAGGGACCACGAAAAGATACATGTTACAAGACATTTGTCCCTATTCTTCTCATCCAAGTGTGGACATGATACCATTTCCTAGGCATTGCGAATTCCTGAAATATGAAAAATACAATGGAAAAACTAATCCAATAGATTGTGAGGGAATTTAGAACCATGAGTTTAGAATTTTCACAAGAGGAAACTTGCTTGATGAGGTTATTTCCAAGAAGCTTAGGAGGTCAATGTATGGAATGGTTCTCTAAACTACAACCAGGAATTAGATCCTTTGAGGACTGTGAGAACCCCTATCCTAATACCTGCAAAACAATAAGAATAAACACATTAGATTAGTGAATGCAAGCAAGAACAAGGATTCCCCATGGAATCCATTCACAAAGTTCAAATTAGGAAAAAAACAATGAAGAACACAATGAAAATAACAAAATAGATATTGAATCCTAATTAAACTAGCAAACTCATGATCCCATGGGGGAATTGGTGCCAATTTGATGTGAAAATTGGCCCTTTCCCAATTCCTATGATGTAATGTTGATGAATGTTGATGAATGTTGATGAGTGTTGATGAGTGATCCACTTTGTTGATGCTTGATGAGTGCTCCAATGGAAAAACCTACATAACCTAGCTATGATTCAATGATATTGGATGGAAATGGCTAAATATTTGAGCATAGTAACTTTGCATAAATTGTGGATGATTGATGAAGAATAAGCCTTCTACTTATAGAATCTCAAATGCTAAGAGTGCCCAAAAGAGAGCAATGTGGGATAATGTTTTAGCAAATGAGATGGAGCCACTTGTCAACTTGTGATAGGCTTGAGGAATGAGCACATTTTGGTCAATGTGCCAAAGAGGGGGAGATTCAAATTTGAATTTGAGAGTTAAATGCTAAGTTTGACCCTTGCAAGAGACATGTAAGAGAAATGTAAGAGCTCATAAATGCCTTTTTGGATGTACATGTCAACTTGTTTTTGAATTCAAACTTGGAGAATATTCCCAAAAGATGCTTTGTTGAGGGAAATTGAGGATTTAAATAAATCAATAAATTGATTTATTTGTGCAAGTGGGAAAAGCTAGAGGATGTGATGGGTGGTTAGATTAGATTAATCAGGATTAGCTTAACTTAGATGATTGTTAGGTGTTTTTGACCCATTTGACTTAGATTTAGGGATTTAAATTAAATCAAAGGGAGATGAAAGGTGATTTCAGATTTAATTAAATAAAGGTTTGATTTATTTAATTAAAAGGATGATGATAGGCTTAAATTAAATAAATTTAATTTATTCAATTTAAATGGATGATCCTTAGAGATTGAACTGAATGAACCTGATTTATCTGATGAATGGACGAATGTGAATGATGTCAATTTCGTATATCTACATTTTTCCCCTCTTTGAAGCAATGTACTTGATGCGTTGGTTCAAAGAATAAACTTGCCACAATCAAAATTCAAAAATTTTCTAATTTTTTTTTTAGATGCCCCAGTGGAAAGAAGTACACTAGTACATTGCCCCCTCGAGAGATCGAGCAAAAAGATTCAATTTGAGGGTCGATCTCACGATAAATATGTTCAAGATGGACATATGAATGGTTTCGATGATGATGCAAATGAGATGATTTTAAGATGCTTAGAATAACCAATCTATATTATCCTAAACAACTTAAAATGATGATGTAATGCATGTGAGATGAATAATTCGATGATGCCTATATGATTGTGCAATAGATGTTTTATGAAAATGTATGATTTTATGAGATCCTTAGACTAACAGATGATGATGAACATGTATGTGAGATGATATGAAAAATACTGATGGTTTGTGGATGCAGGATGGATGCACTGGTGATGTTATGTTAGCGCGAAGATAAGAAAGAAGAAATGAGATGATGACAAGAGGATCCAACAAGTCCATGATCTGACAAGACTTTATTAGAGATGATGATGATGATAGATGATGTTTTTCTTATCAAGGATTGGGATTTAAAAAGGGCTACTTACCTTATGTTTGATAACACATGTAGATACGCTGCATCAAGGTATAAAGAACCAGGATGGCGTTGTACCTAGTGTGATGGACTTTGACTCGGCAAACAAATAGGAGTATTCTTGTTCACACTTGACATACGAAAACCTTGCTAGGACGTACCTAACAAAGCAAGTATTCACCAAGTTATATTACAAGAATGTCTAACAAGCACAATAGACAAAAGGATAATGATCATTGCCCCATTCCTATCTCTCTAACTCCTTCGTTCGGATATCATCGAGAGGTCCTTGGAATGAGCACAATAAGATAAATCAAAAGAAAATATCAAGTACGCAAACAAGCCAATGTTCTTCATACCTTCAACCAGAGGGATGTGTTTTGATAGGATAAAAATCCAAGGTGATATCCAAAATGATGCCCATTGTTGGAACGATATAACCTAGGACATGCATTGTATAGGATGATGATGGTTTGATAAGTTGATTGATAGGCTGTTGATATAAGGTTGACTGACATGTTTGAAAATGATCAAGAGTTTTATTTTTCTTTAAAGGTTTGTTGTTTGCTTTTGATTTTACGATTGAAGCTTTCTTTTGTTGATTGTTGTGGTTGTTTCCATTTGTTTTGCTAAAGGATGGAGGTGACGATCAATTTATTATGGATGATTGATTATTGCAGGTGAAAGAGAAACGAGACAGATGGATTTTTTCAAATATTTGGATGTTTTTGCCATTCTTGGAATGTTTTGAGGCTATTTTTGGGGTTTTTGGATTTTTCAAATGTTTTGATTTTTGATTTTTTTCAAATGTTTTTGGGTTTTGTCAGATTTTATGAATGTTTTTGGATTTTGTGTTTTTTGAATGTTTTTGGATTTTGATGTCTTTTTCAAATGTTTTTGAATTTTTGATGTCTCGGGGGCTGATCAAAGATCAACCTTGCCTACGTTCAAGCTCAGAGACGACGTAGTTCGGATACCATGTTTTTGATGCTTTTCTACCTTTTTGAGTGTTTTTGGATTTTTTGCATGATTTTGACGATTTGGATATGGATATGTGTGATGATATCAGTGCTCTATTTGGGGATTTTTTTGAAAACCAAGCTAAGGTTGATTGATCAGATTCATGGATTGATGATGATAACATTGTTGAGGATGCACAACAATGCAAGGATAGTGTTAAGCAACACAAGGATTAGGATAGATATCCCAAGATGATGGCAGATTGATTGGATTTTGATTGACCAGGATTGATGATGATAACATTGTTGAGGATGCACAACAATGCAAGGATAGTGTTTAAGCAACACGAGAACTGGGAAGGATATCTCGAGATGATGGATTGATTGGATTTGATTGATCAAGATTTTGAAGCTTGATTTGGAACAAAATCTATTTGAATGATTTGATGTGATGTTTGAAGTGTAAATTAGATGTGACTGATAGTGATTGTTTGAATCGATGTTCGATTGAAGATAAAACTTGATAAGGAACATCTTCTTGTCAAAATATTCCATGGGCTAGTGATTTGGGTTATTGCTCACAAGTGGTGGACCGATTTTATTTCTGATTTTCCAATGTTCGGATCACCACATAAGTTGGAGGATATAGATCAAGATTTGTTCCTGAAGCAAGATCTAAATAACTGCCCCTAGTGTCTAGCAATGTACAAAATGTGATGTGTGGATGCTCAGATAGGTGTATGGATGGATGGATATGGCAAGCATGCAAAGGATGCCAAGGATTATCTTGTGATAAGATACAGTGTTTAGATAAAGAATGCTCATTTGGATAATGCTTCATAGCTCAGATAATGTTGGATAGGATAGGATCAATGAAAATGATCCATGTCAAGATGTTTACCATAAGCAAGCAGAAAGTGTGCACCAAACTTTGTCAAGATCAAGATAACTTGGACTATGTATGCAGTTGGATGAAAATGGATTGGATCAATGGTTTATGGATGAATGGATTTATTATGGATGGGATAAGATGCTTTCACCTGAACTAGCACACGTAGATGCTCCATTCTACACATGATGCCTGTTTGCTAGGTTTTCATCATGGTACCTGCCCAAAGCACCACCGTAGTGGTTTTCACTAGAGGACAATTTTTTTCTTTATTGTTTTCAATCCTTTTTCTGATTTTTTTGGATTTTCATATTTTTTTTATTTTTTGTATTTTTATGTGAAATATTTAAAGCTCATGCTAAATCACAAGGTGTTGCTGTAGACGCTTATGTCATAATGTTCCATCGATATCCTGCCTGAAGAAGTTGTTTTTCCAAGATACATGGACTTGAATACAACTTTTGAGATTTCTAATCTGCTTCGTTGATACTGGTGTTAACTTTGTCTTTGTGCGCACATCACAATAGAGTGCCTTTTGAATCCTTATGATAAAGGGTTGTTGCCAATACATGGTCAATGTGAGAATTGGATATCATGCGTGGAGACGTGGATGGAGTGTGTTTAGGGATAGGAGATGGATTGGTTGACAACTTGGAATGTTTGACTCTCTAAATGTGGGAAGATAAGAAATGATGGGTGGATATGGAAGTGTGCATGGAATTAGGACCAGCTGCTTGATACACTTTGTACGTCACTTGAAAAACCTACTTTTTCTTTTGTGGACATCTTTGATGGATACTTTTCCCTTTTTTATTTTTCCCCATAGTTTCTTTGACTGGTGGAGTTTGATAGCCCGATGATCTTTCTTTGTATTTTTTGGTATCCACTTGTATTTGATTTGTCTGATATGATTCATAGCTTCTTTTTCTTTGATAACATTCTTTATTCTTTGATTCAAAACCTTCTTTTGATGTTGGTCCCAATTCGTGGATGTGGTGATGGGTGGATGAAGATTCATGACACGACTAGTTGTAGTATTGGCATCAGTTTCATCATAAGGACTCTTTGTGCTCCCTATGTTGATGCTTGCTTGAGACATAGTTGCCCCCAATATGGTGGTAGTGGCACCTTCATGCTTTGATTCTACTTGTTTCAAGAGTTCCTATTTAGAATGCATTCTCTGATAAATAGCCACTGTAGATGATGTTATTTCATTTTGCTGCTTTGCTAATTCTAGAATATTTTGTTCTATCTGACATGTTTCCTTGAGTGGATAATGATGGATATCCGCATACCTGATGTCCTTAGTCTGAATTTGGGATATATTTGATCCTGATGTTGACAAATCAATAACCTTCTCTTTTTGTGTAATGATGTTAGGAGTAAAAGAATCCTGTTATGAATGAAGATCATCTATGTGTCCATCCATAGAAAGCATCTCATGGGTAGATGGAGGAGTATGTGTTATGTCAATGTGATTATATTTTGTGACATCTTGTATAGATAGGAGAGTGTCTATTAGATCATTGTAGTATCTTGGAGAAACAAATTCTTGATTTTGAATGATTTTGGGATTGCTTTTGTCATGCTTTGGATCAAGTTCTTGACATGGTTCAGTTTCAAAGGATCCTTGGATATCTTTATTAGGAATGGGAAGTGGCTCAATATTCTCTGGATCGTTAAGTGAATTTGGATCAAATGTTGAGTTGAAGATTCCTTCAATATCTAAAAACATGTCTTGGAAAGGACCATTGCTAGACCTTGGTGAAAGACATTGATCATGCTTTGGAATGAATTCTTGAGATATGTCCTCTAACTTATTAGGTGATGTAGAGACATTTTCAACATGATCATTGGTTGATGGATTGTTGATTATAGGATCAAATAATGTTAACACTCCTTGAAATGGATCATTGTCGGATATTGTTGAAGGATTCTTATCATGATAAAAAAGTGACTCTTGATTTATGTTGATTTGATCTTTGGATGAGGTAGAAATATCTTCCATGTGTTCATTGATGGATAGGTCTTGATTATGTGATCGTTGACTTGGATTGATACATGGAGTCGTTAACATTTTATTGGGATTTTGAACAACATTTGCTTGTTGGGCTTGGTATTGGGCTTGAGCTTGTGCTTGCACTTGAGCCTGGGCTTGTGCTTGTTGGGCTTGTAGTGTGGCTTGGGCAACTTGAGCAGCTTGTGCAGCTTGCTGAGCAGCTAGTTGTGCAGCTTGTTAGTTTTGGTTTTGTTGGTGTGCCTTCTGATAAGCAGCCTACTGAGTGGCTTGAAATGTAATGCTATATTGGTTTGATGTGTTTGGTTTAGGTGATGGTGGTGGCAAAGGTCATTTTGTGCTGAATGTAGTGATGCATGGTTGAGATACGTTTGGATTGATAGTAGTGGTTGGAGTGATTGAGGTGATAGGAATGGTTAGAATGACCGAGGTGATAGATCCTTGGGAGAACATATTTTGATTTTTCAGGATTGATGTTTTCATTTGATTAGATACCATCTGTTGGTGCAATGTCGATGGTATATTCAAAGGATTTGATGTGATGGATTGATTGGTGTTAGGTGGATTTATTTTGATGGAGTGATTGGTGCTAGGTAAAGGGGGAAGCCCTAAACCAAGGAATGATGTTGATATGGGTAATGGTGGTGGAGATGTCTCTTGGTGCAATGACTCAACTATTTTGGTAAGTGTAGCAATTTGATCTCGCCAAATTTGATCTTGATTTCGATCTTGACTCCATAGTTGATTTGGTTTTTGTTCAAGAAAATTTGGGATGCATACTTGTGTTTTTTTAATGAGATCATGGACAAATTGATTTTGGACAATGTTATGATTTGGGATGATGTTCATATTTGGCATGATAGGTTGAAATTGAACATTGTTGGTGTTGGGAATCACATTGCCTTGATTTAGGTAACTTTGATTTTGCATGGTGTTACCTTGACTTGGATTAATACATGGAGTTGTTAACATATTGTTTGGACTTTGAACAAAATTTGTATGATTTGCAAACATATTTATCCCAAAGTTTTCCAAGTGTGGATTCATGTTTGGTAATCTTGTACTTGGTATATTCACTTTTGGCATGTATGGGTTTGGTGGGATGATGTTGGTCATTTGAAGACTCATGCATTGATTGTTTGGTGGATAGACTTGTAAGTTTGGAATTTGATTTAAATCTACCATCGGAAAAGGTGTTCCAAGATTTAGATTGGGTAGACTCACATTTGTTGTACCATTGAGGTTTGTAGGAGATAATGATCCCATGTATGGATTGTATAAATGCGAGTTTTGAAAATCAATTGGCATTGTAAGGATTTGATAGTTTGGTTGACTTGGATTACTCATGATGTATGGATCAAGTTTATATTCCATGTTCCTCTTGTGTTGAGGTCTAGTTTGGACCATAAAATAAGGATCAATTTTTAAGAATGTGGGAGGTGAACCTCTAATTCTTTGGATTGATCTAAACTCTAGGTACAAAAAAAAAGTCTAAGTTTTTAAGGATCAAAAGGATGGTGATGAGATATGAAAGATGGATGATTGGTGAATGATTGGAACTATTAGGAAACCTTGAAGAGGATACTAAAATTTAGGACTTGGATTGATATTTAGATTTGATTTGGATTGGTTTGACTTGATTTGGATAGTGAACTCGTAAACTCTAAGTGGTTGGATATTGTCCTAGAGTAAATTTATCCACAAGATGCTAATTTGACTAAATGTGTAAAGAAGGATTCATCTAGACACACCTAACCAAACAAGATGCTTTTGATTTGATTTGATTTTGGATTTTGGATAGTGAACTCATAAACCACAAGATGTTGGATGTTTATCAAGGGATAGAATTGTTCACAAAGACCGATAATTTGACTAAATATGTGGAAAAGGATTCGTCTACACACATCTAATCAAATGAAATGATTTTGATTTGGTTCAAATGATTTGCCCAAATTTTAGCATGAGGGATTTTTTCAAGATTTCCAAGAATTGTTTGTGAGGTGATTTTGATTTTGATGTTTGGGGGATGGATGAAAGTTTTTATTTTGATCCTAAGAGACTTAGAGAGACTTTGTTTACTAGACCAAGATATTGAAGAACATTCTTTTCTCTAAGAGTAGTTCAAACCAAAAGACCAATGTTTGCTTTAAAGATGATAAAAAGATAAACAAGCACATGTGTGGGGTCCAATTTTCTATCTTTGCTTTAATGACTTCTTTTTACCAAAAATAGATGCTTGATTATGTTTCAAATTGAATGTCCAATGTCACAACTTCTTTTTGTCCCACAAAGTGCTATGTGGAAGTTCCAAGAAATTAGGACAAGGGTTGCCTAATGTTGACCTTTGTAAGAGAAAATTAAGATGTAAACCCAATTACTTAGAAACCTCTAGAGATGTAATCCCTAGGGTAGGAAATATCTCTTGGTTTTGTCAAAGGTATTTTCTCTATCTAAGGGGTTTGAAATTTTGATTCTCATGTTAAATGACTGTTTCCAAATGTTTTCGAATCAAGCAAGTGTTTTGACTCACAAACAATATAACATCCTAGCTCAATTGGTACGTTTTTCTTGGTGGGCTTGCCTCATGCCCTTCATAGTAGAAGAGATGATTTTACATGCAACCAAGGAAAAATATAAAGGTATGTTAAGAATGAAGTCTTAACCTCTATATTTTAACCAAGATCGGACATGGCAAGTAACTTCTTGGAATCTAAGTTCCAATGCACCACTTTGATAAAATCATTGGATGGATTGGTTGGTTACTACAAACAAGGGTTTTAGTTCAGACTTTTCATTCATGGAGATTGACCCATATGACGAGAGTCCCTTTTCAGATCCATCTCGTTGGAGCCAATCACGTGATACTGGCGTTTACTCCAATACCCACATTTATATCCTGGTTGGAAATACTCTTGGATTTAGAGTGTTACTGGTCGAGTCATTCCCTTGGGTGAGTAATTTTCCCCCAAGGCAGGCCCTCTAAGATAAACAAAAGCGAGTAAAGAAAATATCTGTAACTTGATCAATCTTTGTTTGCAACACAAAGAGAGAGAATGTACGCAATAATGCTCCTCACACTCACACAATGTTTTGTTCAATTTTAAACCCAAAATGAAGTGTGGAGGTGATCACTTTATCTCAACCTAGGATTATAAAAAAGGCCTTTTGATTCTCAAGATCACTGTAAAGCGCGAGAGAAGTGCATATGTCCTTTTCGATGATGTTAGTTTAAGTAAGAAATCACGAAAACAAAGTTGCACAAGTTCATTTTAACCTTTCAAAAGAAATTGTGAGTTCTTTTTAAAGCACCAAGGGACAAGTGAGATTTGTTTCAATTGTTAAATCCAAATGAAATCTAGTCAATTTTCCTAAAGTTTATTTTATCCTCTTTGCAATGATAATTGAAAGCTTTTGAAGTGTTCGTTTTAAAGCCCAAAACCAAAGATGAGTTAGCCTAAAACAGAAAATTAAGGCATAAAACAGAATCTCCAAGCATTAAAAAATGCTTTTGAATTTCAATCTTGGTCTTCAGTTTATCCCCAAGTTCCCTCGAAGATCTCTTGCAAGCTCGAAATGCTCCTCACTTTTCCTTCGTTTTCCTTCGTTTTCTTCAGCTTCTGATAATACTAAATGTGGATCTAGTAAATCATGGTGCTACCACAAATTGTTGACCCCCAATCTTCAGGTGAACCTATAATCAAGAAGCATCTCCTCATTTTGCGTTGCTCCACAGACCACCCGCACATGATGCATGTCGGTTGTGGGACAGAAAAATGTGTTTCTCATAGCACTCCAGGCCTGTCGATTCTCAATCAAAAGGTTTTGTCAATATATCAACTATCATATTCTGACATAAAATATACACAAAGCTAGTACCTTCTGCTGCGACCCGTCATAATATTCTACTTATCGGAAACCCTCTAGATTCTAAACCAAGTTTCTTCTACCCTTGTACATATGTATGCAAAAGACAAAAAATTTGGACGTGTAGACAAGTGTGAACTATTTGATAAAATCCCTCAAAGAAAATGTTGTCCCCTAGAATGCCATGATTGCAAGGTACACACTAACGGATTTAGAACCTTCAAGGAAATGCAAATGGCAGGTGTAAAAACCGACTACCCAATCTTTGCCAACATCCTTCCTGTCTGTGCAAAAATGAGAGCGTTTTCTTTTGAAACAGGGTATGGACATCCACTGAAGGCATACCAGATAGATATAATTTTTTGGATGCTGTAGATGCAACTACCCTAGTAAATATGCGAGCATGAATAGGGATGCATGGAAAAGGCATGTGAATGGTTTGACAGAATTGTTTTGCAGTATATGCGTAGAATAGATTTTAAAAAGGCTTAAAAAAAACTTTTCTGCAAATGTGACTAATAGGCGCATAAAGTGTAAAAAGGCTTTAGAAACTTTTCCAAAGTATTTCAATAAGAAAAAGTACTTCTGATCTTATGCATCACCTATTAATAGAATGCTACTATCGGTGCCACAATGATTTTCAATGTCTTCTTTCGAAGTTTTTAAAATACAACATGAATTATTAGCGCAGATAAAAAAAAAGTCAGAACAAGTCTCAAGTCTATTACTCTTGCAAGTGGAACATTATTGATGCATGTAAGCAGATCTAAACACAACGTAATAATGATGTTACAAATAGTCATTCAAAATATATCACAACGTATCATTGATATCTTCCTGTAGATGTACACAATATATATTACAATGTATTATTGATTTCTGAGAGTCTATTCAGGCCTTAAAAGAAAAAGAAGCAGACACAAGACAAACTGAGATCCATGAGAGACAGAGCAATGTTAGAATGGTCACGAGCCAGAATTAGATTTTCAACGTTTTGTCTGTCAAATTAAATAATGAAAAGAAAATAGCATGGAAGAGAAGAGAACAATGTTAGCATAGCAATGAATCTCAGGAATCATATTGAACAATATTTAGGTATCCAACACATAAATCCACCCTCCTTCTAGCGCCAAATGTGAGAACCCCTATCCTAATACCTACAAAACAATAAGAATAAACACATTAGATTAGAGAATGCAAGAAAGAACAAGGATTCCCCATGAAATCCATTCACAAAGTTCAAATTAGGAAAAAAGCAATGAAGAACACAATGAAAATAACAAAATAGAGATTGAATCCTAATTAAACTAGCAAACTCATGATCCCATGGGGGAATTGGTGCCAAGTTGATGTGGAAATTGGCCCTTTCCCAATTCGTATGATGCAATGTTGATGAATGTTTATGAATGTTGATGAGTGTTGATGAGTGATCCACTTTGTTGATGCTTGATGAGTGCTCCAATGGAAAAACCTGCATAACCTAGCTATGATTCAATGATATTGGATGGAAATGGCTAAATATTTGAGCATAGTAACTTTGCATAAATTGTGGATGATTGATGAAGAATAAGCCTTCTACTTATAGAATCTCAAATGCTAAGAGTGCCCAAAAGAGAGTAATGTGGGATAATGTTTTAGCCAATGAGATGGAGCCACTTGTCAACTTGTGATAGGCTTGAGGAATGAGCACATTTTGGTCAATGTGCCACAGAGGGGGAGATTCAAATTTGAATTTGAGAGTTAAATGCTAAGTTTGACCCTTGCAAGAGACATGCAAGAGCTCATAAATGCCTTGTTGGATGTACATGTCAACTTGTTTTTGAATTCAAACTTGGAGAATATTCCCAAAAGATGCTTTGTTGAGGGAAATTGAGGATTTAAATAAATTGATTTATTTGTGCAAGTGGGAAAAGCTAGAGGATGTGATGGGTGGTTAGATTAGATTAATCAGGATTAGCTTAACTTAGATGATGTTTAGGTGTTTTTGACCCATTTGACTTAGATTTAGGGATTTAAATTAAATCAAAGGGAGATGAAAGGTGATTTCAGATTTAATTAAATAAAGGTTTGATTTATTTAATTAAAAGGATGATGATAGGCTTAAATTAAATAAAGTTAATTTATTCAATTTAAATGGATGATCCTTAGAGATTGAACTAAATGAACCTGATTTATCTGATGAATGGACGAATGTGAATGATGTCAATTTCGTATGTCTACAGGAACTAGTCAACAATTTTATCTCACAATACTCCTATAATATTCAACATTAGATAACAATAAAGGATCTTTATAACACAAAACAAAAGAAAGGGGAAACATTCCTCTCATTTCTACAATGATGGCGAAGGTTGCTCTCTAGGATTCCTCGTTCCATACTTGAAGAGGAAAAGATGGAACTATTCATTGACAACCTAACTGATGAAATGAGCTATAGGCTTGAACTACAATGCCCCCTTACATTTGAGAACGTGATTGAAAATAGGCTCAAGATCAAAGAAGCCTTGGTTAAAAGAGGGATAATAAAACACTACAATGAAGGATCAAATAATAAAAACTCCTCGAATCACTATAATAACAATGATAAACCAAACTTTTGGAAAAATAATAGAAATACTGGTAACAATGATGCTGCAAATGAAACACAAAATGTGAAACTGGTATTTAACTTGATGACAACTACTGCGAAGACCAATCAAAGCAATGACCAAAACATCAATCAAAGTGTAAATCAAAACAACAATCCAAATAATGGTGAATCTAAACTACAATCATATCAAAAACCATCAAATCGAAGAAGATTCACACCATTGGGGTAGGCACTAGAATCAACAATGAGAACTTATTACACATAGAATTATCACATTACCTGAAGCAAGAAATTGGGAACCAAGAGTCAAGCCATCTTGGTGGAATGATGTAGATTTTTGTGACTTTCATAAAAAAAAAGGACACAAAACAAACGATTGTATGCAGTTGAAGCATCTAGTACAATATTTGATTGATAACAAGACAATATCCGTAGAAGGACATCAAACCAACAATGATCATGGTGCATTTAAAAATCCTTTACTAAATTATGAAAATGGAGAATCTTCTTCTACAAATAGTAAAGGTAAAAATGTAAACTACATTTATGATGACATTATTCATTGCATTTCTGCAGTTGAGAATAATGGTGCCACTGATAATCAAATTGATAATGTTGGAAACAATGACATCATACCATTAAATTTGATTCCAAACATGGTCCCATCAAACAATTAGATTAATGTCATAAAAATTAGGGAAAGACAAGATTCCTAACTTGTCAATGTGACAACAAGGGGGCAATCCAAAGTAATCTTGAAAGGAGTTCCATCTAAAAAAACTTCTACCCCATCCAATCAATATAACATTGTCGATCAACTACAAAAAATACCAGCCCAAATATCAATATTAGAACTCCTTAAAATCTCACCATCTCATAAGGAAGTTTTGGAACCAGCTCTTGTGGCCACCACAGTAACCAATAATTTGGAAGTTTTTCAATTCCAGGCTATGGTGGGACACTTAGCCACACCTCACTGCCTATCATTTTCCGAACAAGATGATGTATCACTTACTCATTCGTACAATTCCGCACTTCACATTGAAGTCCTAATCCACAAACACTGAGTAAAATGTGTCTTAATAGATGGTGGAGCTGGTTTAAACATTTGCACTTTGAAACTGATTTGTGCACTAGGATATTCTGATAATGCTATTGCTGCTAGAAGGAAAATCACAATAAAATCCTATGACGAAGAAGAGAGATCCTCCAAGGGATTGATTGTGTTGCCTATTCAAGTAGGACCAATTGTGAAGAAAATAGTTTTCCAAGTATTAGACAAAGAGCTGACTTATAATATACTCTTGGGATGTCCCTGGATTCATGAAATGCAAGTAGTACCTTCAACATATCATCAATACTTGAACTTTCTTGTCAATGGACAAGAAGTCACTATTTTAGCTAACTACAATAATCCCCAATCTTGTAACACACTTAAAACAACTCAAGACACTTTGGTGCCCCATAATAGGGAAGCAAAAACTTCTAATTCATCCACCAATGAAAGGAAACTAAATGTTGTATCTAAATGGGTTGAGAAAAAGGACCAGTCAAAAGAGACAAGTGTTGCTGAATCCACTCAATCAAACAATGAAGCTCAACTGGATTCTCTATCACAACAATTCAAAGAAAAGATCCAGTTAAAAGAAAAAGGCATGGGAGGGTATTCCATTGAACAATCTTTATGTTTTTCACAGTTGCTGCCATCTCCAAGATCATATGGGCAACCGTCAACATTAACACAAAAATCCTTAAAACCTACAATAGTTTTAGATGATATATTTGTAAAGGCAGGTACTTTAGAAGATGAATCTTAAGATAAGGCCATCTTCAATTGGCTCTACAAAGATAAGGAAGCATCTACATCGACAACTATCAACATAAAGACAAATCAATATGGAAAGGGAAAAACAATATTAGAGAAAATGGGGTATGAAGGACAAGGACCTATTGGTAAAAGAAAAGAGGGCATTGTAGAACCCATTCAACCCCTCACACTTTAGTCAAAAGACAAAAAATGACTGGGTTATACAGGGGAAACAAAAGAAGAAAACACTCATAGAGTTTTTGAAAGAATCCTTCAAATGTGAGATAGCTCTGAAATAGATTCTAATGAGTATGACAGGGATTCTTTATCAAAATCAACATACAAGGACATACCAATTGATGTCATAAAAGAGTATGAACCCAAATGTGAGGAGGGACAAAGGTCAGGGACTAGACCCCTTGTATTTGGATCACAAAATATCGATGACTCAAGTGAGGATGGACAAATATCGAGTGAGATAGATGACTTGGAGGAGAGTAATATCATAGATCTTGACATCACCATTAGCAACTTTGAAAAAATTGCTATCAAAACCCTTACTGTCGTTGACCTTAGCCAATCAAATGACCTTTTACCCTTAATACATCCTGAACTTATTGCCTGGGAACCAACTGAACCTATCAATATTCCTATCTTTACGAATGATGATGCTATCGTAAATTTCCTTTGTTGTGATGAACCTGACAGAAGTTCCAATCCTAAAACTAATAACGACGCTTCGGGTCATGAGGGTGTCAAATATTTTAGTTGAAAAATTGAAAATAGGAATAATGGATCTAATGGTGAAAACCATTTAATGGCAACATTAGATCTCAAAAAAGTAAAAATAAAGAACACATCTAATGGTGAAAACCTCTCTGAGGCCCACTATTGACGTGTGTTTTGGCACAACAACATGCAAACAAAATATTGCTACTCTGTTTCTCCTGAAAGAGAAAGGAAACACATGGATGTCTTAAATCCCAAGGTCTTTATAGTTGGTTCTCAACTATGCTGATGTCCCTCAGTGGTCAATGTAACCGTAATGTTCAAGGGGCCTGCTGGTGTGAGCTTCTGGATTATTATGAGATCAAACATAAACTTAAAACCTAATTTAACTAGACTTTTTTTTAAAGAAACGTAAAAAGATAGATCAGGGCTTTGAGATAGAAAAGAATGACACTTCATTTGAATTAACCAGACCTATTACCTTCCAAGGAATTCCTACCTTAAATTGCAGAACAAAATTAACTTGTGACTAACACATAGTTTCATTCATTCACAGTGTTGATTTCAACAACAGATTGCAAGTTACCATTTAAACACAACATAAAAACCAAATTTCATTCCTTGAAAGCTTCCTAAATCAGATGATTAATTCAAGACAAACACCATTCTGGAACACAACATGAAGTAGATTAAGATCTGGTTACTTCTACTGTCAATGAGACAGATAAGCAACATTTACAAATCTGGCACAATCACTAGTGTACAGAAAATCTGTGGCTCCAAATTGTTTCCATTTACACTAAGAAAATTGAAAGATACATTAGTCTTCTACTGAATCTAACTCCTAACTACTAGTTCTACTCTACCCCTTTCTAACTCTACCAGGTCTAAAAGTTCTTAATTCTAACCTAGAAGTTCTAACCTTTACAAAGAGGCAAGAATGCCTTATATACAGAATGCATCCCAAAGAATGCACCGTCCCCCTGCATTAGGGCTTACAAAATATCTTCTTGGTTGCAGGAAGGTTGGCTCTCAGATCTTTCTGAAGAGAGTTAGTTGTGCATTTAATGTGAATCCTCGTTGTCCATGCTGATGCAAGATTTCCATCCTCAGGAGAAGCCTTGTTAGATCTTTTTGGCAGCTGCAACATTAACTCTTATGTCTTCGTGTCCACCTTCGAACTCTGTTGGGATCACCTTGAATGCTCATAATATCTCCATCAATACTAATCTACCTCCTTGCCAGTAGTCACTATAGCTGTCCCTGTGAGTCATAGTTTCTTCGTTCTTTTGGCCTCCTTCATGTTCTAGACTCTCTGCACGTTGACCATATCCCAGAGCATCATCGGGCTTTCCTTTTAGATCTTCACACCAGCTGAGCCGATCTATCACCCTCTGATCTCATAACGAGTCCATCTGGTTTGCATTCTTCTGACCCTCTTTGAGGTGGCAGTCAATTGATCAAACTCTCGCAGGTCAGCCCTCTTAGCTCCTCCTAATTGGTTATACATTCACCACACCAGATTCTCGGGCAGTCAAAAGTGATCCCCATTGAATCGCATGTCGGTGAGACACTAATCGTGTCTCCCCGATGCGATTATATCGCTTCTAGCAACTATCGGCGTAGCATAAGATAGTCAGCGAGACCTTTTGGTGAACTACAGAAGTCATACTGAGCTCACAAAGACCATCAGCATGACAATCGCTAGTCGGTAGGACATCATAGCGAGGCCAAACCTCCTGGCGATGTCTTCCTTTTTCTCTCTGAGCCCAAGCTTCTTCCACTTCAGGGAGATTTCTTCATTTTGGGGCAACCTTACCCCGAACTCACGCGCTATCACCCAGAGTTCCTTTAGTTGGAAAAACCTTTTACCGACTGAAGCTTCCTTTCACCGAGCTGAGAGCACTTCAGGGAAACTTCGCTCTATCATTGAGACTTCACACCAAAGCCCCTTCATTCTTTTGAAGTCTCCCTGACTTCCTGTCCTCCTCGAGCTTTGGCATTTTGTTTCGGTAAGACACTGGCGTAGTCGCCCTTCCTCTTTAGCGAGACCCTTTGCCGAAGGCTATACCTCTCGACAAGATCCTATTGGGCTGAACTTTCTTTTGACAAGAGCCTGCTTGGTTGGCGAGACACCATACCGAATCCGATTTGCTTTCGCCAATGCCGTTTCATTTTGTTGAGACTCTGATGGATCAACGAGACTTACGTCGATATTACTTTATGTTGGCAAGACCTTTCCTCTTCACCAAGACTTCATGCCGAGCACATCTTTCTCTGGGCTCCTCCTACCTTTTCGGTGAGACATATGCTAATCGGCCAGACCTCCCGCTGAAGGCAAAATTATCGCCGGGCTTAGACCTTTGGTGGGACCCCCTCCTGTCGGCAAGACCTTTGGTGATATCATTCCCGTGTCACCGAGACTTTAGCACTTTGGCCAGACTTCATGTTGAAGGTGAACCACTCTCCCTAATGCATGTTCTTATCAGTGGTCGGCAAGACATTGTGGACTCGCTGAGACTTCATATCGACGAACAGATCTCTCCGCGATGGGCAATTTTCACCGTCAGTTGGCAAGACCAAAAGAGTTCGCCAAGACCACATGCCGAATGCTAATTGTTTGGATGAGGCGTTCACTTATGAACCGATCGGTGAGACGCAAAATACTTAGGGAGACCCTCCACCGAAAAGATAACTCTTGCCGAAGTGTTACCCTAGTCCTTGCTAGTCGGTGAGACTTCGTGAAGTCGCCGAGACATCACCCCGAAGTCAAAATCTCCTGCTAGTATGTACTCTCTCTGCTGTTGATCAGTGAAACATTTAGATCTCGCCGAGACCTTTCTTCGAATGAGAATTTCATGCTGAAAGGTAAGCTCCTAGTCGCCATGACCTCAATTGATGTCTTGCCGATAGTTGACTGCACATGAATTTTGCTCGCTGTGACATCTCTGGGGTCTTGCCGACTTTTGCCTTAACTAATTTTTATGACCAACTGGATTGGGGAATGCATTCCAGCTGAGCTCCCTTGGAAAATATCATCAAGTATAGGATTTAATCCTACAAAATAAATGCTTCCATTAGTCCCCAAAGCATATGAAACATATTAAAATAAACTATCCTGTTGCTTATGATTATTTCATTCAATTTTCAGCAAGAAGAAAACCAACTCGAGCTGAGACAAAACCGGAATTAAATCAGACAGATCAAAAGTCAAAATTAGGAGGAAAACAAAAGAATTCCAAAGAGGAAAGAAAATAACAAAAAGCAAAGAACCAAAAAGAGAAGGGGGGACCCATTTTGTTCCAAATCAAAATGGGGTGGTTATGCAAGGCATAAAAAATGGCGACTCGGCTGGGAAAATGGTTTAACCATTTTCAAGAAGCTAAAGGATTCAACTACCCAAATTTCCTGGTTCATGAACATCACAACTCCAATTGGGTTAGTTTTAGCAAGCAAGGTTAAGCTAGAATCTCAAATGTAAGCCAACAGTAACTAGTCTTGAATCTATGTGTGTGCTTGATAGTGTATCATCCTTTCATAAAGTTTTCCCTATCTTTCGAACAACAATGTGCAAGATTTGAGCTACATGAGTTGATTCCTTTTAGCTGTCTTGCAATGATATCCTGGGCATTGCTCCGTTGCCAGTTAGGCGTCTATAGCCCCAACGGAGATACCTCTAGTTTCCTCACAGCATTGCTCTACTGCCAGTTAGGCGTCCATAGCCCCGGTAGAGATACTGGAATCACCCATTCATATTGAATCTTCTTTCTCTTTAGATAGTTCTCCTTTTTTTTCATTCATAGAGTTTTAGATATTGCATTTAGTTTTTTTTTTCAATATGTCAGATGTTTAACATCTGATCTGGGTTGAAAACTACCATGGACCTCATAACAACACTTGGAAATCAGATTTTTCACTCAAATCTTACAACACTGTTGTTCTAGGACAAATATACCATTACAAGAGGAGATGATCTTGATAATTTGTGATAGATTCAAAGGAGCTAATGAAGGTTATTACTTTGCACCTTGTTTTCAAGACCTTCCACAACTCTTATTGACAATGGGCATGAAACAGAGAGTTTAGAACAAATTCACCCAATCAGCAGATCTAAAAATATCTAAATCACTTCTCTATGAATGACCAAAGTATGCTTCAGATAACAACCACCATTTTAAGATGGGAAAGAATAGATAAACCCCAAAGAACAAAACAAAAACAAAAACCACAGAAATAGGGAAACACAAAGACAAAAGGAAAAACAAACAAACAACCATCAAATTATTTACAAACAAAGAGTGAATTACTTACACACATAAATTATTTACAAGCAGAAACTATTTACATATGCACAGAAAACAAACAAACTATTTACAAAAAAAAAAAAGGAACAAGAAAAGGAAAACAACAAAACAAAGGAAAACTAACTAAACCAAAAACTAACACTAACCAATCCTACTCCTAAACTAACTCCAAAGCTGAGCTTCATAAACACAAAACTATAAAAAATTATACATTGACTTGACTGATTTTTCATTATGTGCAAAAATCTTAACTTATTAGGCACAATTCTAAACCTAGCAAATTTATCTTTATACTCAGAAATATGAAGTTTATAGGAAACAAGTTCATTATGAGGGCATAAAGCTTGAAATATTATTAGTTGTGGGTTCTCAGTTTTTTCATGATCTACCCACAAACAGGTTTTACTATCCCCTACACCATAATCAAACTGAAAATTATTAAAACACAGAGGATAATGAAAGGACACCACCTGGTCCTAAAGATTTCTAGTTGCAAATGTAGACTTGTGGTGTATGATCTCCTCTTCATGAGGTCCCAGCTCATGGAACACCACTGAATCAAGGTTCGTCTTGCAATTAGGATATTCACTCACCAGCGTCTTTGTATTCATCTCAGGCACGAATTCAAATTTTTTTTGAATTTCTTGAGATGAAGTCTCACTTTCAACATTCTCTTGAAACATGCCACCCTCAACGGTTTGAGAATCTGCATCCAGCTTATCACCATTGATGTCAGGGATACTGGCACATGGTGAACAATGATTTCCTTCAAACTCACTTGAATGCATAGAGTTAGAGTCAGGAAAGCACCCTCTCAATTCATATTCCTCAACCAACTCATTTGAGTAAACAGAACCAAAATTAGGAAAATACTCCCTAGTCTCATTCTCTTCGTCATATTGAAGAGATTCAACTTCTGAGATAGCCTCTTGGTCGCTTTCTTGGCATTCCTCTGCTTCATCCAAATGTACCCTATCATGAATTTCTTCAGGGAACACTTGACTAATCTACACATCTACTTGGAATTCTTCTCTTAAGATTTCATTTTGGCATTTAAGTCCTTGTCTTTGACCACCAGGTTCATTAGCAATCTCATCTTGAATTGTGTTATTTGTTTCAATCTGTTCACTACTTAAATCAACAGAGTCATCTTCTTGTGCTAACCCATCAAGGTGTATCTCTTCCTCATTGATCATCATGAAATAATCGATGAATGCATCAATGAATCCATTCTCCACTTCTATCAAGTCTGCACTAGGTAGAGGAGTTTCATCAGTTATTGAATCCATCTCATTGCAAGGATCAAGGTCATCAAAAGATAGGGAAGAATTAAATCTCCTCATAGAGTCATTCTCATCACTTTGGATGAACTGATTGTCATTTTCATGTGTGCTAGTTTTTCATCCTCTTCATTGGGGGAATACGTACTCCAAGGATCTTCCATAAGTACTTCCTTGATAGAGATCATTTGCTTGAAATACAACTCCATCCTACCTAGGAAGACATGGCAGTCCATCTGAGAGTGTTGATCAGTTCGATGTATCCTACATCCACTTGGCCCAACAAGTTCTGATAGTTTCAGACCTCCCATTTCCTCTAATTTCTCCCTTATTCAATTTTGCATATGAGGGATATCAATCCAACCTGCACCACGCTCCTTTATCCACTCTTCATCACCCTGATTCTCATCTTGATCAGAAGAGTTGCTCAAATCGTTGGAAGGCATTGTCGATTTCCCATGACAGCAATCCCGCGCTAATACCTCATCTCCTTTAAAGCCACCATTAGTACTAACCTGTTCAACAAAGCTAGATTCTATGAGATTTCCATTATGCTCTAAATTTACATCCATTTCATGCTTTTCACCAAACAAGTCATCAAAATTATATTCTGGCGAATCAATTGTTTCATTTATAACTTCATGGTAGTGTAATGGATATGCTTTGGAAGATGACTGAAAAGAGATGATATGGTCACAACTTCATTGATAAGTGGAGTACTTGACTCTGTGATTGGATTTTGTAGGGATGAGTTCTCCCAGTGGCCTTGTGTGTGAGGACCAAACTGATCCAAGAATAAGATTTCTAACTCCACCCATGAACAAATATAATTTGGTGGAAGATTAACATACCATTGCCTTGCTGAACCTTGAAGTGTTTTGATGAACAATTGATAGAAAGCATCCTCATGCAGAACCTGGAGAAAAGTAAGTACACCCCTGCAAGTTTTGACATGTTCAAAAGCATTCTGCCCACTGTTAGGGAAAAATAAAGGAAGCCTATCATACAGGTGACCAAGGATTTCATGGAAAAATCCTGTATATACAAAGGGCTACCCATTAGAGCTAGGTTTTCCAAGACCTGACCCAATCCAACTCACAACAATCCAAAATTTTCTCAAGGGGGCCCTCCTTCTAGCACCAGTTTCTGTTGACGTTTGTTTTGGCACAACATGCAAACAAAATATTGCTACTCTGTTTCTCCTAAAAGAGAAAGGCAACACATGGATGTCTTAGCTCCCAAGGTCTTTATAGTTGGTCTCAACTATGCTGATGTCCCTCAGTGGTCAATGTAACAGTAATGTTCAAGGGGCCTGCTGGTGTGAGCTTCTAGATTATTATGAGATCAAACATAAACTTAAAACCTAATTTAATTGGGATTTTTTTAAAGAAACATAAAAAGATAGATCAGGGATTTGAGACATAAAAGAATGAAACTTCATCCGAATTAACCAGACCTGTTACCTTCCAATGAATTCCTAACTAAAACTACATAACAAAATTAACTTGTGACTAACACACAGTTTCATTCATTCACAGTGCTGATTTCAACAACATATTGCAAGTTACCATTTAAACACAACATAAAAACAAAATTTCATTCCTTGAAAGCTTCCTAAATCAGATGATTAATTCAAGACAAACACCATTCTAGAACACAACATGAAGTAGATTAAGATCTGGTTGCTTCTACTATCAATGAGACAGTTAGGCAACATTTACAAATCTGGCACAATCACCAGTGTACATAAAATATGTGGCTCCAAATTGTTTCCATTTACACTAAGAAAACTGAAAGATACATTAGTCTTCTACTGAATCTAACTCCTAACTACCAGTTCTACTCTACCCCTTTCTAACTCTACCAGGTCTAAAATTTCTTAATTCTAACCTAGAAGTTCTAACCTTTACAAGGAGGCAAGAATGCCTTATATACAGAATGCATCCCAAAGAATGCGCTATCCCCCTACATTAGGGATTACAAAATATCTTCTTGGTTGTAGGAAGGTCGGCTCTCAGATCTTTCTGAAGAGAGTTAGTTGTGCATTCAATGTGAATCCTCGTTGTCCATGCTGATGCAAGATTTCCATCCTCAGGAGAAGCCTTGTTAGATCTTTTTGGCAGCTGCAGCATTAACTCTTCTGTCTTCGTGTCCACCTTCGAACTCTATTGGGATCACCTTGAATGCTCATAATATCTCCATCAATACTGATCTACCTCCTTGCCAGTAGTCACTACAGCTGTCCCTGTGAGTCATAGTTTCTTCGTTCTTCTAGCCTCCTTCATGTTCTAGACTCTCTGCATGTTGACCATATCCTAGAGAATCATCGGGCTTACCTTTTAGATCTTCACACCATCCGAGCTGATCTATCGCCCTCTGATCTCATAATGAGTCCATCTAGTTTGCATTTTGCTGACCCTCTTCTAGGTGGCAATTAATTGATCAAACTGTCGCAGGTCAGCCCTCTTAGCTCCTCCTGACTGGTTAGACATTTACCACGCCAGATTCTTGGGCAGTCAAAAGTGATCCCCATTGAATTGCATGTCGGTGAGACACTAATCATGTCTCCCCGATGTGATTATATCACTTCTAGCAACTATCGGCATAGCATAAGATAGTTAGCGAGACCTTTTGGTGAACTACAGAAGTCATACCGAGCTCACAAAGACCATCGGCATGACAATCGCTAGTCGGTAGGACATCATAGCGAGGCCAAACCTCCTGGTGATGTTTTCCTTTTTCTCCCCGAGCCCAAGCTTATTCCACTTCGGGGAGACTTCTTCGTTTCGGGGCAACCTTACCCCGAACTCACGCGCTGTCGCCAAGAGTTCCTTCATTCGGAAAAAACTTTTACCGACTGAAGCTTCCTTTCACCGAGCTAAGAGCACTTCAGGGAAACTTCGCTCTGTCGCTGAGACTTCACACTGAAGCCCCTTCATTCATTTGGAGTCTCCCCGAATTCCTATCCTCCTTGAGCTTCGGCCTTTTGTTTCAGTAAGACACTGGTGTAGTCGCCCTTCCTCTTCAGTGAGACCTTTCACCGAAGGCTATACCTCTCGGTGAGATCCTATTGGGCTGAAATTTCTTTCATCAAGAGCCCGCTTGGTCGGTGAGACACCATACCGAATCCCCTCTGCTTTCGTCGATGCCATTTTATTCCGTTGAGACTCTAATGGATCGGCGAGACTTATGCTGATATTACTTCATGTCAGCAAGACCTTTCCTCTTCACTGAGACTTCACGCCGAGCACATATTTCTCTAGGCTCCTCCTACCTTTTCGGCGAGACATACGCTAATCAACCAGATCTCCTGCCAAAGGAAAAATTATCACCGGGCTTAGACTTTTGGTGGGACCCCCTCCTGTTGGCAAGACCTTTGGTGATATCATTCCCGTGTCACCGAGACTTTAGCACTTCAGCCAGACTTCATGCTGAAGGTGAACCACTCTCCCCGATGCATGTTCTTATTGGTGGTCGGCAAGACATTGCAGACTCGTTGAGACTTCATACCGATGAAAAGATCTCTCTGCGATGGGCAATTTTCACCATCAGTCGGCAAGACCAAAAGAGTTTGTGAAGACCACATGCCGAATGTTGATTGTTTGGCCGAGGCGTTCACTTATGAACTAATCGGTGAGATGCAAAATACTCGGGGAGACCCTCCACCGAAAAGATAACTCTTGCCAAAGTGTTACCCTGGTCCTTGCTAGTCAGTGAGACTTCGTGAAGTCGCTGAGACATCACCCCAAAGTCAAAATCTTCCACTGGTATGTACTCTCTCCGTTGTTGATCAGTGAAACATTTAGATCTCACCGAGACCTTTCTCCGAATGAGAATTTCATGCCAAAAGTTAAGCTCCTAGTCACTGTGACCTTGATTGATGTCTTGCCGATAGTTGATTGCACATGAATTTCGCTCGCTGTGACATCTCTGGGGTCTTGCCAACTTTTTCCTTAACTAATTTTTATGAACAACTGGATTGGGGAATGCATTCCAGCTAAGCTCCCTTGGAAAATATCATCAAGTGTAGGATTTAATCCTACAAAACAAATGCTTCCATTAGTCCTCAAAGCATATGAAACATATTAAAATAAACTATCCTGTTGCTTATGATTATTTCATTCAATTTTCAGCAAGAAGAAAACCAACTCCAGCTGAGACAGAACCAGAATTAAATTAGACAGATCAAAAGTCAAAATTAAGAGGAAAACAAAAGAATTCCAAAGAGGAAAGAAAATAACAAAAAGCAAAGAACCAAAAAGAGAAGGGGGGACCCATTTTGTTCCAAATCAAAATGGGGTGATTATGCAGGGCATAACACCCACCAAAAGATGGGAGATTTGACACCCTTTCAGAACACTATCATGAAAGATCATCAATATTGGTGGAGCCTACATAGTCTATCAATCTTGGCACAACAGGAAAAGCAAAAACTCTACATCTGGTAGCATCAATGATTGAACAAGAAAAGCCTAAATTCACCAAGTTCTTTGAAGATAGATACATTAACTTTGCTTGATCTTACTCTGATATTCCAGGTTTAGACCCAAATCTTCTAATGCATAATTTATCTCTACCATCTAGAATAAAACCTGTGAAGCAAAAACTAAGGAAAATGCATCTCCATATCACCTTGTTCATAAAAGTAGAATTGAAGAAGTTGTTAGATTCCAGATTCATTAGATCTATTGATTATGCTGAGTGGATTTCTAATACTTTACCATTTTCTAAACCAAATAATAGTATCAGAATATGTACTGACTTCAGAGATCTCAACAAGGCATGTCTAAAGGATGATTTTCCTTTGCTAAACATTGAATTATTGTTGACTTAACAACAGGACATTCCATGCTATCACTAATGGATGACTTCTCAGGTTACAACCAAATCAAAATAGTACCAGAGGATCAGAAGAAAACAACATTCACATGTCCATGGGGAACATTCTATTGGAATGCCATGCCTTTTGGGTTGAAAAACACTAGTGCCACATATCATTGAGCAATGACCACCATTTTCCATGACATGATGCATACCTTTATGGAGGATTATGTGGATGATATATTAGCAAAGTCATATACCAGAGAAGGACATATAGAGATCCTAGATAAAATTTTTACCAGATTAGAGAAGTTCAATGTTAGATTAAATCCCAAGAAATGTGTGTTCGATGTTACATCAGCAAAGCTTCTAGGATACATAGTTTCAGAAAAGGGTATCGAAGTGGATCTTTCCAAGGTCAAGGCAATAATGGAAATTCTGCCACTGAAGAGTATCAGTCAACTACAATGTCTACAAGGCAGGCTACAATCAATCAGGAGGTTTATCTCCCAATTAGTAGACAAAAGTCATCCTTTCAATCATTTACTACATAAGAATGTCTCTTTCAAATGGGATCAAGGATGTGAAACATATTTCAATCAAATAAAGCAATATCTGATGTCACCCCCCATATTGATGCCACCAACAAAAGAGAGACCATTATTACTATACATTGCAACAACCGAGATTTCTTTGGGTGCTCTATTAGCACAAGAAGATCTTGCGGGAAAGGAACAAACTATCTATTATATCAACATGACGTTGAATTGTTATGAGATAAATTACACCTTCATTGAGAAAGCTTGTTTGGTAGTGGTGTTTGCTACTCAACAATTGCAGAATTACATGTTAACCCTCACGGTCAAACTCATAGCGAAGGTTGATCCATTAAAGTATTTACTCAGCAAGGCTACTCTAACAGGAAGACTAGCCAAGTGGGTCATGATCTTGAGTGAATTTGATATCCAGTATGTGGATCAAAGAGCCATCAAGGGTCAAGTGATAGCTAATCAATTAGCTGAAGCTCCATTACTAGATGATCATCCAATTAACATTGAATTACCTGATGCAGAAATTCTTACTATGACAACACAACAATGGAGGCTTTATTTTGATGGTTCCTACACACAATGTGCATCGAGTGCGAGAATTCTGTTTGTTACACCTCAAGGACATACCATCCCAAAGTCCTATAGACTCATGTTTCCAAGACAAATAACATAGTTGAATATGAGGCATTAATCATTGGCATCAAAGTGGCAGTTGAATGGAAGATCACAGAGCTACAAGTATGTGGAGATTCACAACTAGTCATTTATTAGCTAAATGATGAATATCAAACCAAAGATGAGAAGTTAATGCCGTATAAGAAAATGGTGGATGATTTCAAAAATTACTTTGTGGATATCAAGTTTGAACAGATTCCATGGGAAAAAAACAAAGCTGTTGATTCCATGGCGGCAATTGCTTCTCTCTTACAAATGCCAAAAAAGTGAGGTTGTTATGAGTTTATGGTGGAACAAGTGTCTAACCCTGCTTATGATAATCCTAAATCTCAAACCATATGCCATTTAGTTGATGTTGAATCCTCAATTTATGGAAAGACCTATGATTACTTAAAAGACAATATCCTTCCTCCCGATCTTTCTAGAAACTAGAAACACAACTTCATCTGCCAAACCGCACGACATACTTTAATTACCAAAATACTTTACCATCAAGGTCTAGATGGTACTCTCCTTCGGTGTCTAGAACATAACGAGTCTGAGACAACTTTACGTGAGGTTCATGAAGGTATTTGTGGAACTCATTCAAGAAGACTAACCCTAGCGAAGAAACTCCTCCGTTTGGGGTATTATTGGCTGAATATGGAGGAGTCTTTTTCAGTTTGTTAAAAAGAGCCAAAATGTCAAATCCATGGCAACCTAATCCATGCACCAATGCAAGAATTGCAACCGTTCACTTCAACATGGCCTTTTTGTTAGTGGGGACTGGACCTTGTAGGAAAGATTAATCCCTCTTCATCCAATGGGCACAAATTTATAATCACAACCACAATATACTTTACAAAGTGGATAGAAGTTGTTCCCTTTCAACAACAATCACTAGAAAATAGATTTATTCTTTCACATTGAATTACCTCATCTGTCGGTATGGTATCCCTCAATCCATTGTCACAGACAATGGTAGACCTTTTAAGAACCAGGATGTTCAGGAACTGTGTGAGAAGTTTCATATCTAACATCATTTTTCAACCCCATACTATCCTCAAGGAAATGGCCAAGTAGAGGCCTCAAACAAAACTATTCTAAAAATCCTAAAGAAAACAGTTAATGATGCTGGACATGATTGGAACATTCAACTAAATCTTGCTCTATGGGCATACCGAACTAGCATCAGAACACCTACAAGAGCTACACCATATGCCTTGGTATATGGATCAGAGGCCATACTACCTATTAAGGTTGAGATACCATCATTCCATGTGTCATTCAAGGGAATTATTTCAGATGGGGATTATAGAGTGTCTAGACTTCAAGAGCTAGAACTGTTGGATGAACATCATCAACAAGCTGTGAACCATTTGAAGGCATATCAACAGAGGATTTCCAAAAGCTACAATCATAGAGTAAAACCTAGAATATTTCAGGTTGGTGACTTGGTCTTAAAGGAAAACCCTCAGAATCAACAAGACAAAGAAAAGAAAGGGAAATTTGAACCTAACTGGCTAGGTCCCTTTATTGTCATATCAGTCTATGGATCTGGAGCCTATCAACTATCTACATCTGAAGAGGATTTGTTCGATGAACCTATCAACAATATCCATCTTAGGAAATTCTATACCTAGATTGTCTAGCGCATGGGAAAATGGTGGCCTTGATGAAAACTTGGCAAACATGTGTCTTGGTGACAGAAAAATACAAAAAAAATCAGAAAAGAGAATTGTACAAAAAATCATAAATTTGAAAAAGTGCAATAAAAACACATAGTGAAAACTTGGAAACAGGCACTACTTGTGATTTAAACTAGCTTTTCCATCTATTCGATACATGTATTGATCATTCACTTTCACCATCATTTCCACCTATCATTGAGAGAAATGTGAAGTACATATCCTGGAAAAGTGGTTGTGTCTCACCCTAGCTTGGGGGAAAAATCTTGAACTCACTGGGGGCAATAAACTTTGGACTTAATCAAATAGACAACAACAGTATGACAAAAAAGAAAACACAATGATCATAGGGAAACTAAACATTGGACATACATCAAACATCAAAACATTTTAGAAAATCAACCATCCACATCAAAACAACTGAAATCAAATCAATCAAAACAACTCTAGATGGATGATATTTTTTTGAATCATGATTTTATCGCTTTAGCTTGAATGTTCAAATGTTGTACTTTGATTTTTGTTATCATTTCTTTGGAGCAACTCGATGATGTATTGAACTAGAGAAGCTAGGAAGGAGAATGGTATTTTATTTTTCTACTGTCTATGAGTTAATCATTATTATTGTGTGAATGGTCGCGAGACGTTCTCTACAAAGTATCACTGATGACATTCCAAATTCACATAGGAAAATGATTGATTCTTATCTGTTTATGCAAGAAATGCTCAGGTCATCTCAATTTAATTATACCTAGATGCTTGTGTTAAATTGCAATATCAAAAATCATGAAAGTAGTACTCAGGTCATCATTGGTCTAAAATATAGCATTGATGCTTGTACTTACTTTCAACATTTTAAAGGCTCAATGATGATAACAAGCACGATAAATGGACTATTAAGGTGTCAATTTTGGCATAAGTAGATTTTCATGGTAAAATTAGATTGCATTTATGTTAGTTTTGCATCTGTAGAGTATTTTGTTCCAAAGGCTGGTGAAGAATTCAAAAACGATGTTATCTTTTATCATTAATGGATTGAGTATACTTGACATTAACAAAAACATCATCACTATCATGTAGTTGCATAATAATTTCCAATGTGTACATCATAAAGCATTATTATATCATGTATGTCATTCATACATTCGATCATCTATTTACATTTATGATACCATATTTGTATCATCTACATAGTTACATTTTCATTAATATTATCATATCATACATCACACATTAGAAGTATCATCACATTGATCATTGATTCATCCATTCATTACACCATATATTTGCATTTGAAATATAAAAAATGTATTGGTCCATGTAAATACTACGGGCACCATGCATCCATCCATCATCATTTTAAGCATAATCACATTTAACATCATAAATAAAATATCATTAAATCATAACACATTATCATGATCATATATTGCATCCATAACATCATAATATAAAACATCACATGTCATATAGAATAGGAAATTAAATGCATCCATCATAGAACCATATAAAACATATATAGATCGATAAATCCACCGCATATCATATAAATCTCAAAAATCATAATGTCAAGTATACAATGATATCTGAAATGTAAAGAGATACAACATCAAAATGGTTGTGAATCAAAAAACTTGGAGTATACATCATGTCTCAAACTATATCAAGGATCCAATCATGGAGCTATGTAGTGCTAGCCCTAGATGGTGCTGGCATCTTTGGACTAGTGCCTTCCCCACCAGACGTACCAGGATCTCTCGGATCTCTTGGTATAGGCTGTGTCACACCCCCGCTAATAGTCCTGGAATGAGTCCTCCCAGATTGAGACTGAGCATAACTAACTCTCTACTCAGCAAGAACCACCTCATGGTATCAGCCTCTTGAACCACACGGGTCACCTCTCTCATGTAATCAGCTATGGTCGTACCCTCAACCACTCTCTGCAATCTATCTGCTAATCCCTATGCTTGCTTTGTAGTCTGTTTAGCTGCATTTCTCTTTGCTGTCAAAGAAGCTATCTATGCCTATACAACAGTCAACTGTGCCTGTACTTGTGAGAGAGCCTGTGCATGAGTCTAAGCCTGTGTCTATATCTAAGTATGTGTATGGGCTAGTAACCCTTGAGCTTGTACCAACTGCCTCTATAGTGTCTGTGCCTGCACCTGTAGGCTGGCAATCTAGGTCTGCTGCTGTTGGGAAGGTACTCCAATCCACACATGCTGCTCTACTGTAGCTACCAATGATCACCTCTTATGAGGCACCCTCACATCTATAACATCAAACACTCGGCCACCTCCACCATCATCTCCTCCTCCACCCCCATCTCCACCATCATCTCCTCCTCCACCCTCATCTCCTCCACCATCTCCATCTCCATCTCCCTCCTCATCATCACTACTCTCCACATCCTCCAAATCCACCTCCACCTCCTCATCTCCCTCATCCCTCCTCTGTCAGTGCCCGTGAGCAACTGCCGTCTCCACCTCACCTACTATCAAAACTAGCTCATCTGGAATGGAAATATGAGGGAATGGATGTAACATGAGATAATAGGCATACTCCTTAGTAATTAGAGCCTCGACGATATCATGATACATCTCCCAAACAATGGCCAACAGATCCTGATACTCTTGCACTGTAGCATCATAGGAAAAGCAAGGTCCCCACTCAGTGGCATCTATCTGATGACGCCCATAATGTGCAACACCCTGGGGAATTCCCTGTACTCTACCATACTATCTAAGCACCCTTGACAAAAATATCTCAATGACAACATGTCCTACCAATCAGGTACATGGAATGGCATAGGTATGGAATATCTATATCATCATTGGCTAATGCTCGCAAGCGAGGTAGGGCCGCCATGTAATTGACTCTACATCATCAAGAACTCTCCTCCAATGCTCCAGTTTACCTAGTCTAGGCCGAGTAACTAGACTTGCATATGCATGAACGTATGGCCTTAGGATAGGTCACTGTCTGACTGGAACTGAACAAGTGACCGCGATATGCTCCCACACCCACACTTGAAGTAATGTAACTCCTGAAGACAAACTAGCTCCTCTGAGGTAGACCACCTAATGCAAATTGTGGTATAGATGGGCAAGCATGCACATACCCCATGCATATCTGGTACCATGGATGGTCATACTCTCCAAAAAATGACCCCACCCAACTAATAGTCCCTTTGACCTATGATCAAGACAAATGAACCCTCTAATAAAACCAACAAGTACTGATGGAAAGGTGGCATATGCATCAACCATCTCTCGCCATGGAATCTCGTATCCACAAATCCTATCATCTTGGAAAAATCGGCGCAGTGCATTGGTCCCACCCTGCTAAGAAGAATCATAAACTACCAACTCCCCAACAACGAGTATCTACAAGATCCACCATACATCCTTTGGAGTCACAGTCATCTCGCTAGTAGGAAGGTGGAAGGTATCGTGCTCACTATGCCATCTCTCTGCTAAGGCTATCAACAGTCCCCGATTAATCCTAATCAGGGGCATATATAGAAGAAAAGACAAACCACATCATGCGATAATTGCTATCTTAGGCTGTGCTAGTTGCAGTATCAAATCAAATGTCCTAGGAAACCGCTCTCGAATTTGTAAGTTCATCAAAGACTCCTATCATCACAGAATATCGAAAGTCAGTAATCTTTGTCAAATTAACAAACATCAATCAACCTATCAAATCTAATCAGCTCTAGTGAGATTTTGATCAAATCTCGTGAGCAAACTATCACTGAACCTTTCCTATCATGAGGTCAATCAATCATCCTCACCTATCATGAGGTCAATCAATCATCCTCGTCAATCATGAGGACAATCATCAATTTATCATTGCACCTCACCTATCATGAGGTCAATCAATCAACCTCGCCTATCATGAGGTCAATCAGTCAACCTCACCTATCATGAGGATAATTATCATCAATCAATTATTGAATCTCACCTATCATGAGATCAATATACATCAAACCTATAAGGAAAATCAATCAATTTATTGAATCTCACCTATCATGAGATCAATACACATCAAACCTATCAAAAACATCAATCAACATCAACAATGAATCAAAAGTTAGGCTGACGTGATCAAAAATTTATCAAAATCAAGAAGTTAATTGATAAATACATCTTTCTATCTTCAAAGCGCTAAAATAGTGATTCAATGTGCTATTAAAACTCTTCAATGTGCCAAAACAGGAAACCATTTTGCTAAATCAATGTATGCACCATTTAAGGACTTTGATGCACTAATTTAGGTGACCAATGCGTTGAATTAGTCAATGTGCCATTTTAGCCTATCTATGCGCTAATCTAGATCACCTATGCACCATCCCTGTCTATGCACTAAACTAGGAGGTCGATGCGCCAAAAAATCTATCCTATGCGCTAAAATTGTCTATGCGCTATTTCTATGGATGCGCTACTACAAAATTCCTATGCACTAAAGTGATGTGTGCATGCGCTAAAATAGAGAAAAACCGAATTCAAATGGAAAAAAATGCAAAAAATTGAAAAGCATGAATTACGAGGAGGTTCTAGGGTACCTAACGGAGGTCTGTAAGTGGCCGACCGATGGTGACGACACACACGCTCGAAACAGTGAGTGTGATATGGAATGGACATTTTTCTCTAAGATTGCACTCACTCTCAAAATTCAGAACTCACAATGCACAAATGAATTTGAAAATCCATCTTTTTAGCTCTTTATAGAGTGATTAAGGTGGGATTTTTGGTGGGATTAATTATTTTAATTTCTAGGAGGCTCAATCATCAATTTCACATTTGGCGGACTATACATCATTTTCGGGACATAAATCAATTTTGCATCATTCAAATTGAAAATCTTTATCAAATCATCAAAAAATCATAAAAATTTGAAAAATTCTGAAAAAATCCAAAAAAAATCAAAATTCATCGATTTATCTCCCAAGGGGGCATATATCCATCATCACTTGAAAATCAATGTCTAGGGCATATCAATTTTTTTTTGTCAGTACTAGTAGCAGCAACAAAGTTTTGTTTGAAGCAATGCATAAACACATCACTTCAAAGAGGGGAAAAATGTATACACCTAAAAATGGTCTGGATAATCTAATTAATTAAATACAATTTATTTGATTAATTAACCCTTCAATTCATCTACTATTAAATAAATAGAAATATTTATTTATATAGTTCACATTTAATTCTTCTATCTTTATCATATTATTTAATTATTATTATCAAATTCTTCTATAATTATCTATTCTATCTTATTCACATCATTCTATTTTAATTAAATAAATAAGTTTATATACTTTGTTTTATTTGATCACCAAATTTCTTCCTAAATTGAATAAATCCAAATATTCAATCAAAGCCTATTTCTACAGCTATTTCCTCTTTTCACTCATCATTACGCACCAACAAAATTGGATATTTCATGTCTAATTAATTCAACTCTGCCTTCACAGACAAATTTGGAGACAAATTGGAGACAAATTATAGGAAAACTTCTTCATCTTCTTCCATTGATTCTTCCTATCATTTGGCAAAATGTTTTTGTGGGGAGGAACAATCTCCATAATCATCTCAGATTTCTTCATCCTTCACCATTCAATCTTTCAAATCAAATCCATACCCTTACCTATTGCCACATCACAAATATGCTATCGTGAATCTATAAATACAGCTTCTTTCCACAGGAAATCGATCCCAACTTTGTGCAATCTTACTCTACATAAATAACATTAGAAGCATTTGAGCAATTATCATATTAGTAAAGTAGCAATCATCATTGTAGAATCATATTAGAATCATCTTAGTTTTATAATCATGGCTCTTCATATAGCTGCATCTTAGTTTCTTTTATCAACTTCATGTCAATTTCATCTACATGATTTCATCATATCATTTATAAATTATCATATAGGATTTGATTCCTGCATCTTACATAATCTCATTCTCTAGATTGACATTTTAACAGTCACAATGCTTACAAAGTCTAAGAGCCCCTATGATTTAATAAATCTTTGGAGTTAGAGAACAATTAGACGCTTTCAATGGATTAATGCTTTAATTAGTTTAATTGTTGTTTAAATCTATTGATATAATGTCTTATTGATTGTGTTTTTTATTCCTTTACACATATTTTACTCACAAAATTACTATATTTCATGTTCTGTGACTCAAAACTTCTTCCTACCTTTATTTTATAGTTGACATGTCTCTCCATTATATGCTAGACAATACTTTAATTTCTTATGTTATCATTCAAATAGATTAAACTCTACTGTTACATGTTTTCACTATGCAATACATTGTATGCTAGAAAATAATTTACCTTCTTATGTTACCATTTAAATAGATTAAACTCTACTATTACACATTTTTACTATGCAACATATTAGCAATATAAAACATATATGTTCTGAAAGGGAAAGTTGCTACTACAAAAGTTGCATTTCAATTTGACATACTTGGTTGGCCACTAAAATTTATTTGACAAATTTTATAATGTGTTTCTATTTTTCTTATTTTCTTACACAAAGAAGAGTAGCAGGCCTATTCCATGCAATAGAAAAAGACATGAATTCAGTTGATAACTTGATTAAGTTCTCTTTTGACTACTGTCCCAGTTACTAAGTTTCTGTGGATAAATCAATAAGCAATAGCATAATAGGCATGTTCACAATTGCATTTGCTGAATTTTCTTTTCAACATATTTTCTATGTTTGAAAGTTATAGTTTACTTCTTCTTCTATTAGTTATAGTAGGACTATTATTCATTCTCATATAAGTAAAATAGGAAAATAGTGAGACATTATATATTGTCACAAATATTTAATCAATGTATGCAATATGTGCAAGGAAAGAAGACCCAAAAATTTGTTGACAAACATGACATCTTGCTATTAATCAAACACAACATTCCTAAACAACAATGCCTCTCTATGCTTTGACATCCTCCACACATTGCACAAATGAACCAAATGTATCAATGCTCAAAATATAATGACCTTTACATGTAAACATGTAACAACGTCCACTTGAATCTACAAATCCTCTAAACAACATTTTGCAAACCAATTCTTATAACTTACCCAAGCTTTGTTATCTATTATTAAATATGCTATTAGCTCTTGCAATAGTAACTTGCAATAGTAACTTGTTGCAACTGTATACATTCTACAAAGTCACTTCAATAACATCCCTTCTCCTAGTATGAGTACTTCTCTCCTACTGATATGTCATAGACAGCTGGTGAAAACAAAAGTAGACAATGCAAAGTTAATTCATGAAATATGAGGCGTGCTGGTTTGTGCTTATTGTTTGTTGAGAAGCTTACATGTTTTTGGCTATGGGTTACCCTTTTCAACATTTTGTAAATTAATTGGTATGGCCCAGTAGAGTTTGTTAGCTATTAAATATTTGTGAAAATACATAGAGTTCTATTCTGCTAATTTACTTAAACAAAAATGAGTAGTAGACTTGCTGACATTTAATGCATTAGTTGTAGATTAATTGAAAAGCCTGCCATTTCCAATGTACATTATACAATTTCAACAGTGAACTTCTTTGGTCGCAACAGTGACTTGCCTTTGACCAAAATGCCATGCACATGAAGTGCATGATGGCAATAAAGCTGGCACAATTTGCATTCAATTATTAATTTTATCATTTTCATTTGTAATACTTGCTTGGCCAATGAAATTTGATTGTCTTGTAGTAGGTCTACTATTGATTTTAGTTTCAGTAAATTAGAAAAATATGGGAACATTATATACTTGGCATTTATGAACATATTTTTTATGTTTGAAAAGCATTATTTATCTATTTTGCTAGTGGTATGGAGCAATCCCATTAACTGGTAGTATGTGAATTGTGAACAACTGTAAACGGTAATGCTTGTGTATGATTTGCTATGCTGCACATGTTGTAAATGTCAAATGAGTGCATGGATGGTGAGAATGGCAAGAGTGTTACATGTGAACATGTGAGAATATAGACTTGGAACAAATTTGTCTATTGATTGATGCATTAGAATAGTATTATGTTGTTTCTATATAGAGAAATATTGTTTTAGATCTAGTCCACTATAGAGACTTACAATGCATTAATTGTAGCTTGACTACTTTGATAGGCACTAGCCTAATAGAAAAGCCTGTAAAATTTGGATTTAATGACTAGATGTTTGCAAAAATCCATTGCGTTGTTCTATTTCACTTCAATATGTATCATTTTGCTGGAAAAGTTGGCACAATTTGCATTTAGACATTAAATATTTGCATCAATCTAGTCTTCTCTTTTTTGCTATGCTTTGGTTGCTGGCTCTTTCGTCTATATCACTATATCTCATGTTCTGTGACTTAAAACTTTTTGTTGTTTTTGTTTTGCAGTTGACATCTTTTCCCTTTATATGCTAGACAATACTTTACTTTCTTATGTTTTAGTTTAAATGGATTAAATTCCAGTGATGCAACTTTTTAGTATGCAATATTTTAGCAATACAAAACATGCATGTTTTTAAAGGGTAAGTTGCTATTGCATATATTGCATTTGAATTTGTCATACTTAGTTGGCCAATGAAATTTATTTGACAAATTTTATAATGTGTTTCTATTTCACTTATTTTCTTATACAAAGAGGAATGCAAACCTATTGTATGCAATAGAGAGATAGATAGATGATATATTTGAGACATGAAATATTAAGTTGATACTCTGTTTGAGCTGCATTATTGCATGTCGGTACACACATACTTAATTCATGAAATCTTAGACGAGTGTTGGGTTTTGTTTGTGCTTAATCTCATTTGTTAAAAACCTTGTGGGTTTTTTAGCTCTTGGTTGTACTTTTGCATGTTGGTTATTTTGAAAAAGTGCACTGCTGGCAAATGGCTTGGCTATGTTTATGAAACTTGATATCTCTGTGGCTACACATTCAATGAGCGCATAGCTAATTCATGAAATCTTAGGCTAGTATTGGGTTTTGTTTGTGCTTATTCTTGTTTCATTATAGATTGTTGAAAAGCTTGTGGGTTTCTTACCTATTTGTTGCATTTTTTCATGTGGGTCCATGTGCAGTTTGACTACAACATTTTTGCAATGGGAAAAAATTAGACAAATTCAAACGATTTGCATAATTTTTCCACACATTTCAAGAATCAAAATTTCTTGCAAATAAATGTGCAAAAGCATTTGATACTCTGACCTTCCACTCTCTACCTCAAGAATCAAATGTCTTTGTAGCTCTACAGATCTTTGTCTCCACTCCAATCCCAAAAAATGGTTCTTGTTACAAGGACAATATTAACAAAATGTAGTCAATGCATTCACACTTAACAAGACCTTGCCCAGGCCAATTAGTTTTCCACATGTTGTCTGTTTCTATATGCTTCTGAATTAGGTTCTACTAAATACTCTAATTTCTTCAAGATTGAATCTCTAATACTTTACAAACCAATAACAACTCACCTCTATCATATCCTCCAAAACTTAGTTCTTCTTCAGCAAATGTCCTATGCCTTTTAAACAATAAAAAATTTCTTTCTACCTCAAGGTTCGTCACAAAACTTGGAGACCATAATCTTATGCATTCATCAAAGGAAAAAATTCTTCCCGGTCTATATTCTTCCACGTTTACATCTAAGACCTTTGCCATTTTCACTATCTATGCACAAAGCCGATGCCTGGAAGCTATCCACCACACCGAAGCATAGAAAAACATTCCCATTTACAACTGTTTATCATTTACACATTACGAGGTATTGGAAATGCTCAAAACTACTAGCCTTAGTGTACTATTTTTGGCGCGACTTCTCGGGTTGTTTGTTTGTTTTCCATACTTGATAAGTACAAGTGTTAGAGGGGAAACTGAACGGTTTGACCAAGGTCTTGTGGATCGTGGGTGCGAGATGTGTTGGAGGGTTGGTGGGTACACATGTAGTGAATACATAGTTAATTCATGAAATCTTAGCCGACTACTGGGTTTTGTTTGTGCTTAATAAAGTTACAAAAATATACTATTTGCAAAGGAAATTTAGTTTTCAGCATTTTTAATTAATTTAACTTATTAATGTTAGTCAAATCATAAGATAGTTTGTAATTACTACTAAATAATTTATCTTATTGGCAAATTCTTTCACAAAATTATTTCAATTTGTAATTATAAAAACTAATTAATATCATTTATTCATGCAAACTAAAATTTGTACTTATTTACAAAAATTATCAACTTGTAACTTTTTTCCTAAATAATTAGTAATAATTTATTTTATATTCAAAAGAAAATTAGTATTATTATTATTTATAATTTTTCGCAATGGTCTAAATTATTTTACTAAAGGAAATCTTCATTTACAAATAGTATTATAAATTATTTAATTTATATTCAAAAGAAAATTCATATTAATTAACATATTCCTGCGAAGTAATGGGCACTTATTTTTTAAATTATTTAGTCCTAGTTACTATATTTGGAAACAATAATTTGATTTGATTTGATTTAAATATATACTTTCCTACCGCTAGTTAATTAATTTTCTAATTTGGAAATGCATATATAATCAGTATTCCCTTATTGTTTTTTTTTTAATGTTTTCTCCAAACTAATTTTCTATTAATACAAAAATAATTAGATTCATTTTAGACCAATTAGTTTAATTTTATCTTACCAAAATTTTAATTTATATTATAAGGTAATTAGATTCATTTTCAAGCAATTAGTTGAATATTATCTAACACAGGTAACTATTTTTTTTACAAGTAATAATTTGAATCTACCTTACAAAGTAATTAAATTCATTTACGAAGAATTACTACTACTATGAATTACTTACAAATGTTTAGTATCATATTTGGTCAGCTTTATTACACAATTGTTCAAACAAGTTCTACTAATCAAGACCAAACTCTATGCTTTATATTTCACTTCCCAAATCAAATACTATTCCATTCCATTTGTTCTTGCTTCAACATATTTCCATTCAATATGAATTCGATCACAATATTTATAGAGCCACATATTAATTTTCAATGTTAATTCATTGCTCCAATTCAATATTTGTATGGTTTTTAAGTAATCTTATATCATATTATAAAACATTCACAATAATAATCAATTAGTTTTTGCATGCCTAATCTAAACAACCAAAACAAATAAAAACAACTCACTACTCAACAAAAAAATAAAAATAAAATCAAAACTAAAATATAATAATTAACAAAAATTACATTAATTTTTTTTGACTTATTTAAACTTATATATATTTTATTTCAACTCTACTAAACTCTAATTACAATACTACAAAGGAAAATACTAAAACTTGAAAGCTCTTTGCTACACAACAACGCACTGCGTCACTTGTTTTAAAAATATAAAGATAACAAGGAGTTTTACTTTAAGAAATTATTTGAAATATTTTTTAATATTAGTTTTGGAACCTTTGAAACTAAATTATAATGGTGAATATTGAAATAATTTCATATATCAAGCTATTTTATTTATGTTAAAATTTAAATTTCATGATTGAACGTAATTTTTATTTGTTTACATTGTGAGAATGTTCTCTTGTAGCCATTGGGGAATTGCCTACTCCTATCTTGCATTTGGTAATATTATGTTAACAATTGTATGCATTAATGATTTCAACTACATTGTAGGCAATAGTGTATGCAAATGTTTTTTTTTTGTATTATATAAAAAAAGCTAAGTTACTATAAACACATGATTACAAATTTGTGACTAATGTCTCTTTTTCCTTCATCCTTATGGTAAGTACTTAAATTTACATTAAACATAGTAGTCTTCATTTCTCTAAAAAAAATAGCAATACTTCTCTTCAACTTTTAACTCTACTAACTTATTGTTTAAATAATGTGTTGAAGATAGACATACCTTCCAAAATATAAAAACAAATATAGAATATTTAATCAAACAAAAATTTTTATCATAAAAAATGAAGTAAGTTAAATATTTAAATAGGAATAAAATGAACTTCTCTTCTAATTTATTGTAATCATTACTAGGAGTAAACTTAATCAACATAATAAAATTGAGCTGCTAAACAATGACAAGAATAAACATGGTAGAAGAGATGAAAAGACCTCTATTTTTCAAATCTAAAGAATTAATAGCTATCTTCCATATGTTTGAGCTTGACCATCCTTAGTCCATCCTTTTTCCTTTACTTTGAATTTACATTGCATAATTTTACAACAAAAGATATTAATAAATATAAAATAATGAAAGGAAATGCATACATGGAGATGATATTGCATGCCTTCATTGTCTTGTGGCATTAAACTATTATATTTGCAAAAGGATTCAATAGTAAACATAGTTAAAAAAAAATATATAATGAATATACATAATGCACTTTTGTATTTCTATATTGAAACATAGGTTGTGTAATATAGAGGGCTTGTAACAATCTTTTCAGTGTTGCAAGGTAGCTCAATTTATTTTACATGTAAAAGATATTAGAAAAATATTGACTAATGGAAGGAATTATATATAGGTAGAAGAATACTACATGCCTTAATTGTACCATGATATTGCACTGTTCAATTTGCAAGCAAATTCAAACATAATATAAGCATTTTATATGTTATGAACAAATATTAAGGAACCTTTACACTTTGAAATTGAATGGTTAAAAATGGTACTTTTGAAGACATCTTGTATTGTAAATCACTCTCACATTTCTTCTCATCTGACCATTCTTCCATTGATGGTGTACTACCATTAATCACTTTTCCATGTCTATGCCTTGTTGAGTCTCATGTACAAGATCGAGCTTAGTAACAAAGAATTTGTTGTCATAAAAAATATTTGGAGTTACAAGAATAACTTAATCGAAAAATTCCATGACCTTTGAGAGAATCTGAAGTTTAAGGTAGAGACCTAAGAGATGATCTTGCACAAGAACATTTCCAAGTTATATTGTTGCTTCACTAATGGCGACTCAAATTTTCCTTTCTAGGAGAATATTTCCTTCTAGTGTATGGGTGAATGATCTCCCTTTAATGGATAGCTTAGTATTAATAGAAATTTGAACCCTTCAGGGCCAAAATTAAAAATGAATCTAATTTCAAATCAGGCCTGAACACCAAATTTTGTTAAGCTCAATCATAGAAAGCCTTCATGAATACATATATATTTAAGAAAATAATGCCAAAGCTCATGGAATTTTGATGATCATATTGTAAATATGAAATAAATAGCTAAATTTGAATCTCAATACTTTCTCAAATTGAGCTTTCAAGCCTAGTTTTACATCTTATGCAACTTAACATTCAACTCTGGACTCTAAATTTTATGAGCTTTAGATATTTGAATTGTCAAATTGTAAAATAATTTTCTATCTTGTCCCCAAACCTTGAGAGATGCTAATGACTTAAATTTTTGTATCTAAAATGCATATTTGTTAAATCTTTAAACCTTATTGATACAAAAACTGTTGGTGTAATTAATTAAATATTTAATTACACTAGCATAAGTTTACTTAGGCATTATATTTAATTGTTTTCCTAGGTTGCATTATTAGAAAATCATTGATAATATGGTCATTACCCTTTCCATGTATTCAGGAGATAAGATTCCTTCTAGAATATCATCTAGAACTTATCTCTATCACTTCATTTTTCCCTAGGTGGGTTGTTAGGGTTTACATGTTGTCACATGTTGTTTGATCAAGACACTTGGAAACATTATATTTCATTCTAGATTTCTCTCTTTCCTATTTAATCAGGGCATATGTACATTTATAAATCATATCTCATAATAGAACCTCTATTTGAATGCCTTTGTTGCAACACTTTATGTGTGGGTGAATATCTTCTTGGTAAAGGTCCTCTTGAAGACTATAGCTTCATAGGGACATTGTGCATCCATCATTTCAACATGGTATAATAACGTTTCCATTGAAAGTTCATCCCAGTATCAAGGAAGTTGGCTAGTAAGATTCTTTGTAGGCTTGAAGGTTTTTCTTTGTAGGCTAGTTGGATCTTCCTAGGGACCAAGCTGATTTTTGGTGCATATCAGGCTCTCTCTGACCTCACCACTGTGCTCAGAAGGCCTCAAAACCTATAGATCACCTGCTTATTTGTCAAAATCAAAGATATATCACTGGGTGCCATTAGAGGTATTTTTTAGGGTTTGCAAATTTATTTTACTATCCATACAATCTGCAGTAAAAAAATCACCCTTTGTAGTTGTCCTCTATGGATTTTTTTTTAGATCAGTGGGCATTTTTTATTTCAAAAAAAGGGCTATTTTTTCTAAAGTTTTTGGTAAAAATCAAATTATCGAGCGACCTGGTATTAAAATAGCAGTCAACATCAAAGGGGTTTAACTTTTCCCCATGGGCTATAGTTCATTTTCTCAGTTAGTATTGATATATTTTTTGCATATTATATTTATATTTATCGGTATTTTTATTACATTTTGAATTGCATTTTGCAATATTCAAAAGTTTTGGTTTTTCCATCAGCATTTGTCTTTTCACCAATCTACAGAGAAGTCATGTGTCAGTTGCATTGATTACCGCCGGTCAGGGACACATCCTCGTGTCACCCACCGTCATCATCGATCGTCTTTCATCCGTCTTTGACACTTTGACATTCCATCCACCGTCGTTGGTATCACCAACATCGACTATGCACTACCCCTGATCAAGCCCCTTCCGGTCATAACAGGAACTGAAGGTCCCACTTGCTTCTTAGTGGTGCCACCTTGCACCGGCTGTGTCACCAGATCACCACCTAGTCCTCACTCCCACGTCACCCATTAGGCGAAGCTTTTTTTTAAACTACTAGAATTGCCCACGATCATATTGGAGACCAAGGGCCAAATTTTTTTAGCCCCTGGGGCTAATTTTTTGTTCCTGGTTAGCCTGTGTAATTCCAAAACAACAATGATCTTCTGAGGGCCGTAAATTTTTCCCACAATCTCAAAATCCAACAAACAAGATATCATTGTAAAGGTGTTGAATTCTACTTTCTAGTGGTGCCTTTTATTTTTTAGTATTTTTTTGCCATCAAAAGTTTTAGTCAGTTGAAGTGAAAACCATAGTTCAAAATTGAAAGGCGATATCTCCTCATCAGATTGTCAAAAATTTGTCATTCCAGTGGCATCAAGGAGGTATTCTAGTGTTTTTTTCACCAGTCCTTTCATTTCTTTCAGATTCAATACCAGGTGATTTGCTTTGGTTGTTTGTCACTTTGAGGACTTTTCATCATTACTTGGGTATCCTAAATTTTGGATGAAGTTGTTTTGCATCAAGGGGCTTCATTTCAGTTGCAATTTGATATATCAGAGTCTTCACAAGCATTTCTTTTAGATATCTTTTTTCTTGTTCTTGGTTCTTTCTCTAATGGCCAATACAGATTTTGAAATCCTGACACCCCACCACTATCACATGTGGAAAGTAAGCATGCAACATCTCCTCTGGTCAAAAGTTTTATGGTCAACTTTGAATGAAAATCAACCCCATTTGACCCTAGAGTATGAGAAGTTTCAACATTGTATCAAGTGTGAGGAAGCCATGGGAGTGATTTCTCTCCACGTTTTTGTGTCACCAAAAAATGTATAGTTGACATTTTTGTGCTCACTTGAGTCTTTCTAATGGGATTTGGCTTGATTTTTGCTTGAGTATAATGTTGAAATGTGGCCAAAACATTCACATTAGGTTCTAAACATTCAATTTAGGATGTCTTGTGAAGGTGTTGTGAAGTGTTGTAAAACATTTCTACACTTTTCTAGACTCTATTCATTACAATTCACCTAAAAATCACCTTTTCATCACTAATTAAGTCCTATTTTGAAGTGTTGTAAAGTCTTGTAACAAGATTTCACACTTTTCTAGGCTTAATTTCACTAATTCAACCCTTTCTCATGTCTAAATGACCCCTTAATACACTTTCCGACTGTTTTCAAGTGTGTTGTTAAGGATATTCCCGTTGGACTGTAAGTTTTAATGCCCCAAAATTCCTGACACCTACTTAATTTTCTTAAGTGGGACTAAGTCACTAATAGGGGTGACTTAGTCCTTTTTGGCACAAAACTCAAAATAATTTCAAAATTGTAGTGGGATTTTGTCCTCTAACCCTTGAGGTCAGCCTGTGATGTGTTACTTTCGAGAAATTTTGATAAAATCAGGTATAAATAAGGGTTTTTCACCTCATTTTACATCTCCTCCTACATTCTCCTAATTCACAAGCATTCAAGCATTCATAAAAGCATTGAAGAAAATCAAGCATTATTGAGTCAAGCTATTGAAGGTCTAAATTGCACATCTTCAGATTTTGAACATTCATGGTGTGGTAAGTTTATGAAATTTGCATGTTATCTATTTATCACTCTTTTTATATCATTTCATTATTTACGGTTTGATTACCAAAGTGGGGTTTGACCAAGGAAAACCCCTATCCTCTAACCCTCAACCATTTTCCCCCTTTTGCATGTGACTTTTGTATGTAGATTTATCAAGAAATAGGTGTTGAAAAGTGATCAAAAAGTGCACAAAGTCAACCTAGTCAAGACAACCCTAATTTATACTTGGAGAAGATTTTCTGCCCTGTTTTCTATAGAATCAAGTACAACCACCTATCAGGAAAGAGAGTACAAATCAAAGACTTCTAGATTTTGTCGAGAATTCCTTGAGATTTGCAAGAGGACTAAGTCGCCACTAGTGGTGAATTAGTCCCACTTTCGGGCTTGAAATCTGATTTTGACATTTCTGGATACCCATTTGGCAGATTCCTGTTCTGACAAAGTTTCTTGAAATGGGGACTAAGTCACCCCAACTGGCCTAAGTGTCCCGGTCAACATTTCACTCAAATTTCTAGAATTCCAGAATCTTCCAGCATTAGACTTCTGATTCTAGGTGCACCTCTTCTTTTCTATTATGTCATTTCATCATTTAATTGCATTTCTTAGGCATTTTTGCATATCACATTGTGTTTTCCAAAATTTAACATTTTCATAGTTTTGCATCATTAAATCATTCCATTTTTAGATTATTGCATTAGGAAATCTTAATTAGACACATTTCATCCCCCATTACATAAATCTTTGAGTGTAAACAATAGATTCTTTTAACCCTATTCCTTCCTTTTTAGGTGAAACATCCTAGAAGGGTAAGTGTCCAATAAGGTTCATAATTTTTTTTTTTTACAGTTTCCAATTCCTTGTTCTTCCACATTGAGGGGTGCTCCACTCCAATGTAGGCATTGGATAAGCTAAAAGATTTTTTTTTTTCAGTAAGTGATGTTTTTGCACTTCAATTAGAGCGGGAACTAGCATCTATTTCAGTTGATTCATTTCCCTCCATAGAAGATTATTTGGTGAAATTCAAATCTTTGAGGACACAATTTTCAGGGTGTGGGAAAGAAAAAATGGATAAGGAATGCATTTTTTATGATCTTGTCTAAATTGAAAGGCTCTTTTTCCTATTTTTCTACTTCCTTTTACTCTTGGAGACAATTTTGTGATGCCTTCTTTTGAGACTTTTTGTGAGTGGTTGACAAGGGAATAGTCCAAACTCAACAATAATGATTCTTCCTCAAAGTATCATGCTCTAGTTGTAGCACCATCTAAAGGGAAAGGAAAGAACAAAGGAAAGTCAAAGACATGATCTAGTGAAGCATCACATCAAAAGGAAGACAAGCCTAAGAAGGAGAGGCCCAAATGCAGTTTTGGCAATGGGCTTGGACATTGTGAAGAGACATGCTTCAAGAAGGAGATTTATGAGTTGAGACAGATTCTTCAGGATCAAAACATCACTCTTCCTCCTTCTTCCATCAAATCACACCACTCTTCTTCACATGAGGAGTCCTCTTCAGGTATTAAAGGTATTGCCACAATAGATATCCATGGCAAGGGACATGCTTTAATCACTACCCTAGTTGATAGACGAGAGGGATGGGTCATTGAATTAGGAGATTCTCGACATGTTACCAGTTCTTGTGATCATATCCTTTGGGATACATGAGACCTCCAGAGTTTGACAAGATGTTCATAGAAAATGCTAACATTGTTCATGTAGCTACTCTTTGTGATGTCACTTTGGATGGGGCGCATTTACATGATGTTGCTTACATTCCATAAATGGCTCATAATCTACTTTTTGTTTATCAACTTGCACAGGAGGATCTATACATTGAGTTTACATCCGAGTTAGAAATAATTAGGGATGAGTTTGATACACTCATTTCCTATGGTGAAGTTGATGATCAATCCAGGGTGTACAAGTTCTCTAAGTTTTGGGATTGTGAAAATCAACTAGTTCCTGATTCTCTAGATTCTAGGGTAGGAAGCAGTTCTCCTCCACCTCGCCAGGGTTGTGGTGGTTGGATTGAATTGGCTCTTCTTTTGGCACCATATTCTTCATCTCCTACCTCTCTGTTGAGATTTGGTTCAGCAAAGTAGGGCTCATTCTCTTCTTCATATTTGTGGCATCCAGATGGGTTCATGACATGTCTTGTTGACTTGGCTCACCATTTCTCCACAAGATTTGAAGATGTTCTTGAGGGGACCACTCTCCTTTAAGGGGGGATATCTAGTCTCCTATTTTTTCCATATTTTGTATTTTTGTGATGGTTGTAGTTCTTGGGGGGTATGATGTTGAGACCTCCAATCATCACTCTTCCATCACTTTTATGCATTTCATCTCCTTTTTGGAGAGGGGTTTTCTTCCTACTGGGTTTTCCCCTTTTCTCCGTTTGTGGGAGTTTAGTTGCATTTCATATCATTTGTAAATGGGTACCTAAAATGGACATTATATTGCGAGGACCCATCATCCATTGCATAATCATTGCATAATAATTTCCTCCCTAAGTTTCACTTATGGGGGTTGGTGTTGGTGTAATTAATTATTTAATTACACTAGCATAAGTTTACTTAGGAATTATATTTAATTATTTTCCTAGGTTGCATTATTAGAAAATTATTAATAATGGGGTTATTACCCTTTCCATGTATTTCAAAGATAATATTCCTTCTAGAGTATCATCTAGAACTTATCTCTATCACTTCATCTTTCCCTAGGTAGGTTGTTAGGGTTTACATGTTACATGTTGTTTGATCAAGACACTTGGAAATATCATATTGCATTCTAGATTTCTCTCTTGCCTATTTAATTAGGGAATATATACATTTGTAAATCATATCTCATAATAGAATCTCTATTTGAATGCCTTTGTTGCAACACTTTCTATGTGGGTGAATCTCTTCTTGGAAAAGGTCCTCTTGAAGATTGCAGCTTCATATGGACATTGTGCATCCATCATTTCAACAAAAAACGCTATTTGAAAATGGTTAGCTTGGAGAGATCTTAATAGATGGAGATAAAGTTTATTCTAACAGCCTAGTGATCCTATATATTTTTACCTTCTTTTTGCATTTTCTTTCTCTTATTTTTTATCTATAATACCAAGAATAATCTCAGGTGATAGTTGCATAAACCTGTTTGGATGGCTTTGACAACCTAAATTGGGATCCTACAACTTTGTAAATACTGAATAGAAAGAAAACAAGGCTAAGGATAGTAATTTATTAAGACTCAAAGAACACTTTGTACAAAAACTTTAAGGTAAGGGTGTAAATGCAAGAAATGTACTACACAAAAGAGATTTTCTCTTCTTGAATCATGTGGAAGGAAAAACTAGTAAAATATGTTTATACTATTACCAAATAAATATGGTTTGACCACTAACCCTTCAAATAAAACTAAGCTTGGATAACCTAAGTTCATGCATTTGATCAAGACATTAGTCACTAGCAAAGAAAAAATCAAATAACACCAACTTTTATCTGCAGGCATTAGATTCAACAATTTTTAAATATTTTCTTTCAAATCCAATGAATGAGGCAACATTAGTGTATACTAATATAATATTAGCTTTCCAATAAAAAGGTTAACTTACTTAATTAAGTGTTCAAAACAATTTTTTTGGCATGGCATATTTAACTATCTCAACTATTGTATTGAAATTCTTGAAAGAATTTGACTTGAAACTCATACTATATAGCATCTCAATTCTCTATTAACAAAGGAAAAATGTATGGATATTTAGATTAGAAAATACTTGGTAAGTAATAGACACCATTGGATCATGCAATGAAGTCCTTTGAATATTTTTGTCCATTCACTCTTATTCAACTTCTTTTTCCAGGTTTGATTTAAGTAGGAACAAATGTCCTGATGACTGGTAAGGGTATTGCAGACCTTATTTGCACTTAATTTGGAGAGATTGGAACCATCACTCCACCTGAAATATTTGAATTGATTAGATTCCACAACAAGGTTAGCCTTGTCAGGAATCTCCTTACATGCCTCTTTTAGGACGAAGAATGTTCTCCAATTAGTTGCGGGCAATTTGAATTCAGTACTAAGTTGATTCCATTCTTTTAGACCCTCATCATCCATAATATCTGCAAGATACTTGATGCCTTTATTTTCCTAGGTCTTTGCCGAGCATCCTTGCTTAAGTGCAACTAGTTTACCATTGTGGAATAAGTTCCACCATATTGACCTATGACCATAGACTATGCTATCCGAGAAGGCTTGAGAGTTTTGGATATTCCATTTTATGTATTCCCAGGCCTTCCATATACTCTTGAAGAACACCAACCCCTCGTGCCTTATTGCATGCTTTTTGCATATGAGATCACACAGTGGAAGTCCTTTCCATGCCTTAGCATGTTTAGGCACTCCCCTTTCAATGTTATTTCTTATCAGTACTTTCCATGGCTCATCCCCCTCAAGAGCTTTTGAGATCCATTTTGAGGCCAATGCTATACCTTGCAGTTTGAGATCCTTCAAACCCAGACTACCTTCAACCTTGCTTCTACAACACCATTCCCACTTTACAACATGTTTCTTGTTCTTTCCTTTCCCATCCAACCATAAGAATTTTCTGATTTTTCTCTAAATTTCCTCAACCTGATAGTTGCTAAACAACTAGACTGAGGAAAAGTAAATGTTGTAGGAGGCAAGCATTTTCTGGCAGATCTGTATTCTTCCAGCTAGAGAAAGGAACTATCTATTCCAATTACCAATATTTTTGTCAATCTTTCCATGTATCCAAAGCCACATTTCCTTTATATTTGGACTTACAACAGAGGGTATACCAAGGTATCTAATCTAATTTTGAGGTCCACCCCATTGCATGCCAAACCTAACTAGCCAATCTGAGGGCTCTTCTTTCCAGCCTAGCATGATTGATTTTGCAATTGAGACTTTTTCCCTAGAGGTAGCACATAATGTGTCAAGCTTTGTCATTAGATTAGAAATGTTGTCTTCATCTAAAAGAGGGAACATGACTATATCATCGACAAATTGAATACTGAGAAGGTCCTCCTGGTTGGGGAGGGATATACTTTTAATTCTTGGTGTGCTTAAATAAGTTCTAAGGATGAAGTGCAAGGCATATGTAGCAATTACAAATAAGGCTGGAGCCAAGGGGCAACCTTGCCTGATGGACCTTTCTAGGGTAATTTCTTCTGTAAGGGACCCATTAATATCAACTTGAGCAACTGCATCCCTGAAGAGGGTAGCAACCATCTTGAAAAAAACTTCTGGGAATCCAAAGGCTTCAAGCATTAAGCTGACAAAATCCCATTCTACTATGTCAGGCTTTCTCAAAGTCTAACAACACCATTGCTGCCTCTTGCTTTGTCACCCTTTCCCAATCCATAGCCTCCCAGTTGGTGATTAGGTTTTCAAGGATGTATCTACCCTTGATGAGCCCCATTTGGGTACTACTTATTAACTATGGAAGGATGCTTACTAGTCTTTTGGCCAATAGTTTAGCAAGGATTTTGTAGGATACATTCAGTAGAGTTATCAATCTCCAATTCTTGATTAGAGACTTATCACCTTCTTTGGGCAGAAAATTTATGATGCTTCTATTGATGTTCTTCCCTAAGGTTCCTTTTTTCAAGGCCTCTTTATAGACAAAGTGAAAATCATCAACTACCCATTACCAGGAGGACATGAAACGGTTCCTGAAAGATGGTGAGAAGGTTAACAAATTGCAAAATGGTTTCAATTACGCAGGCCTTCCTAGTGTTTGGAGCGCCATGGTTGATATTCTCATGAGGTATGTCACTCTTGAAGGGTGTTTCCACTACTTCCATGCTGAACCATAGATTTTTAATAGTGAGGAATGCTATGTCTCTTATGCTCAATTAGGGTCTTTCACCTAATGGAAAGAGATAGATCCCACACCAAAAATCTAGGTGGTTCACTCAAAATAATGTATGTATAATGAAATTATGTCTAAATGCAATGATATAAATGTAGGTAATTGATAAAATTGATTGATTATGAATGCAAAACTAATGAAATGTAGAATGTTTGAAAACACATTGTGATATGCAAAAACACCTAGAAATGAATGCAAAATGTAACATAAATGAATGAAATAGAAAGTGTGCACCTGAGATCTTGTTGGAGACTAGAAATGACTTTTGAAATGCTACTGATCCTAATTTTTAGGCCTAGTGGGACTCATTCGCCATTCTGGGCATATTAGTCTTAGTTCTGTAAAACTATTCTGGAGCCCGTTTTAGACAAATGGGTATCCAAAAATGTAGAAAACCAAAATCAAGCCTGGAAGTGGGACTCATTCACCACCCATAGTGAATGAGTCCACTTTTGAATTTTTGAAGATTCAAAGGCGGAAACAAGAGCCTTTGATCTGCACTTTCTGCCTCTCAAGGTGTCTGGTTCTGAAATTGTTAAATTCGAGCCTGAAGGTGACTTTTTGTTGATGTTTTGCCTTATCCAATGAAGAGCTAACTTCAACACCTTTGAAAATTGATCTTCAATGATTTTTAATTCTTCAAGATTCCTAAATCTGTAAACACACAAGACAAGAGAGAGAAAGGTTGAATGTTAGGGCATGGGGGTTTGCCTTGGTCAAACCCCTTTGTAGGTAATTAAACCAAAATGATGAAAGAATGTAATGAAGCATGAAACAATGAAGTTAGTAGCTTGATATGATGTTATATCTTTGAATTTCTGTAGCAATGGAGGAATATTCTTCCCTTGAATGTCTTAGGAAGCTATCTTGATGACTTGCAATGATGAAACCCTAACTTGCTTGACTTGAAAGAGAAGATAGATGATGAATGGATGATAAGAGATGTGTGAATGAGTTAAGAGATTATGAATTAGGGAAGCTTAGAGACTTGATTTTATAGGAAATTCACCTTATTAGCCTGTAAATTGGATCCTTAAGGCTAACTTGAAGAAAAATTAAACTTAAATCCTAATTTTTCCTGCTCAAAGGTAAAAAATGGCCCAAATGGGACTCATCTTGGGTGAATCAGTCCCACCTGGCAGGGACTCATTCACCACATATGGTGAATTAGTCCCAGAGGGGCTCATTTGCTAGCTGGAAGGTTGGGAGATAAGAAAATTAGGTTTATATAGTAATTTTGTCAGTTATTTCATCAAATATTGCCTTGGGATGCAGAATATGGGGTAATAGGGGCCTATTAATGATGGAGTGAAGGTCAATTAGGGATTGGGACACAAAATTCAATGTGAAAGTGTGATTAAATACACTTTACAACACTAAAATTAGGTCCACACAACCTAGGAAGGCACAATATCCAATGTGAATGTGTAAAACACATTACAACACTAGGTAAAAGTTAAATTTAGTTTACAAGCCTTCTAGATTGATGTGATAATGCAATTAAATACATTTTATAATGTTGAATTAAGGGGAGATGGGTTCATTAAGTCTAGAAAAGCGTGAAAGTCTTTTACAACACTTTACAACACCTTCACAAGACATTGATAAATACACTTGCAAGGGTCCAAGACCTAGTGTGGATGCATAAAATGCCTCACAACACTAAATAAAGGCCTCAATAAGTCTAATTTATCATGAATTATTCCTCAAATCAAGCAAGTTTCCTTTTTTCTATGGTACACATGCCCACCTTTTCCCCATACTTAATCATCTTAGGTACAATATTAATATATGAATTTCTCCTTTTGGATTATGTCTTCGCTTGAGGAGTCTATCAAGAATGTCTAGGCCAAAAGTAAGAAACTTCCCCTTCATCAGGGCCTAATCCTACGTTTATGTAAGTATCATGAGACCTTTCTTCCCTCCCCTACTACTGTGCACAAGAATACTTTAACTATTTTGGACCCCACTATTCCCTCGGGGGACCCCAACCCTTCTATCACTATCGACGAAACTCCTCCTACCGTCTACCATAATACTTAGGAAAATTCCCTGCTAATGATAATACCCCTCCTATCTCTATCAATTGCAAATCCCTGTCAGAGCCTATGCCCACAACCATTTCTTCTAGGTTGGGGGAGTTTGATAACACCAATGATGATGATGATTCATGGAACCCCACCCTGGCTAATTCCCCTGTCCACTCCTCAGCTCAAGGCCACGACTCAGAGGTCCCCAACACCCCACCTGATTCTAACATTAAACCTCATAATTCCCCCAACCTGTGTGCAACTTGGATGAACTTGAGAATGTTCCTAGGCCAATTCATTTTCCTGCCGACCCCATAAGCAAAAAAATGAATGAAATATCTAATACTATCAATGTTCAAAAGGATATTATGAAATGGCTCTTAGGGCAGCTGGTTACTGCTAAGGAGAGGATTCAAATCTTGGAAGGCAAGGTGCTGGAAAAACAGACTACATGACTTGGGGAGGTGGAGAAAAAAAAACATTAGGACATGATCACCTCCTTGGCCAAGTTCTTTGAGAGGTGGGAAAGGTGGGAGAAAGAGCTGGAAATCTTCAGGCCATTGTTGGGTCAGAAGAAGATAAAAAGAGCTTAATGGCTGAAATTGATGCCATTCACCAGACCCAGGAGAAGACCATGAATTGTTTGAGGGTTATCATCGACTACAACAAATAAACTGTGAGAAATACGACCCTCACTCTTTAGGTTTTTCAAGATGAGATAAGAAAGAGCTAGGGGAAACAACTTGCAGATGGGGAGGACAGTGGTCATGTGTAAAAGAAGAAGGGTAAGAAGGTGGACACCTCGACTCGTGATGTTACCAAGGATACCCAAGCCATTCTTCAAGGGCTTGTGACTTTCGAGAAGAAGCTCGAGTTCTTGTCTTAGGAGTGGAATGGGATCGCTGGTCTCAAGCTTTTAGGAGACCTGTAGGTGTCTAATTTCTCATGCTGGTTCCGGTCATGTGTTTTTTTTTGTTTTTTCCTACTGGTCAAACTGTTTAAGCTTTAGTTTTCATTCAATTTTTTGGTCTTCTCACTGCTCGTGAGTCACTGGTTTGCCTCTATGATTGGTTTGTAATGGGTATTGACCCTTCCAATTTTAATATAATCAAAACAATATCCTCAGAGAAAAATAAACAGATAATCCATTATTCATTCTACTAATGGTGTGATACATATAATTGCTCAGAAGATGCGGTGCAATAATATTCTTACTTCCAACCATAACCTCTGCATTCACAAAGATAAAAATTTCTCTCTTGGATTAGAGGGCAACAAAAGATAGGAGGAGGAGGTGCGTGGGATACATTGGTATAAAAATGGTAGAAAAGGGCAGACAAAATGATAGGGGTGATTCCACATGAAAGTGTAAGCCAATATGAAAATACAACCAACAACACATCGCCATTTATATAATTAAGAAAAATCAATGGGAGATACTGTGACAACATCTTCCAAAGCAAGGTCTGACAGTGTTTTCTTTTCTATCCCCTGTTCTGTTAAGCTCTAACACGAATTCCCAATGTTGTTGTTCCCTTAAAATAAAATATGAAAGCTTCTGCAGCCTGACATTCTCTCTTTTTTGCTAGCCAGCCAACTCCTACTTTCTCTATTAAGTATATAGATTTATTTGTAGTCTCTTGAAAGGGTGTCCAAGTTTCTTTATAACTAACCTTTGGATTCTCTAGTTGCAACATTTTTCCTTCTCAAATATTTTACAGATAAAATTGGTAGAAGCTATTGGTCCTTTGTCCTCACAATACTATTAGGGTCATTCCAATCAATATCATCATACCCATGGTAGTAAAAATATTTCACTACAATAACTCAACAAACCAAAAGATAAAATTTATTTAAAAATATAATTTTATTGGGAAAAATCGATGTCTTATGAGTTCCCTGTGAAATTTGAATTGATTGATTTTAATTATAATTTGATTATCAATACATATGTCCAATTTATTCTTTAAACAAACATGATACAATTGTCAATTAAGATAAGATCAAATAAAAATAAATTTATGTATTTTCTTCACAAAGATACAAGATAAGGTAACCTAACCCTAGTTTTGATTCTAGAGCAATTATAACCAAACCCTAGTTTTATGTATTATGTATTTAAAAATATGATTTTATTGGGAAAAATCAATGTCTTATGAGTTCCCCGTGAAATTTGAATTGACTAATTTTAATTATAATTCGATTATCAATACATATGTCCAATTTCTTCTTTAAAAAAACGTGATACAATTGTCAATTAAGATAAGATCAAATATTAAATTTATGTATTTTCTTCACAAAGATACAAGATAAGGTAACCAAACCCTAGTTTTGATTCTAGAGCCTATTAAGAAAATGTAACCTTTCCAAATTCCAAACCAAATGAGCCCTAGCAAGTCCAACATACTCAAATTGGGAGACTTTCCATCTCACTCAATTATAAAACAACCACAAATAAAAAGCAATAAACCTTACAACTCCTTGAATCTTTGCTTTGTTTTACTGCAACAAAAAAATATAACAATGCAATTGGTTTCAACAGGACTAAAGCCAAATTTGCGATAGCTAAATTCAAGTGAACCTGGGCAAAAAATGTAAAGCCAAACCAACAGGACTAAAGCCAAATTTGTGATAGCTAAATTCAAGTGAATCCAAAAAATGTAAAGCCAAACTTGTGAGAAATCCAACTCCAGGAGAATAAAGCCAAACTTGCAACTGCAAAGTTTTGAAACGGTTATGATTCAACACCTCTTTTAATAGAGGTCTTCATGAATTCGAACATCTAAAGAAAGTTGTGAATAAAACATATTTAAAACTGCTTTAAAAACAAAGCAAAAAAACTAAAAACTATTGAAAAATAAATAAATACACTATTGAAAAAAAAATACAAAAAAATACATTAAAATTTCTTATAATTATAAAAAATATATTTGTGTTACTACTATAAATAAATGTTCACTCTAAAAACTTAAAAAAATATTACATGACACTAAGTATTTAGTTTTAATTTATTTTAATAGAGGTCTTCATGAATTTGTAAATAAAACAGCTTTAAAAACAAAGCAATTTAAAAAAAAAAAAAAACACTATTGAAAAATAAACAAAAAAATTTACAAATAAATACATTGAAGTTTGTTATAATTATTAAAAATATATTTATGTTACTACTATAAATAAATGTTCACCTTAAAAACTTAAAAAATTATTAAATGACACTAAGTATTTAGTTTTAATTTTTTTTTTTAATTAAATTGATTTTAAAATCTAAAAAAGCAACATTACTGCCACTTGTGTAATACGCCTCTCGACACTCGACGCATTTTTTTTTTTTACTTTAATTCATCTTTTTAACATTCAAAATAAAAATAATGTATAAATATATATTATAAAATAAAAAAATATTTATAATTATAATATGAATGATAAAATACTATTGCAATGAGAAAAAATGATGAAAATAAGTAAAGGATAACTCTCCACTATTCTATATAAATAATAATGTTATATAAATACTAATTTATTATAATAATTACTATAATTAAATCTACTTTAAATCTGCTTGAAAAAATGTCTACATACAATGAATGTAGTTATGCTAGTTGCATGTCATTTGAACGTCAAATTCAAACTAAAGAGTTTTTCCTTACATTGAATTTTGCTTTTTGATGGATGCCATTGTAGTACACCTCTCAACGTAACTATCATTTTGTATTAATTTATGTAATTACCATTTTGTTCCACTAGGCTAGAATATAGACATGTATTTTAAATGATAATGCAAATTTTATATTAATGTGTTAATATTTACACAATATATGTAAATTGTATTTAACATTTTAAATGATTATGTAAATTTTGTATTAATTTATGTTAATCTTTATAAAATATATGTAAATGTATGTAACTACCATTTTGTTCCACTAGGTTAGAATATAGGCATGCATTTTAAATGTGTGTAGATTTTATATTAATATGTTAATATTTACACAATATATGTAAATTGTATTTAACATTTTAAATGATTATGTAAATTTTGTATTAATTTATGTTAATCTTTATAAAATATATGTAAATGTATGTAACTACCATTTTGTTCCACTAGGTTAGAATATAGGCATGCATTTTAAATGTGTGTAGATTTTATATTAATATGTTAATATTTACACAATATATGTAAATTGTATTTAACATTTTAAATGATTATGTAAATTTTGTATTAATTTATGTTAATCTTTATAAAATATATGTAAATGTATGTAACTACCATTTTGTTCCACTAGGTTAGAATATAGGCATGCATTTTAAATGTGTGTAGATTTTATATTAATATGTTAATATTTACACAATATATGTAAATTGTATTTAATATGTAGCTTCCATTTCCTCACATTAAGCTAGAATATAGGCATGCAATATCCTACACATTAGTTATTATAAGTATTATTTTCTATTGTTTTTATTTATTAAAATAATAATGTCTACAATAATTAGTTTATTAATTTAATTTAATCAAATTTGGTACCTAAATTAATATTTTTATATTAAAATAAAATTATTTTTAACAAATATTATTAGTTAAATGTCTAATAATATATTTATATATTATTATTTTATAAATCTAAAATATACAATTATAAAATTAATATAATATTGGCTTTGTAGAATATATTAAGTTTGTAGAGTTTATTGATCTCAAACTATTACTAACCTACCTCTAAGTTGGTATGTCATGTGAAATTAACTAAATGACACATTCTTTACCTGGGACAACATATATTTTCTTTACGTGACACTTGTTTTACTTTCAAAAGGGTAGTAAATATTATATACTTTGAGAAATATTATAACTTTATTTATTTATTTAAGAGTTATTTTATTGATTTACTTAGTTATTATTATGATGAAAGACATTCTGTAGTGATAATGACAACAAGACATGAACTACTATATTGTGATTATGTGCATAAAAATCAAAACATAAGGGACATATATTTACAAAATTAGAAATAACTTTTTACTAAATATAAAAAATATTTAAATATAAATAAAATAAAATATGTCTTATATAATTAAAAACCAAGACTAATATGTTTTAATGTTTTTAGATAGATGTATTTAGCAAATCTATATTAGTATTTTTTAATTTTTTTTAAAGAGGGGTAAACACTTTTGATATAAATTCTCAACAATTACACTCCAATGAGGTTTGAACCTTGATGGAAAGAATAACACAACTCAACCATCACACCATGCCACTATTGCCAAATCTATATTACCTAGTATTTAAGAAAAAAAACTTCAAATAAAAAATAATTTTTTAACTAAAAATTAATATTTATGTATCCATGTGTATATGTAGTAAGTAAAGTAACTCTAAAATAAAATAAAATAACTTTAGAATTATTTTATTGTTTTTTTAATTTCATTTTTTTAAAGATATGTTAGTTATATTTTGGTTATTAATTATTCAAGATTAAATTTGATTGTTGCAAATGTATTTAATAAATATTTGTTATAGTTATATTTAGCAAACATTTGTTAAAGTAATATATATCTTGATCACTCTTAATGAGCAATATAAAGGAATAGAAAACTATATATGAATCAATCTACAATTCAAGAAACAAATTCCATTCTTTTACAAATATTTAAATGTTCTATTAGTCAATATTAGTCAAATCTATGCTTATAAAGATCTCATCATAGAAACTTTTGATCTATAAAATATAATCCAATCAAAATATAAAAACACAATCGAAATTATAAAAACAAAATAAATAACAATAACTAAAGACAAATACTAATTATTATATAACATTTATTTTATAAATAATATATTTATATTAAATAATTATTTTATTTATATAAAATAATTATTTTATTACTTTTATTAATAATATATTTATATTTTTTATATAACGTTGATAAATGTTGATATATTAATTAAAAAATTATTTTAACAAACATTTAATATATTTTAATTTGTATATAAAATAATTTAACAATGCTAACAATAAAATCTCACTTAACTACTGTGACTGCAAAATTTGGTCTTTGTTGACGTTGAACCATGTTCTTGGTTAAGACGAGGAATAAGAGGCCATCTAGGTATGGCAATACACCTTCTAACATTCAACACTAAGCATGCTAGATGTTGAGGCAAAACCAAGTTAAGAAGTGAAAAACTTGTTGCCAAGCTCTCCAAATAGATTGAAGAGGAAAGGAAGCTTTGATTTTAAAAAGGGAGACATTAAAATCTTATCCAGTTGATTGCTATCTCCATAATTCGATGCTAGACTAAAATTTGCAGCTTACAGTTTAATGATTGGCTGATTTTGATTAGTTAATGTTTATTTCAACTTTAGGTAGCTCTTATTTGCTTTGATTCAATATAAAAACAATCTCACTCAACTAGTGGCCCCCTCTTTACTCAACATTTGCACACCCACTTAAATGTTGGACCACAAAGGCAGCGTCACTCACATCTTACAAGCATTTAGATAGGTGGTAGGCGTAGTCGCTTTGATGTTAGCGACTGGTATTTGGATTAAGTGTATAAATAATTTAATTTAATTTTAATATTTATTTAATGAGGACTTTGTTGAAAGAATGGAATAGTTAATGATAATAGATTTTCACAATTAAAATAAAAAAAAATCCCATACACACTTCCAAAAATGTTATATTTTATTTTTCTATGAGCAAAAAAAATAGAATTTTTTTTTTCTAAGGAATTGGTTAGCTGTTAATGCATATTATGAATCCATAGCTTGGTCAAACTTGTCCAAATCAAATGGTCTATGTTTCAATATTTCAAATGTATTACACACTACTTAATAAAGTTATGTTTTATCTCGACATTGACAAGTGGTTTCAAACATTTATAACATATTTATTTAGCTTTATTAAATATTCAAAAATAGGGAACAGTATAAAAGTGCCTTAAATTTTTGTTGGAAAGCAATTTCAAAAGCAATAAGTGTAAGAAAATTTTCCATACATATTGCAATGCCATAAACTTAGTATTAGCAACACTTATTATTATTTCTACTTCCAATTTTTTTCGCAATGGCAAGGACTAGTAACTATGCAATCCTTGTTAATAATTAAGCTTTATAGTTTTACTTTCTCGATGATTTTATAGTTTTAATATTGTTTACCTTATCTTCTTATGTGATATCTATGCATGGAACATTAAAATCTTGTAAATAAATATGGGGCTCCCCTTTTCCATAACACAGTTCAAATCTAGATGGTACAAATTTAGTAGATAATGGATATATAAAAAAATCAATTTAAGAAGTGTGTGATGTGGAGGATCATGTGTATTAGAGTTATGGTTGGTAGTCATATCATCCGATTTATTCTTAAGTTGATCAAATTCCTTCAATAGTGTACCCAAGGTAGATGTGGGAAAATTAATGGTCCGAGAAGCATGAGAACCAATGGATAAAGTATAGATAGGTTGAGTAATAAGACATGAAGACATAGTGGTTGAAGGAGAAGACACACTATAAGATTAGGCCATCATGTGACAACGAGTAGTGTGCAAAACATAGGTGCAGGGAATGACATTATTAGGTATATGGGTATGATTAAGCATGGAAGAATGATAGGTAAGTAGAACACTAGTGGATGCTAGATGGAGTGATGAATTGAGTAGTAGAGGCCATGTAAATGGTAGGTTTAAGATGAGAGGAGGAAGGATTAGAAGATTATGAAGGGTAGATGTGAGGGTGAGTGGATAAGGTATGTGTATGAAGAGTGGGACCAAAAGTGGCCAAAGTTGATTTGTAAGAAATTTTTTAATTAACATGATCATAATACCTAATAACATAAATATAGTATGATTCATATGTATCTTTCTCATCATGTATTCACATTATAACAAAAAGGTGTTATGGTTTGGTTATAGCCATCCCATAAAACACTCACATTACAATGTGAACATGTTATCCTAATGAAAAATAGAAATAAAAATAGGGTCTAGAGGCCCTATTTTTTCTTTATTTATTCCCAAAGCATGATTAACAAAATATATACTCACACTTTGTCAATTTACCTTTTGCAAGCTTATTTTCCTTTGAAATCATGTTTTTATTTATTTTTAATTGTCTCACATTAGGTTTTATCTCTTGAACAAATTACTCACAACCCTCAACCCCAGCATAAATGAAGAACATAAACATGAAAACCCTTCAAAACTTTAATAACAACCTCAAAAAATCCTTTAATATCCTCCTACTCTTCTTATTTTCCCCTTGAAACTCAAAAAAAATGATACAAAAAATATAGGAGAACAAATATGGAAGAATTAATCCATATTTTGCAATACTCTAGAATGAAAACCCTCTAGTTTGAATCTATAACTACCATATATTAGAATCATTGGTGACCCAAGTTGACTAAATGGAATAACAAATAAGTAACTCCATCGTGCCTATGGAGAGTCTTACCATCAATTTTATGGGCATGTGCAAGATCACGATGGGCCAAAAAATGGAAATAGACTTCGCCAAGATCGTGAAACACAAATTTAACTTTTTGGATGGGATGAATAAAATTTGATTTTGGTTTGGTAATACCAAACCAAAAAAATATCTGTTTCCCAATAGTATTTTCATCAATAAATTATGTTTTCAAAATGGATATCTATTTCCTACAAGTATTTTCATCAATTTTATGTTTTCAAAATGGATGTCCATTTTGAAAACCCAAAAAAGCACACTTTAGTAAAATGGGCATAAATTGCATTACTTATCAAAAGTTTGATTTTTATAGGCGTCAAAAAGGTAATTCAGAGATCTACACAAGGGATAAGATAATTTTGACAGATTATGCACCAAAAATTAATTATAATAATTTGAAGTTCCTCCTTAATTTTAAATTTTTTATATGCTCATAACTCTTGCATACAAAGTATTTTTTTCATGGTTTTTTTGTGCAATGATCATCCTAAAAGACTTGAAACATTAAAGAAGTAATAAATAATGAAATATTTAGATTTTTGTACTAAGGAGAGTAAAAAAAATACATAAATCATTATAGAAGGCCTCTTTGTTGTCTTTTATCATATGCACACCTTTTCCCAAGTTGAACTAGGAGAACATGTCTCTCTCTCTCTCCCCCCCCTCTCCCTCTCTCTCCCTCTCTACCTATATCTCCCCTTTCCCTTACTCTACCCCTATCTATATGTATCTCCTCTCTCTCTCCCTCTCTACCTAGATCTCTCCCTTTCTCTTCTCCTATATCTTTCCTAGGTTATATATCTATGTTGCACTATGTTGTCATTAGTGTTATCATTGATGTCAACCTCTAGTGTGGTCATGATGATAGGTGTTTGTGGTGTTGATCAAGTGTTGTAGATGCAACGAGGTCACTTGGTTTCCAAGTGCTTTTGAGAAAATTTGTATAAAGAGTGTACAAGGTGACATGGATGTGTTTTGTGTTGTGCTCCACATTTCTTCATTCTTGAATTTGTGCTTGTGCGGTTTGTATGTAATGATCAAAAGAATTTGAAGGAGTTATATCTAGAGTTTTAGATTCTAGATCGTGTAATAGTAGATGTGTTCGACAGTGTCTAGCTTGTGAAGAGGGATATATAGGAGAAATGGAATTGCTTCGTAATTCTCCATGATGAAGTTTCTTGTCTTGCAGATTTGGGAATGTGCTAATGATGCTTGTATTTATTTTTCATTAGATGGTTTGGTATTTAGCTGTTCTACAAGCTTGGTTCATGAATTTTATCTCAGTGGCAGTTTGACTAGTTGCATAGGATGATAGCATTTTCAATTTCATATGTTTGCACCAATGATTTTGAATATTCTGTTGGTGTTGGAATATTCTAGGATATTATGTAATGTTGCTATGTTGTCTACAGGATGTTTCCGGACCTAGAGAAGTGTGTATGTAATTGCTTGGTATAGTTAATGCCAGTTTGGCCAACCTGGCATGTTAGCGCTATTTGTGAATGCGCCTCATGGATTATGGAAGCCTGTTGTAGCACATCGTGTAGATTTGGGTCCTGGTTAATCCTTGGTATGGTCCACCTTCACTTCTATCCATCACATAAGTGTTTGGTGCCGACCTATTTGGTGGTTGCACATTTGAGGTGCATACATTTTGTTGAAGCCTACTTGGAGAAGGTTATTCATGGCTATGGAAGATATATATGCAAGGTTAATTGTTGGAGAAGTGTGTGGGGAAAATTATGGTGAAAAATGATGTAGGTGTGATCAAGTGTTGTGATCTGAGTGTGAGCATGAATGCCTAAGACTACCAAAAGCAACAGTTTGAGAAAAAGGTGTCTACATTTAAGTGTGCCTAAAGTTGTTGGAGGTAGTGACTTGAAGGTTACAAATGGTTGTGGTGGATTCTCCTATTTCTCTAAGGTAGTGAACCTCCTTGTAACAATTTCTTTTTGTTCTCTTGTATTTTGAAAGAAGTGATCTTCCTGGGCAGTGGGCGCTTGGCAATGAGCCTTTCCTTCTTTTGGTTAGTGAACCCTTATGACAGTGAGGCTTTTGTAATTGGTGTTGATATTCATATAGTGAGATAATCTTCATCGTGGTTTTTCCCTTATTGGGTTTTCCACATAAAATCTGGTGTTCTATTGTGTATGGTTACAGTTGATGTGTTGATATTTAATGTATTTGCATTCATGAAAATGATTAATAAGGGTTTGAATCTTTTAATGTAGAACTGGTTCACTACCCCTCTCAGTTGTCCTGTAAGTCTAACAATTGGTATCAGAGTAGAGGTTCCTTGGAAGAATCTTAACTGCTTGAGGTAGATCTGGATGACACACATGAATGGTGTCAAAGTCCCTATGTTTGATGGAACAAATTATTCCTTTTGGAAAGCAATGATGAAAGCCTTTCTTGTCTCATTAGGGTTTGGAGTATGGAAACCAATTGAAGATGGATATACTATGCCTATACTCCTTTGACAAGTGAAGATGATATCAAGGATTATGAGAATAATGGAAAAGCAAGGAATGCTATTTTGAGCGAGATTTCTGATTCAAAACTTGTGAAGGTGATAAGCTACAAAACTACTTTAAAGAGGTCTAGGAGAAGTTGAAGAGCATTTATGAAGGAGATGCTAAGGTCAAGCAAGCAAAGATGCAAAATTTCAAAGCCAAATTTTAAACCCTAAGAATTTTAGAGGATGATGATATTGTAGGCTACATGCTAAGGGTGGATTTTAAACCCTAAGGATTATCAATGCCATCAACGGTCTTGGTGGAAAACTGGAGGAAAGTGAAATTATGAAAAAGGTATTGAGAACCCTTCCTAAATCTTATAGTTCTAAAGTTTCTGCTATTGAGGAAGCTCATAATTTGGATCACTATTCTAGAGATCAATTGTTTGGTGCATTAACTACTTTTGAATTAAGAGAGTTTGACAAAGATGTTTCAAGGAAAGAAATTTCTTTTAAAGTTGGCAAGAAAGAGAGGAATGATGAATCTAATCTAGATGATCTTGATGAAGTGGAAGATTTCTTTAAGAATGAAAATAGGAATTGGAAAATATAGAGGTAAGTTACCCTTCAAATGTTTCAATTATGGTAAGATAGGTCATCATGCTTCAAAATATCTAGGAAAAGTTTTAAATCACAAAGATAAAGATCATAAAGGTAAATATTTCAAGAAGAGTTATTATGTTAAAGAAGACAATGGTACATCTGATGATGAGGAATCAAAATATCCAGATGATGGAAGTGATGAATGCTTGTTCATGGATTTGAATGTTGGAACTAATTCTACTAACCTTGAAAGATGTGTGAAGGAAACTACTCCAGAAATAGGTCATAGTATTGAAGGAACTATGTTGACTACATTTCATGCAAGAGAGGAGAGAAACTATTGGATAATTGACAACAGATACTTAAATCATATGATAGGTGATAAGAGTAAGTTTGTTAAACTTGAGAAGTATGATGGTGGTCTTGTTAAGTTTGATGATGACACATCTACTAAGATCTGTGGAAAAGGTTCAATTAGTTTTGATGGAAAGCATAAGACAAATGATGTTCCTTATGTCAAGGGTCTCTGGTATAATCTTATCAATGTAGGAAAAATGTGTAGCAAAGGATACAATCCAGTGTTTCAGGATTATGGTTGTGAAATCAAAAAGGGAAGCTCTGGAACAACTGTTGTTGTAGGAATGAGGACATAAGGGAATGTTTATCAACTCAAAGGTGCTGGTGGTAAGTGCTTTATGAATCAAATCAATGAAAATTGTCTATGACACAAAAGAATGTGTCATATTAATTTTGATAGCACGGTGAAGCTCAAATTTACTCATGCTATGAGAGAAATTCCAAGAATTACAAAGCCTATCTATACAATTTGAAAAGAGTGTGAGTTTGGAAAAAAAACAAAGAAGAGGTTTAAAAACAAGGAATACTCTACTATAGGACCTTTGGAGTTAGTGCATACAAATCTATGTGGACCTACCAAAACAAGAAGCTCTCAAGGTGACAAGTATTTTATGTTGTTAATAGATGATTACTCTAGAATGACTTGGGTGACCTTTCTCAAATAAAAATAAGAAGATCTAGATAAGTTTAAAGCATTCAAATCTATGGTTGAGAATGAAATGGATTTGAAAATCAAGTGTTTGAGGTCTGAGAGGTGGTGAGTTCACCTCTAATGAGTTTAACAGTTTTTGTGAAAACCATGAGATAAAAAGACATTTATCAGCTCCTAGGACTCCACAACAAAATGGGGTTGTGGAGAGGAAGAATAGGACAATTTAGGAAGTAGTAATAACCATGTTGAAAGAATCAAATCTACCAGATTTCTATTGGAGAGAAGCTATTCATACCAAAATTTACATTCTCAACAGAGGTCAAGAAAGGATGAACAATTCAAAGACCAATATTTTAGAGTGTTTGGAAGCAAATGTTATATCAGGAGGGATGAAGAAAACTTAGGAATTTTCCTTGGATATTCTACAAAGAGAAAGGCATACATGTGCTACAACAAAAGGCTAAAGAAGATAGTTGAAAGTAAAAATGTCAAAGTGGATGAAGAACCACATTAGAGCTCAGTGTTGATAGAAGGATACAAATCTAATGAACCCCCTTACAAAGAAGAAGATAAAGAAAAGGAGATGCTAGTGGAAGAGGAAGAAGCTTCAGAAAATAATCCTAAGACTCCTAAGTATGTGCAGAAAAATCATTCTAGGGATCAAATAATTGGAGACAAAAGCAAAGGTGTGCTGACAAGAAGAAAAGCTACTATGACAAAGGAGCAAGTAAAATTTTGTTTACTTTCTGAAGTAGAACCTAAAATAGTTATTGAAGCTTGCAAGGATGAAAATTGGATCAAATCTATGGAAGAAGAGCTGAGACAGATTGAGAAGAATCAAACATGGGAACTGGTCCCAAGACCAACAAATAAGAATGTGATAGGAACTAATGTTGAAGATGAAGGTGAAATTGTAGCTTAAAACTTGTAACACTATTATGCTATAGATTTAATTAAGTGTTATTTGTCATAATTCTTTGTGTATGATTAATCTTTTTAGATCAATTTTACCAATTGTAGAAAGAGACAGAAGATTGTAGAAGAATGAGACAAGAAGATAGAAGTGACACAGCATATACGTGGAGAAATCCTTTCAGGAAAAAAGTCCACCAGAATCAATAGTGCTTGTATTATTTAACCATAGAACAAGATTACAATAATATTGTATCAATCCTTGATTGATATGCTTCCTTTTCCTTCAACAATCCTTCTTCACAACCTGCACAAAACTCTCATACACTTTCTATAGCACAAGATATCCATGCATTCCATGTGACCAAGCATGAATCCACACATCCCATTCCATGCTTCAAACCCTCACACATGCACAAGCTATACCTGATAATCTACAAAAAATATTACAAACTCTCATGCAATTGCTACAATAAATAGACAATTATGAGCATTGTAAACTCCAAAGAGTTGATCAAAACAAGAGAATAAAGCTCCTCACAAAAATCTACACCTAGATTGTGCTAGAGTTCCACACTATAAATAGAAGTCAAACAAAAGTCTTCCTCAATTTAGGCACCCCAAACTAAACACTTAATTGAACTTTGGTCAATAAAATATCTTGCAAACTCCTCCTCAAAGTTGGCACCCAAGAATGGGCCCACTTAACCAAGCCTTGTAAATATCTTCTCATGCAAAAGGTGTTAACTCAAAGATGCCAAATTGGGCGCCCAAGGTGGGTCCAAGTCAATCTTAGTTAACTGAAACGTATCTCTCCACCAATTCATGCAAAAATTATGCATGATTGATCATCCCCACTTAAATGAAAGTATCCACCTTTTATCTATCATGCAACTGAAGTCATTAGTCATGCATTCCAAGTCAATTGAAGTCAACTAGCATTCAACTCAAACTAACTACACGCAACTGAAGATAACTGAACCATAACTGAATTGAACTGAACTGATACTGAAATGAACTAAACTAAACTAAATTGAATTGAACTAAACTGAAATCCACTCATGTAAATATCAATACCTAATTTGTAGGATCTTTACATGCATTACTAAAGTGTTATGAATCCTCCAAACAGTTAACTTAAGCAAGGTGGGTTCCACCTTCCATGTGGGCGCCCCATGTGCTCCTATTTTGTAGGAGCTCTTCTTTGATGTCCCCACATGTTCCTATCATTTAGGAATAATTACAAATGTCAATTTACATGTTCATTTCATTTGAATTTAATCTTTTTCTAATCCTAGTGTTGGGGAACACTTTCCAAGGACTTAGGAGATACATGAAATATGTTTAGGATTGTAATTAAATGGCATCCTATTCCCAAAATTCTCACTTGACATTATACATTGCAATTATTCTAAACAAGGAATCATTATTATAAATCAAGTACATGACTCAAGGCCAATGACCTTCCTACACCAACAAAACTTATCTGCAGCATTGATCAAAGTGTCAACTTTCTCAATCAATACCTTTCCCAAGTCTCCATAACCAAACTATCATAGGTAGAACTTCATGCTATCGACGTAACAACCCAAATCTGCAAACAAGTCCCTATATATCCACCATCCTGCAAAATAAGACTCCAAGGTAATAACACACATAGACATGTGATAAAAAATCTCTGAAGTAACTCACTGTAGTAAAGTGTAACCAGTCCAAGAGAGGTGCCCCTCTTATACAAAACACATATACCTTCTGGAACTCCCACTGCACAAGTAATGTCAAATCTGAAAACAAGATCACAACATTAACAAGTCCTCCTATAGCACTTCACATAGAGGATGTGGCTAACTCCTCTATCATAGTGTCAAAGAAGCATACAATGATATGCAAAATACATCTCTCATAACACAAGAACCTTCAAGAAGGAGACAATATTCCCACAAAGAGAGAACCTGCAAATCAAACTGTGTTCTTATACCAAACTAACATGTGCCAAACTGTGTAAAGTAAGATCTCCTTCAACACTCCCAAACTGAAAGGATATCAACATCTAACCATTCAACTTATAATGAAACATGGTATAACTTAGATGTAAACCTCTCACATAAAGTAGATCAAACTTAGCCAAATATTCTGACAACAAAAGAGAATATGCCCAAAGCCATTAACTATTTGATGAAGGGAACTCCCCTTACAATCTAAAACTCACAAAAACAACAGATAATGGCACAAACAAAATGCAAGAAGGAAAGCAAATATTTTCTATTATCACTGAAATGAAAATGAAATTACAACATTATATTTTCCATCATATGGGCTTTCTGATTACATAAATTTGCAAATCTACAAATCGGAGCCACCATCTACTCTTCCTTCATCTCTTCTCTGTAGTCCCCCTTTACATCCTTTATTTGGAAGGTGTAACCGCCCTAGAATCTTCTAGAAAGTGTAACTTCCTGAGGAAGATATTTTGAAATTTTATTAATTTTGGTATTACAACTTCGCGGGGTCATAACTTTTGATCCAACTATTAGATTTTCTATTATAATACCTTTTCAGAAAGGTCTTGGGAATTATTTTTCCAAAAAATAGGGCCTAAAGGCCATCTACTTTGTTTTCCACCAATTTCCAAGCCCATCTGGAGCCTCTAAGTGCCTCAAAATTGACCCTAAAGATTTTACTAGGATTTTCAAAAATTAAAATTTTAATATTTCTCACATGACAATGGTATTGAAGTGATTTCTTCACCATTGGCTTCAATTTACCATTTTGGAGGTATGTGTAAGATTTCGTGTCCAACTGTGCATAAATGCAAACTTACTAAAATAGTAGCCCTACCAAATTTAGCCCTTATTGATGGGTGATGGAAGATTGCTCTTACACCCTGGATGCTCTTGCATCAAACACCCAGGGTAATTTGAAAAGTGACCCTATCACTTCTTAGGAGTTAGAGGGAAACTAAGATGGTTAACCTCAGACTCAGATAACCATGATGAATCTTCAACAGGCCTTCCTCTCCATTTCACCAAGTACTCTGCATATTGCCTGTTTCTTGTGCTTCTTCCCACATAGTTATCCAAATTGTCTTTTATCTCCTCCTTTTCTAAAGTAGGTGCTAGGATGTTCCACCTTGCCTCTATTATTTCTTCATCAATTTCTCCCTCATTATATTCTATTAAATATGAGATGTTAAACACAAGTGAAATATGAATTCCATTAGGAAACTCTACCTCATATGCATTTCTTGAATCATGCTTCTTCAGGATATTGCATGGTCCAAACTTCTTCATCTTCAATTTGTTGTATGTACCAACTAGAAACCTTTCCTTTCAGAAATGAACCATGACTTCATCTCCTACCGAGAACTCCTTATACCTCCTTTTCTGATCTACCTTAGCCTTATACTAAGAGTTCATCTTATTGATATGCTTCTTCACCTCATCATGCAAATTTTTTAGGTGCTCAGCAAAATCTTTAGCCTCAACACTACTCTTCTCTCCTTTATCCATATTTCTCAGTTCAGAAGTATTCCTCAGACTACTCCCATATATAATCTGGAATGGTGATTTACCAGTGCTCCTATTGACAGAATTGTTATAAGAAAATTCTGCCTGTGGTAAAATCAAATCTCATCCCTTTGGTTTATCTCCTACTAAGCATCTTAGCAGGTTACCCAAACTCCTATTGACCACCTTCATTTTTCCATTAGTTTGTGGATGGTGAGTAGAACTAAACTTCAAATATGTCTTCAACTTCTTCCATAATGTTCTCCAAAAATAACCAACAAATTTTGTATCTCTATCTGAAACTATACTCTTCGGTAGACCATGTAGTCTCACCACCTCTATGAAAAACAAATTTGCAATATGAACAACATCACTGGTCTTATGACATGGAATGAAATGTGTCATCTTTGAAAATATATCCACCACCACAAATATGGAATCATGCCCTCTCTGTGTCCTTGGCAATCCAAGGACAAAATCCATACTAATGTCCTCCCATGGCCTCTCAGGTACAGGTAATGGTTGATACATTCTAGTATTCTGACTTGTTCCTTTCACCATCTGACATACTCTGCAACTTTGTACAAACTTCTTCACATCCTTTTGTAACTGTGGCCAGTAATAACTCTCTCTAACAAGAGCAATGGTCTTATCTCGATCGAAATTCCTAGCCAATCCTCCGCTATGCTTCTCCTTGATTATATTCTCTCTCATAGAACTCCTTGGGATGCACAATTTTCTTCCTCTAAACAACATTCCATCTTGGATTAAGAAATCCAACCATCTTGTCCTATCCAATGTAACAGGTTCCAAACAAGCCTTCCAAGCTTCTGTAAATTATGGATCTTCTGGATAAAAACTCTTGAGTTCATTGAACCCAACAACCTCTATATTCATTTCTATCAACAAATTTTTCCTTCTACTCAAGGCATCTGTAACTCTGTTTGACCTTCCACTTCTGTGCTTCAAAACAAAAGTATAACTCAGTAGAAACTCAACCCATTTTAAGTGCCTTTGATTCAACTTTCCTTGACTATTGAGATACTACAAAGCCTGGTGATCAGTATATAAAAAAAACTCTTTTGGAAACAAATAGTATCTCCATTTCTTCAAAGCTTGAACTATAGCATAAGAATATTGATCATAGATGCAATATTTCTTCTTAGCATCATTTAAATTCTCACTAAAATAGGCAACATGCTTACCTTCTTGAATCAAAACAACTCCTATGGTATTGCCACTAGCATCACAATCTACTTGAAAAACCTTACTGAAATATGGAAGTGCCAAAACAGGTTTCTTAGTAACTTTCTTCTTCAACATGTCAAAATTCTTGGCTGCTCCTATAGTCCACTTAAACTCTTTTCTATCCCCTCTCATTGCTTCAGTCAGAGGTGCACAAATACTACTAAAATTATTAATAAACCTTCTGTAAAATCTTGCTAGACCATGAAATGATCTTACCTTTGTAACACTCCTTGGAGTAGGCCATTCAATGATAGCTCTCACCTTCTCTGGATCCATTTTGAGACCCTCTGCTGAGACAACAAATCCTAGATACACCAACTATCTCTTGAGAAAACTACATTTCTTCAAATTAATCAACAAATTCTCCTCCCTTAGCTTCTCAAAAAATTTTTGGATATGGATCAAGTTCTCCTCCAATGTCTTACTGAAAATTAGAATATCATCCAAATAAACAATAACAAATTTTCCTAAAAATTCTTTTAATACCTCATTCATAAACTGCATAAATGTGCTTGGTGCATTTGTTAGCCCAAAAGGCATGAATAAAAACTCGTACAAGCCCTCCTTGGTTTTGAAGGATGTATTCCATTTATCTCCTTCTCTAATCCAGATCTGGTGATATCCACTCTTTAGATCTATCTTCATGAAGTACTCAACTCCACTCAAACAATCCATAATGCCATCCATTCTTGGCGAGGGAAATCTATACTTGATGGTGATCTTGTTGATGGATCTAGAATCGATACACATCCACCCTTCCTCATCCTTCTTTGGTGCTAGTATCATAGGTACTGCACATGGACTCAAACTCTCTCTGATCAATCCCTTCCGCAACAACTCTTGCACTTGTCCTTTCAAATCTTCACTCTCTGCTGGAGTCATACGATGAGCTGCCTTATTTGGAAAACTAGCTCCAGGAATTGGGTCCATATGATGACTAGTCTTTCTTATAGGAGGCAAACCTTCAGGTACGTTATCAGAAATAATAGCTTGAAACTCATTCAACAAATCTGAAACTTCTATAGGTACCTTAGTAGTATCTTCTTTATCAACTCTAGGGATCAATGCAAAACACATATGCTCATGCTTCATACCTTCTAGGAACTTTCTTCCATCAACCATGTTGGAAATAGGATGCCATTTAATTGCAATCCTAAACATTATTTATTTCATGTGTCTCCTAAGTCCTTGGAAAGTGTTCTCAAACACTAGGATCAGAAAGAGATTAATATTTGATGAAATAATCATGTGAATTGACATTTGTAATTAATTCTAAATGTTAGGAGCATGTGAGGGTGTGCAAGATGAGTTCCTAAATAATAGGGGCACATGGGGCGCCCACATGGTAGGTGACACTCACCTTGAGTTTAGTTAACTATTTAGAGTAAGAGATAACACTTCTAAATGCATGTAAAGATCCTAGGAGTTAGGGTTTGATGTTTGCATGCATGAAGTTCAGTTTAGTTCAGAATCAGTTTATTTTAGTTTAGTTATGGTTTAGTTATCTTTAGTTAGTTTTAGTTGAATGCTAGTTGACTTCAGTTAACTTGGAATCCATGACTAATGACTTGAGTTGCATGATAGATAACAGGGACCACCTTTAGTTAATAGGGGATGAACATTCTTGCATGAATGGTGTTGAGAAATGTTTTAGTTAACATGATATGACTTGGACCCAACTTGGGTGCCCAAGTTGGCTTCTTGGAATTAACTCCTTTGCATGGTAAGATATTTCAGAAGGCTAAGTTAAGTGGGCCCACTCTTGGGTGCCTACTTTGAGGATGAAGCCTTGAAGATATTTACAGAATAAAGGTTGAGTTGTCACTTTGGATTGGGACGCCCAAATGCATGAAGATGAGGATATGACATTGTTCTACACAACATAACTTTACTTGCAAGAGATAGGTGTACCTTTAGGGATAGGGTTTGAGCATTGTAATTGTAACTCAATTGGAGTTTACAAAGTTGATCAAAGCCTATTTATCTCAAGCAAGTTGAAGAGAGTTGGTATCAGTTTTATTGCAAGTTGTGAAGAAGATTTGGTGAAGGAAAAAGAAGCATTCTCAAGCAAGAATTAGAGCTATTGTAATCTACTTCAGAGATTGAATAATAGATTAATTCTTGGTGGAGTTTTTTCTCAAAATGGTTTCTCCATAGTATATGCTTGTGTAATCTTTCTAATATCCTATCTAATTCTTCTACAACTTTTGTCTTCATTCTACAAATGACAAAATGAATTAATTAGATAATCACTCACAAAGAATCAGTAACAAAGAAAAGCATATTTAGATCATCAATATTAAAGTTTTACAAAGTATTAATCTACATAAATACCTCAATTTTCAACATTTGGTATTAGAGCTTAGGTTGGGTAGAGTATTGGGATACCTTTCTCTTAAAATATTGGAGGTTTTTTTACTGTAGTGGGAGCTTTTACTATTTTTGTTATTGCTGATTTTGGAAAATAAGTTTGTTACAAGAGGTATATATTCTTGCTTTAGAGGATGTTTATCATGTGTCATTGAGAGCTTGGATTTACAGGTTTGGTGTGAGCTTATGACAAAAATGTGGTTTTGATTATGTGCATCAAGATGCCATGGGATTGCTCAGTATCACGGTTCAGTGGGAGCATTTGGCAATGAAGTGGATTCTTGGTTGTAGGATGGTTTTGTTATTATGTCATGGTATACTCTTGATTAGCGGTTTAGAGTTGTGGAATGGTACATGTTATGATAATTTTGATCATGAGAAAATGTCTGAAATTTCATATTCTTTTGACAGTGATGGTTTGATGTTTATCTTGTAGCCATGTATAGCTCGGTATCACAGTTCAGTGGGAGCTTTGGTAGGATATAGTGATCTTCATGAAGAGGATGGTAGTCATGATGCCATGTGTGACTTGGTACCATAGTTCAGTGGGATTTGTTGGTAGTGATGTGGATGCATCATTGGTAAGGTTATGCTCATGTGATTGGGGATATGGTTTTTTCTTGGTTTAGAGTGGTTTCTATTATGTCATGGTTTACTCTTGTTGCATTTAGAGTTTGGCATGGTTCTCTTGAGACTAGGATGTTTAAGTGGGTTATGGTGCATGTGATCTCGTAAAAGGAGATGGTTAGATCATGCACTAACTCATTTGACTGCAAAATTCGACAAAAATTTCCAACGAAATATGTATAATTTGATGTATCGTCGGGTTCTTGTAAAATTTGATGTGTAATATTCATTTTTTTAAAAGTTTATCCCTGACGTTCGTCAAAATTTTGACGAACCTGGGTTTCATCAAAATTTTGACTATCAGCTTTGTCAAAATTTTGACAAACATGAAAAATAAGAAAAAAATCAAATTATGGCTGACATAAAGAAAAGTGAGTTTGCTGATTTATTGCGACAGTGTTTTGCTCTTCTTGAGACAGTTTTTGGAGAACTAAGGACGATTTTCTTTGGAAAAATCAGAAAAATTTGAAGAAAATATCGCTAGGTTGAGGGTAGTCATTGTCTTGTTGCAGAATTCAATTGTGAAGTCAGATTTGTAGTTCCAGGTTTGAAAATCATATTTTAAAGCAACATCTCATCAGATTTCATTTTTAGAGGTTTAGGGTTTTGAGAATTTCATGTCCAAATTTTGTTGTGTGAAATCACCATAAGATCACAACCAAGGAACAAATTCTTGTGACTGTAATTATGTGATCCATAACTCTATTGGTAATGTGGCACAATTATGCTATAACAAATATAGGATGCATTCATGTGTGACCCAAGTTTAATGTGGCTATTTTGTGATAGAAATGGAGGCACTCATATAATGTAGTTAATTCAGGTTGTATAATGTAGGCGTCAATCATCATTGGGTGCATTCAGGTCATCTCAAGTTTAACAGGTTATGATGTAATTATAGCATGATCCAAGAGTGATTACCTCTTGCTGCAATAAAGAGCCTATAACTCTGGTTGATATGCAGAGTGGTTGTGTATACAAACCCTAGGCCTCCATAGAAACATAAACAATAACTCTAGCAGATTAGTGAGGCTGCAATACCAGAAAGATTGAGACATTGTAGCTAATAACAAAACTTGCAATCTAAATATTGTAGCCAATAACAAGCACACTATGTAGCTTAGTGAAATTTGTAAATGCAATCTACGGTAAGAAGAATGACAGTCACTTAAGATGTGACAGTCAAAAATAGGCTAAGTAGTGACAAGATAATAAAGCTCAAATCTTGCATAGTAAAGTGGAGATTTTAATAGTGAGTTTCCTTACCCCCTTGTTGACTTTAAGGGTTTCTCAAATGCTTTTGGTAGTGTTAGACAAGGCAAATGCAATCAGGGAATGACTATCCAAATGAAGTAACAATGGTAATCATAGGTTCAATGTTTCTTCTTAGACATTAATGTATAATGGAGGTAGTGGATTGCATGTTTGAGTAGTGTTTTGAGACTCATCAAAGATGGGAGAATAGTGAATAATACCTTGTGGACTGTGAAGTAGTGTCAATAAGGTTGAAGGATCTTAAGATCTACAATACCATGAAACAATGAGTCCCTCAGAGTAGGTAGTCTATAGGGCATAGTTTGATTTTATAGAAGGATGCTCATGAAAGGAATCTTCAAGTGATAGTGAGTGAGTTGTTTGAGATTGCAGCTAAGGGTGCAATACCCAGTCTTAAAGGAAGTTAGAAAAGCAGTAAATGTGCAAGAAAATAAAATCGTACACAACAAACAATTCACAATGTTATCTTGCATAATGCCTTGAGTTTGAAGACAAATCTCATTGTATCTTGATGAAAGTGGTGACCTTTGTTAGCTCTCAAAAACGCAGGTTTGAACCACGAGAGGTTGCCAAGCTCTCACAATGTTTTAGGGTAATAGAAAAGGCCAAATGATTTGAATCTTCTTCTCTTTAGGTGCTGCTAGACCTAGGCGGGTATACCTATTTGAATAAAGCAGACTTGACCTCTGTTCATTTCCTAAAGCAATTTACCCACACTGGAAAATGGGAGTGGATAAATGAGTTTTATTTTGGTATACATTGTATAAGCAATATCAAGGAAAAAATCTAATGTGTTCATATGTAAAAAATGAATGAAATTAAACAATGAAATAGTAGAGACTAGTGCCTTATTGGGTGTATAGAGTCAAATGAAAATCTAAAATGAGTAAGTTCTTTCTGGCAGAAACTCAAACTGTTTGGCATATAGGTTTAAGTTTATAACTGGTATAAACATGCAAGAATGTGATTACCAAGTTCTTCTTAATGATCCAAATGAGATTCCCTAATTACTATGATTGACTAAAATGATTTAATCTTTCCTTGAAAGACCCAATTAATCCAACCATACAGATACAACAAGTGTGCACTGATAAACTGAAAAATATCCTTGATATGTCAGTTTAAATAATTAGAAAACATCAACCTTGGAGACAACTTCAGCAATAATTTCAATTAACACAACAAAAAATTGAAACTAGAAAAATGCCACCAAATCAAATGAATTCAATTGAAGTCTCCATTGTTTCAAACATGCATCATAGTCTCAAAATTGTAAACATTATGTATCCTACTATATTTTTTGTTTGATCTCTGCTATCTCTCTATGTCCTTTTCACAATAAAAAATGAACATTTATACATCAGTATTTGAAAGGACACATCCTTTCATATTCAAATCTCAACAATCCTTTCATTCGGGCTTTTACCAACGTTCGCTAAACACCTGCTGAGACGTCCTGGAGTCATACCAATGTTCAATGTCTCTCCGACTACCACATATCACATATCACTTTGATGTCCTGCAGTCCCACCAACACTTTGAGTCTTCCCGACAGTCAATAGATCATATGTCGCTATGGTGTCATGCATTCTCATAGATGTTCTGAGTCTCACTGATAGCCTATTTATATCTTCGCTTCTATCACCAAGTTGTCTTGTAGTTATACCGATATTATGAGTCTTTTTAACTGTTATCCTTTCAATCTTAAGTATTGTTGTGACATTGAGGGTTGGGCAGACGTTCCTCCGTTTACATCCTATTTTTCTGAGATTTCTCCTTCGTCAATTCTATTGCCGAGACATAGTGGTTTTCCTGTCGATGGAAGTATATTCGGTATGACCTTTCGTATCTCTCCCCGCTGAATCTAGTCTCACCGAATCCATTATGTCTAAATATACTGCCAAGTCCTAATGTAATCTTGTCAATGTGACATAGGGGGTCGGTAAGACTCCCTGACTTCATCCCAATGACAATGGAGGAACCCACTTTTGCTTTATTGGCGAGACCGGATGAATACTACGAGACTTCACTCTGATGGCACTTGTTTAGGTGATATATTCTTTGTGCTTTAGTCGGTAAGACACATATGAGCTCAATATGACTTATCCCGACGATTGTTGTCTTGCCAATAGGATCCTCTGGTCGCTGAGACTGTGCATTGCCTCTTGCCGATATGAATCCTCAACTGAAATCTCATCTGTAAGACATTCCGGATGTCTTGCTGATAGACTACAAAAAGACATACATTAGTATAAAATTCTTCAAGGATCGGGGAAACCTACATCATGTTACGCCGATATGGTTTACACATTCAAATGCTCAGGGCCAGGTGAATTCTATGGGACCAAATGATGAAAACAAACTAAAGCATGGGAAAAAATGATATACAAAGCGGATTCTTGTACTCATGGTATGGGAATTTTTGGGAACTAATGGGTATGTGTGGCCATGAAATTTTCAAAATTTTACAGTTCTAATAGTGGCTCCGTCTAGGGATGAATGATTGTGAGATCATTGCAAGGATCTAGATTTATGGGTGAGCAAACCAAACTCAAGGTGATGGACTAGTGAGCAAGATGGAATGAATGGAAATGGAGATGAACATGACCCTATACTACTAAACATGGAAAAATTTATTTAATGAAGGAATTTCAAGATTGTCCATGTACTGGCAATTCCTATTCCTTTTATTTCCTAGACTACTGTGCATGGAAGAGAAATTTTTGAGAGGATTGTCAAGAGTTTTCCATGCATTGGCAACCCTTAATCCTCTGTATTCCTTTGGCAACAAAATCAATCTTCATTTCGGTAAATGATGGCTCAAGGCCACCCAAAAGAAAGGCCCATACTTTCCTCTGTCATAAAATTTATTCTGATTTGAACTCAATGAAATTCTCTTGAAAGTATTCATGTCATCCTCCTTGTTACTCTTGCTGTCATAAAGATACTTGCACCTCTTTCCCCCATTCCGATCTGGGTCCTACATCATGAAATGATATCCCTGCTGATTTGAAAACTGAAAACATTCTTTATTCATCATATAACTGAGATTAATCTGCACAGGAAATTTGCAATCATAATGCAACCAAGGAATACAACTTTCAAGTACATGAGGAGGGAAAAAATCATGATCATCTGTGTCACTCATCTCAAGATTCGAATGCTTCTCACACAAATATAAATGCTCTGTCATATCAACATTGTTTGAGATAAATAAATTTGAAACATTTTGCACATCTTCCATATCACCATTTGACATTAAAATATGATTCATATCCTCAATATCATGCATATCTGAACCAATCAAGGCAAGAATCCTATCATCCTTGGTATGCAAAAAAATTTCTTCTCCACATGAGTTAGAAATTTCTAAATCACATACCTCTTCTTGAATGGATATAGATTTTTGATCAACTTCAAAGGTTTCTCCATCATTTCGAGAAATGCACTGGGAGTCATATGAATCATTGCACAAAGAACTTTCACTATAAAAAAAAATGTAAGTTGGAAATAGGACTTCAGAATCATCTTCATGTGCACATCTCTGGTTATAAAGAGTTAGCATATCTAAAATTTTCTCACTGCTGAGTGAACACGTTTCTTCTTCCATATCTTCCATTATTTCTCCCTCTTCTTGATCTCCATAAGAGCTGAAAATATCTCCTTGTTGTAGATCATGATTCACATGATTGTCCTCAAACTCTTCCTCATTGTGGCATGATACATCCTCATCATGGAGTGGATTCGAAAACATAGAGAAATCATTCTCTTTATTATCAACTATGTCCCTATAGTTATCAGCTACAACTGGAGGTGTTATTTGTTCACTGTCAAATGGATCTGCATTTTCCATTGCTTCTTCTTCTTGATCACCACAAGAATTGCAAGAATCACCCCGTTGTAAGTCAAAATCCACAGGTTCATCTTTACAATCTAAATATTCATTAGATCCCTCATAACATGTACTACTTTCCCTATCACAATCTGTTATGCAAGAGAGATCTCTTGTATCTTCATCTTCATCATGCAGGCTATCATATGAATCATTCTAACCTGCACATGTCTCATCTTCTATTGGCTGAATTTTTTGATCAATTTCTCTATACTCATCAGAAATACAACTATTGGACTCAACATTGATAGTGTTCTCATACCTTATCCTCTCCATGGCATCAATAAATTTATTCACTCGATCAAAGGCATGCTGTATTGATGATTCTGGCCAATAAGCTGATTTAGGTTTCCAAACTCTTATGAATTGTGCAACAAAAAGGGGTCTTGTAGGCTTACAATTAGGAGGTAATTGCATATAGATATTTATCATCCTGTTGTATAGAGAGCTTTTATCTTCTCCTTCATGTCTCCTTATGTTAAGAAACACATCAAAGGGGTAAATTCCACATTCTGATTCTGCGATGGAATCTTGGCTTTGAGTATGTATGTACTCATCTTCTTCCTCCTCAAGTTTCTGATTTGGATATACATTTCGTTGCAATTTTTGATTGACACCTTCATGTGGGCTGGAATTGTGTTGATCATATTGATAGTCTTGATAGCTTACCAGCCTTTGTCCAGGAGGGACTGGATAAAAATTTACTTGCTTTGATGGCTGTGGTGAATGAATGTTCTACTGTGCATGATATGCATTGCTTCCATTGTGAAGATTCCCAATTGTATTATGAGGCGCTTGAGGGGTCCAACGCTTGCCTGCATTTATGTATTCATTCTTATTGCAAAATTCTCTTGATTGTAACAGTTGCTGGTTCAATTGTAGTGTTTCTTTGTCCAATTGCAGCCATTGCTTTATCAATTCTTTAATTTCTCTTATAAACTGCTACCTTCTAAAATATTATTTTGTTCCATACACAAATTTTCTATCCATTCTTCATCAAGTTTTTTACCAAAGTCGCCACCTACTTTTCAAAAAGTAGGAAAATGATTCTTTTAAAATTATTTTTTATTTTCCCCAGCGGAATCACTTTTGTCTGAAACTTCACAGATTATGAATCTTTCTTCAATGACTCTATATGATGATCTTCAACTGGATATCCTACAATAATTCCCCAGCAGAGTCGCCAATTTGTTAAGTGCATGACTTGGATGGGGAGTGCAAATGAAACAATTGTGAACCTTTGGTTAAAGACCAATTTTAGAACTATATTGACTCTATGGATGGATAGGCTGGAATCAAATTTTCTGATGTTTATCCCTAGCAGAGTCACCAATTTGTTAGCTCTCAAAAACGCAGGTTTGAACCACAAGAGGTTTCCAAGCTCTCACAATGTTTCAGGGTAATAGACAAGGCCAAATGATTTGAACCTTCTTCTCTTTAGGTGCTGCTAGACCTAGGCGGGTATACCTATTTGAATAAAGCAGACTTGACCTCTGTTCATTTCCTAAAGCAATTTACCCACACTGGCAAATGGAAGTGGATAAATGAGTTTTATTTTGGTATAAATTGTATAAGCAATATCAAGGAAAAAATATAATGTGTTCATATGTAAAAAATGAATGAAATTAAACAATGAAATAGTAGAGACTAGTGCCTTATTGGGTGTATGGAGTCAAATGAAAATATGAAATGAGTAAGTTCTTTCTGGCATAAACTCAAACTGTTTGGCATATAGTTTTAAGTTTATAACTGGTATAAACATGCAAGAATGCGATTACCAAGTTCTTCTTAATGATCCAAATGAGATTCCCTAATTACTATGATTGAATAAAAGGATTTAATATTTCCTTGAAAGACCCAATTAATCCAACCATATAGATACAACAAGTGTGCATTGATAAAATGAAAAATATCCTTGATATGTCAGTTTAAATAATTAGAAAACATCAACCTTGGAGACAACTTTAGCAATACTTTCAATTAACACAAAAAACAATTGAAACCAGAAAAATGCCACCAAATCAAATGAATTCAATTGAAATCTCCATTGTTTCAAACATGCATAATAGTCTCAAAATTGTAAACATTATGTATCCTACTGTATTTTTTGTTCGATCTCTGCTATCTCTCTCTGTCCTTTTCACAATAAAAAATGAACATTTATACATCAGTATTTGAAAGGACACATCCTTTCGTATTCAAATCTCGGTGATCCTTTCATTTGGGCTTTTACCAATGTTCGCTAAACACCCGCTGAGACGTCTTGCAGTCATACGGATGTTCAATGTCTCTCTGACTACCACATATCACATATCGCTTTGATGTCATGCAGTCCCACCAACACTTTGAGTCTTCTCGATAGTCAATAGATCATATGTCGCTATGGTGTCATGCAGTCTCATCGATGTTATGAGTCTCACCGATAGCCTATCTGTATCTTTGCTTCTATCACCAAGTTGTCTTGTTGTTATACTGATGTTATGAGTCTTCCCGATAGTTATCCCTTCAGTCTTAAGTATCGTTGTGAAATTGAGGGTCGGGCAGACATTTCTCCCCTTACATCGTGTTTTGCTGAGATTTATCCTTCGTTAATTCTGATCGCCAAGACATAGTGGTTTTTCCTATCAATGGAAGTACATTCGGTATGACCTTTCGTATCTCTCCCCACTGAATCCAGTCTCGCCGAATCCATTCTTTCCAAATATACCGCCAAGTCCTAATGTAATCTTGTCGGTGTGACATAGGGGGTTGGTAAGACTCCCTGAATTCATCTTGATGACAACGACGAAACCCACCTTTGCTTTATCGGCGAGACCAGATGAATACTACGAGACTTCACTCTGATGGCACTTGTCTGGGCAATATATTCTTTGTGCTTCAGTCAGTAAGACACATATGAGCTCAATATGACTTATCCCGACGATTGTTGTCTCGCCGATAGGATCCTCTAGTCACTGAGACTGTGCATTTCCTCTTGCTGATATGAATCCTCAACTAAAATCTCATTGGTATGACATTCCCGATGTCTTGCCGATAGACTGCAAAAAGACATACATTATTATAAAATGCTTCAAGGATCGGGGAAACCTGCATCATGTTACGCCGATATGGTTTACACATTCAAATGCTCAGGGCTAGGTGAATCTATGGGACCAAATGATGAAAACAAACTAAAGCATGGGAAAACATGATATGCAAAGCGGATTGTTGTACTCATGGTATGGGAATTTTTGGGAACTAATAGGTATGTGCGGCCATGAAATTTTCAAAATTTTATAGTTCTAACAACCTTAATGGTCAATCACTGAAAATCATGATTTTAAAACATGCTATTGTGCTTATGGAGGTAACATTTTAAGCAAGGTAGTGAGTGGTGGTTTGGAACAATGGTAGGTATGAAGGACTTGCTTTATATGCATACTATGCAGTCTAGCTTAAGACAACGTTCTTAGAGGAGATTGAAGGTGGATTATGGAACTCAAGGGTTACCATGAAAAGGATTAAAGCAAAGACTAAGATCTATTTAAAATCCACAGTCAAGAAAGATATTAAAGAAGTCACATGCAAAACCCTAGTAGCTAGAGTAATGAATACAGTACCAAAGAGGATAGTGTGCTTGGGTAGATTTAGGAGATCTCCACATTATCTAATTATAGGGAAATACATCATTTATTTATTTATTTAATTAAAATAAATCATTCTAAACCCTATATAGGATACATTGATACTTCAAAAGACTCTGAAGGAATTTGAGATTAGGCAAATATATGTCAAGTAAATACCTAGATTACAAATAGTAGCGGGAACAATGTAAGATTTGTTGAGCAGAGCAGGAATGAGATAAGCAACAATGAATCCTATGCCTCCTTTCACGCACATCTCCTCACCGTTTTCTGTCATTCTTTACTGAAACACTTCTCCATTTTGGCAGTATATGCTTGAAAATAATGTTTTGACGAAGGTTTTAGAGTATGTTTATTAAAATGAAAATTCCATTCTGGTGGGCTACACTTGAAAATAAGATTTTGACAAAAGTTTTAGGGTATGTTTATTAAAGTTTTAGAGTATTTTGGTGGGCTATATTCTTGATTCCTTAAATGATTTATATAAATGGATTGTGAATAAATAAATGACTAACTATTTAGTCATTTTTTATTTATGTGACTAAATAATTTTTAATCAACGACCGAACTAGTAATTTATTTACTCATTTATAGCTGAGTTGCAAAAAATGAGTAGAATTTAGTCATTTTTAGTTGCTGTGACTAAAAGTTTTAGTCACCTAGTCATTTATTTTCTATATTCTACTAGTGTGTGCTTCCTTGTGCGTTTAGGGCTCTCTTAATGTTGAGGACCCTAGGGAAAAGCTCATCATAAGAAGTGACACATTGCATCTTTAACTAAAAGGATAAATCTGTATTGACATTAGTAATGATGATTCCAACTTGTTGCTCCTTAGGAATGGGTCACTTGCTCTTACTAGCTCGCTACCTCCATCGTTGTAAGAAGTTTGCGATCAAGTTCAATATTATGATTTTAGGAGTCTAAAGGTTGGAAATCATAGTAAAATTAGAATTTAATAAGTTTTGGAATTAGCATTTTAAAGTGTTTTTTGGGGTCATTAACTTCAGACTATCTTCTCTTTTGCAGGGGTGGTTGCATGCCAAATTTTTTTGGTGTAAAATATCAGAATTATTAGATTTTGTTACCTGTCTATGAATAAAAATTATTGGAGTGTGAGTTTGATATTTTTTGAAGATCTAAATAGTCAAGCTTGGTAAAGAAAAATCATGTCATATAATATTAGTCCAGAACAAAATGAAGAGACACTTGATAGATTGTGGGCTCGATTGAAAAGAAAGGGTGATGGGAAATGTTATTGTCCTTGCAATAATTGCAACATCTTAAAGATGAGATGACTTTTAATCACAACAGCTGAGAAACATTGTAGGGAGCATGGTCATGTTGAAGGGGGGCATGATTATCGTCCATTGGTGAGTTGTTCATTTTATGTGTTTATATTGATTGAATTTGTAAATTTTTATATTGTTTTAACATTATATATATATATAATCACTTGATGATGATCATGGTTTATTTGTGTCTATCATTACTATAAAGGTGGGGCACCCTAGGGCACATGATATGGATTATCATGACCCGAAGAATGTGGTTTTGCAAGCGGACGAACATGGAGCTGTGAATATCAAAGATGAAGTTAATGATCCTATGGAAGAAGACGATCATGCACTAGAAAAAATAGTTGAAGATGATGGTACATATACATTGATCCATGACACATTTAGTGGTAGAGCTGATCATGATGATCAAGATGACTTTGATGATGTTCATGATTTACCTGTACTTGATAAGGCATACGATCCCCTTTATGAAGGCTCCCAAACAACTCTTCTCTATGTTGTATTGTTGTTGTTGAACTTGAAGGTTATGAATGGTTTATAAAACATAGCAATCTCATGAATGTTAAGGTATGCCATATATGCCATCTTTTTCATCTATTTTAATTGTTGTTAGTTGATCACTAGTAAATAAAGGATGAAATATGTACCATTAATATTCTTTATATTAACAAATTATTTTTGTTGTAGATTGATTGGTGAATTTTTGTTACCACCATAAAATATTTTACCTTGCTCATACCGAGATTTATCTGGCATTATGAAAGATATTAGAATGGAGTATCAAGCAATAGATGCATGTGCCAATGATCATATTATATATCATAAACAACATGAATTTGCAACAGAATGCTTGGAATGTCATATCAATAGATATCGAACAAATCAACTAACAAAAAAGGTGCCTCACAAGGTTCTTCATTATATTCCCATTATTCCACGGATGCAATGATTATTTAGGTGGGAAAGATTAGCACAATTTATGGATTACCATGCATGGAATAGAAGTGGAGATGACATTCTTTGAATTCCTGCAGATGGTTCTACATTTAGGGACATGGAGGAAAAATGGCCACACTTTAAAGAAGAACCTCGTAATCTTAGGCTTTCATTGGGAGTAGACGGTGTCAATCCATTTGGAGAGCTGAGATCTATTTACTCGGTGTGGCCTATTTTTGTTATCAAAAATAACATTCCTCCATGGATGTCAATAAAGAGGGAGCACATAATGTTGTCAATGACTGTTCCAAGTATTTTTTTACATCAATTTTCTTTAACGTAGTAGCATCTCATTTGTCTTATTTGTTGCATAATGACTTATATTTTTTTCATTCAATAGTCATGTGCATTAATTTATATATATTGCAGTAAAATGGTTATAATAATTATGTAATTTTTATGTTCATTCAACTAGGTAAGCACCAAGTTAAAGATATGAATGTATATATATCAAGCCTCTTATCGACGAGTTACTAAAGTTATGGAATGGCGTCACTATGTATGATGTCTTTAGACCAATAGGACAAAGATAATTTCGATTCCATGCAATGCTTCTATGGACAATTCATGATGCCCCAGGGCTAACACATTTTTGTGGTATGTTATAACATTCGATTGCACTTTAACAATATTTAATTTTATGAAATAGATATCGTGCATGTTTTTAAAATAATCTATTCATTATATTAAATTATAAAAATTGACATATTTAATCCAATTATATATGATCTTGTATGTCTTCAAACAAAGGGAAAATTTGCATTTCTAACTTGTGGTCCAAAGATGAAATCTCGTCGTTCAACAAGTTTAGGAAAGTAGGTGTTTGATGAGTATAGGCACTTCCTCCATAGAAATCATAAGTATCGAATTACTGAAAAAACATCTTTTCAATGGGAAAGAAGAGACTACATCAAAATGACGAAGAATGACACCTCACTTATGGAAGTTGGAATATAATAGAATTAATCGTCAAGGTTATACATTAGATCAAATTGTTTATCTATCATATATGATATGTTTTGAATTTATATTTTTATATTGTGTTGTGTTTACTATGTTGTAATTGAAAATGTCGTTGTTAATTTGTTTAACTTATATGCTTCATGAAGGTCGTCAAGGCATTAATGGTCGGCTTCCACAGGGACTGAAAAGTTATCCTAGACAATTTAGTAGGTTGCCCTACTATGAGTAGCTAAAAATTGTGTATTTGTTTGATACAATGCATATTAGAAAGAATATAACATAAACGTTATAAAAAATATTGGATGGAAGGCATGACAAAGATAAAATTGTCAAAAATTGTAGTGACATTCAGGAAGCCAATCATGCAATGAAAAATGTCATTCAATTAAATAGCGATGGAGCCAAATTAATATAAGTGCCCTTCCTTGGTTATTAATGGAGCAGCAAAGCAATGCTATAAAAGAAGTCATACGAAAAATTCAATTTCCCACAAGATTTGCTGCGAACATAAACAATATAATAACAAAGAAAGGTGAATTTGGGTCAGGGATGAAAACACATGATTGGCATACCTTCATTAAGGTAATTATTTTGGTATATTATATACACTTGTATAATGCATGTAATTTTTAGTGTATTGTGTTTACTACTTTTAGAAAAATAATGAAAAGATCATTTTATAATTGTTGCAGTACGTTCTACCTCTATCTCTCCCAGACAACTTTGAAAACAATGTCAAGCAAGTTATATATGATCTTGGAAAATACATGAGGTAAGTAGCCGACATTTGTTCAATTCATTGTATACATCTTATAATTTCCATGTTTTACTTGTTATATAATATATCAGATATTTCAAATCTCATAATATATTTGTGCCTTGAATCAATTTGTAGATGGCTATCATCTAAAGAAATCCATGATATAAATTATTGGAAGAGAAAAATTCTTCGCCTAATGTGTGAAATGCAAAAGTTTCTACCTTACATTTTTCAATGACAAGAACACTACCTCATACACCAAGTTGAGGGGAGATTGAACTGTAGGACCACACACACAAGGTCGTAATGTGGATGGTTGAGAGGAACTTGAAATTTTTGAAGGCTTTGGTTAGACAAAGAGCACATCCTAAGGGTTCTATGGTGGAGGGATATATGGTATACCAAACCATGGTGTACATTAGTGAATATCTTTCTAAGTTTGCAGGAAAGATCCATGTAGATCACATTTGGGATCCCAACTCCATTAAAAAATTCGAAGGGGAGTACCTGATGGGGAAAGGTAGATTGAGGAAAGTGAGAGGTAATTATAAGTTGGTCATGGAGATTAATTGGAATACATTTTACATATGGTTTTTATGTATATTGTACTTATTTAATTTTTAATCTTCAATATACATCAAATATAAATTAAGGTCATATACTGTGGTATTTAACTAATTATATCAAGTTATGAATTTCAAATTTTTTTGATACGCCATCGAGAGTGGATGCACTACATTTGTAACGTCAGAACAATCTTGATTGATGACTAAGTATTTGCATTGAACGATGTCAACAATCTGGTCGCGCATTAACATGGGAAGGTGTGGCTTCATTGGTTAAAGAAGCTCATCGTAATGGAGATTTCAATGTTACACAAAGGGAAATTTATTTAGCATATGGTTTAAGAGATAAACAGGTACGTATAAATATATTAATCACCCATATTATTTAATTATTTTCAATTATATTGATGTATATATATGTTGAAATTGTTTTCTTTGCATACATTCGGCCAAGAATAAATATGTTTATCAACTGACGATATTGCAATTATTTTTACATGTTTGACATATTGCAGGTGAAACACCACAAGGCTATGTGGTGCAATGGTCACAAATCTTGAATCAAAATGTTGGATGACATAAAGAAAACTTGCGATTCTGGTATAACTATAGTCTTTCAGGTTACTAATGTGTCATCTAGAAGCATGATGGCCATCCGTAAGTCTCTCAAAAATCGATACTATGAGATTTTGGATGATATACTTGAGTGTGACTTTAAGTCCTTCAGATTAATTCTATTTGTCATCCTATTACATGCTACGATCTAATGAAAATGATCCTGAGAGAACTATTATTGAACATGATAATGGATTTACCATGGTTAATACAAGGTCAATCGAGCGAGCTAGAAATGAGCCTTATGTTCTTCCAGGCCAATGTGAGAAGGTATTTTACTTAGAGGTTCCACGTAAATCGGGTTGGTCATTTGTTGTTAAACATGATCCAAG
>VDFB02168118.1:159836841-159848013 GCA_007258455.2 Sequoia sempervirens
TCAAGTCTCTCCCTCCTACCCCTTCTCCCTCTCTTAGGTCTTTCTCTCACTCACTCACTCCCTCTATCTCTCTCCCCTCCACCCTTAACCCTAAACCCTTAAATCATCTACCCTCTATCCTTAACCCTCTTGTTAACTGTAAAATTTTAAAATTTTATAGTTGTCTGTACTCATCAAAGTTTTCCAAAGAGGCCCATATCATGAATATAAAATTGATGTATTTTCTTTGTCGCCCATGTTCTAGTCAGTATTTACCATTTGGTCCCATAACATTCACCTGATCCTGAGCATTTGAATATATAAAGTCATATTGACATGAGATGATATAAGTCTTCCCGACCCATAAGTTATTTTTGTTAGAAACCAAGATCAGATTTGTAAACCAGAATATCCTTCCAAAGAAGAGAAAAGCATAAAAAGCAGAGATTTGCAAGAAGATGTGCAAATAATTATTATTCGAGAATTCAATAATTACAAGATATGATTTTCTTTATAAAAGCAAAGATGCATAACCCTAATCTTATCTTGAGCAACAAGATAGCTCAACAAGATAATGATGACAACTAATTAACCTAAGAATTAATTAATTACCTAAGTAAACTTATGTAAAGTGTAATTAAATATTAATTACACCAACACCCCTCCATAAGTGCAACATAGGGAGACTAAAAAAGCTTGCACCTAAAACTAAGATGAATGCAAGAAAGCATGAATGGGTCCTGACAACAAGGCCTAATTAGGTACCCAAGTACAATGCAATAATGAATGAGGTAGAGAAGGAAAACCTAGTGGGACAAAACCCCCTTACAATGAGATGACTGCTGCAAAGAAGCACTGGAAGAACATTTTGGAGTAACACTGGAACCGTAATCCGACAAGCAAGGAAAGATACCTCTATCTACAAGAAACCAAAACCGGAATCATAATAATGTGACAGCAGACCCGATGCCACGGAACACTGGAATAACCTTGGAATCTGTGAAGCAACAGTAGATGAGATGATGATAGAATCTGGAAGCCGTGTATCTCGATGTCGATGCCCAAATGTGACTGAAACTCTTCCATGGGAAGGAGTACTGTTATGCCTTGCATAAACACCCCATTTTATTTTGGAACAAAATGGGTCCCCCTTTGTTCTTTTGTCTTTTGGGCCTTTGGTTTTCTGCCTTAGGAATTTTTCTTTTGTTCTATCGGATGCGGAATCGGGACCAATACCGAGCTTGGAATTCACCTAAAAGTTTATGGTTTTGTGCCGTTCCCGGTTCCGGTTCCGACAATTCCTCTTTTAGTGTCTTTTGTCCTGTCGGAGCCGGGCCCGGATCTGAATTAGAACATTGAACTCTTCAAGGTTCCCGATCCATGTTCCATCCCGACCCTGACTCTGCCTTTCCCTTTATTTCTTGTGGTCGGTCGTTTTCTTCCTTTGGTTTTGTGTCCTGTGCCTTAGGTGTTTTCTTTTCGACCTTAGGCATTTTTTTTTGTTTTGACGGACCCAGAACCAGAACAAAAACCGAACTTGGAATTCCTTCTAAGTTCTGTTTTCTATTCCTTTCTCGGTCTTGGTTCTGCCTCTTTTGTTTTTCTATCTCACACATATTTTCATTTTGTTTTGGTGGACCCAGAACCGGAACTAGAACCGAACCCTGAAACTTTCAAAAGTTTTAGGTTTGGGTTCCGTTCCGATCCCGGTTCCACATGTCCTATTCTTTTGCTTTTTGTTCCCTTTTGTTTGGTTGTGGGTTCTTCTTCTTCCTTTCCCCTTTTCTTTTTTGTTCTTTTTGTCATCTCTTTGTATGTTTTTGGAGGTGGGATCAGGATCAAACCTGGAACTGAAGCTTTGAAGAAGTTTCAATCTCGGATTTAGTTCGGCCCCTGCCCCCGTTTTTGTTTTGCCCGGGATCGATTTTTGCTCCGATCCCGCCTGCGTTTGTTTCCCTCTTTGTCCCTTGCGTTTGGTTTCTTTTGTGGATGCGGAGCTGGGATGGGGTCTGAACTGGGAAATGATGGTCATTCCCATGGCTTGTTCCCATTCTGACTCAGGTCCTGGTTCCAATTTCTTTTTTGTTCCGCCCCCGCCAGTTTTGAAGGTAGGTGTTGTTCCCGGTTCGGTCTTGGTTCTGCCCCCGCCAGGGTTGGGTTCCTTTTGTCTAAAAGTTGAAGGCATAGTAAAAATTGAATGAAATCATAAGCAATAGTGTATTTTATTATAATATATTTTATACGCTTCTAGGGACTAATCAAGACCTTGGTTTGTAGGATTACTTCATGTACATAATTATATTTCTCAAGGAATCTCGTTGAAAGATGAAGGCCTCAGAGGGAAGTCTTTCCGACTCGATAGGGTCTCGCCGACATATTTTCTACCCTTGATATAGCATGTTGAGCTCGGTGTAACGTCTCGCCGACCAAGCAAAGTCTCCCCGAAATGAAATGAGCCCTTGGTGAAAGGACTCGACTTCGGTGTAATGTCTCAGCGAGGGAAGTTGGTCTCGCCGACATAGAATGATCTTGGCGTAATGTCTTGCCGACCTCGATAGGGTTTTTCCAAAATAGAACAAGCTCGGGGAGAATGGAGGAGCTCTATGTGATGTCCTGCCGACTAGTGATGGTCTTTCTGATTGTTTTTAAACCTTCAGCGTAACTAATGGAGCCCGCCGTGATCTCTCACTGGCCCAAGAGGTGTCTCACCAACATATGATTCGATGTCAACAACTTTTAACAACCTGAGAATCCCACATGGGATATGTTTGCCCAATAAGATAGAACTAAAGGTGAACCCTGGATAGTTTGACCGATCAGCTGCGAACTAGAGGAAGGTCAACAGAATGTAACGGGTGTGGATCTGCTCTATGAGGGAGCCGATGGAGCAACTTGGTGAACACTGGTGTGGGGATCTGATGAAAAGTCCAGTGCTACTTCCAGAAGACGGTCAACACATAGAAAGATCTAGAGCATGAAGAAGGCCGAAGGAAGGAGGAGGAAACCATGAGTCACAGTGCCAGCTAGAGTCACTACTAGCAAGAGAGGGATCGGCATTAATGATGATATTTTAGGGAATTCAAAGCAGCTCCGCTAGAGTTTGAAGATGGACACAGAGGCCAGAAGTAAATGTGATGGTTGCAAAAGATCTGAAGGTTTCTCCTGGCGACAATCCTTCACCAATATGGACAGTAGGGATGCACATTTAATGCATAACCAACTTTATTCAAAATATTTGAGAGCCGACCCTTCTGAAGGGAGATATTTTGTAAACCCTAAAACATGGGACAATGCATTCTTTTGTTGCACTCTATATATATGGCATTCTTGCCTCTTTGTAAGGGGTTAGAAGGGAGAAAGAAAAGTTAGCAGAAATAGAAAAGTAATAGAGTAGACAATTCTAGATATAGATTTAGAAGAGTAGCGATTTTCTAAAGGATAGAGGAGATAGAACTACATCCTGTTTCTTAGTAAAGGGAGCTTCTTTTGTCTCCTTAGTTAGGAGTTAGATTCAACATAGAAAGGAATGTATCTTTCCAATTTTCTTAGTGTAGATGGAAACAATCTACAGACATGGATTTTCTATACACTGGTGATTGTGCCAAATTTGTAAATGTTGCTTATTTGTTTCACCAATAGTAGGAGCAACCAGACTCGAATCTACTTCATATTGTGTTCTAGAATGGTATTTATTTTGAGTTAATCATTTGATTTGAGAAGCTTTCAAGGAATGAAGTGTTATTTTGTGTTTTAATTAAAATGGTAACTAGTAATTTGTTGTGGAAATCAACACTGTGAATGGATGCAACTGTGTGTTAATCACAAGTTAATTTTGTTCTTCAGTTTTAGTTTATAATTCCTTGAAATATATCAAGTTTGGTTAAGTTAGATGAATTATCATTCTTTTCAGTACCAAAAACTTGATCTATCTTTTTCTGTTTCTTTAAAAACCCCAGTTAAAGTAGGTTTAAATTCATGCTCAATCTTAGAACAATCCACAAGCTCAACACCAGTAGGCCCCTTGAACATTATAGTTCATATCAACCATTGAGCAACATCAGCACAGTTGAGAACCAGCTACAAAGACCTTGGGAGCTAAGACATCCATGTGTTGTCTTTTTCAGGAGAAACAAAATAGAAATATTCTGTTTAATTGTAGCTGTGCCATTTTGACCGTCAACAAGTACCAAAAAAGTCTCTGGAACATTAACCATAAAAACATGGCCCTCAAATTGAGAAGAATCTGAACCAATGAGGATCAAGAAACATAATCTCTCAACTAAAGTGTGAACCGATGAATCCGATATGTGTCAAGTAATAGCAAAAAATGTGGCCAAAAGAAACTAGGAAACTCGATAACCCATGCGAGTTGCCAACAAATCAAGATGGAGATGGAGATCAAAGTGCATGCACACTCTAATCAGATTTATTATGCAAGAAACCCCCTAATGGAACTTTATCTCAGTTCATTTATTACAATAACCCAACAATTGTAAAGGGAGAGAATGCTAATGCATGCATAAACAAAAAATAACATGATGTGGTACTGAAATGAAGTACAAATATTCAAGTTTCACCTTTCCAACTGCCAAAACATCCAAGTAATCTCCAAAACACCCATCGGGAAAAATCTGGAATAATGATAAACTTGGGAGAAATACAGAAAAATGTGCATGGACAGCAACATAGAGCTCCTCAATACCTTTCCAATGCCGCAAAGAAGACGAAAATCAAAGATCATGGCAAAAAGTTATGAGCTCGAAAGCCAAAAATGAACATCTGACTTCAAACAGAAAAATATTGAAAAATAAACAGCACCATTGGAAATTTCTCCAAACTAGCTTTCCGGCGATATCTCATTTTCCCAATTTCGATACCGTATACCCAAGTTATGACCAAAAGAAAAACACTGCTCCTTTAGGAAAAAATCAGGGCTAGGAGGAGGCAAAGAGGGCCGTACAGCCGATGACATCATCCTGACGTTAGCAGTTCATGACAAAAAATTTGACGGCCATTTGGCTGTCGGGGCAAAAAATGCCCCCCTTGCCGGAAAAATTTGTGCGGCGAACGGAATATGCTCCAGTTTGCTAGAATATTCTCTGACTCGCCAGAATATACTGTGCCCTATCAAAATATTCCCGTCTGGCTAGAAATGAGCGTGGGGCTCCTGGTCACCCATACGACTGTCGTGGGGTTGACAGGGGCGGCAGAGCACTCGGTGGGGCTGAGTGCTAGCTGGACTGGCAGGCGGTGGAGTAGGTGGCACCGCCGGGCTGAGCGGTGGGCAGGTGGCTGCCTAGCGGCAGAGCCTTTTAAAATTGTGAGCACTGACGAAGGTGAAAAAAACATTTTTTTTGTATTTTCTTTTGAAAATCGTGCCTCAGAATGTGTGCAGGAGAGTCCGTATGGCCCCCTAGACAATTTTTTTGCCTCCCGGACCAACTTCACCAAAATCGATGAAACGAAGGGCATTTCTAGGGTTTTTGGCTGCTGTGAACGCGATGGTGACCTCCGTTTCTGCTCAAACTGCTCCAAAAATTTAGCTACCCCCAGAACTTGCAAAAAATATCCCAACCTAAAACCCTCACAGATCTGGCAAATGATGGCCAAAATATGCAAAATAAAAGTCAATCCTGACTTTTTCCAACGCTCTGAATCCAATGGTGAAGCCTGATCTGATCCAAAATGCCTCATGAATGAACTCAAGGCATGATACCCTCGAGGAATCCTGAACGAACCCTGCAATGATTTTCTCAAAAAATATGAGAAGGGGTTACAAATCAAGGCTCTAATACCATCTTAGAAACCAAGATCAAATTTGCAAACCAGAATATCCTTCCACATAAGAGAAAAATAGAAAAAGCAGAGATTTTCAAGAAGATGTGCAAATAATTATTATTCGAGAATTCAATAATTACAAGATATGATTTGCTTTATAAAAGCAAAGATGCATAACCCTAATCTTATCTTGAGAAACAAGATAGCTCAACAAGATAAGGATGACAACTAATTAACCTAGCAATTAAATAATTACCTAAGTAAACTTATGTAAAGTGTAATTAAATATTAATTACACCAACAATTTTATACTAACACATTTTTTAGTGCATCGACAAGAGGTCGTGAATGTCTTACCAGTATAATTTCATCTGAGGATTCATATCGACATGATGCAGTTCACATTCTCAATGACAAAAGGATCTTATCGGCAAGACAACAGCCATTGGGGTGAGTCATATCGAGCACATATGTGTCTTACCGACCGAAGCACAAAGAACTATATCAGCTAGACTTGGGCCGTCAGAGTGAAGTCCCGTAGCATCCATCCAGTCTTGCCGATAAAGCGAAGGAGGATTTTGTCGATATGAGTTCATGGAGTCCTGCCGACCCCCTATGTCACACTGACAAGATTGCATTTGTAAATCCTTGGCGATACGTTTTGATCATCAACGAGATTGGTTTCATCGGAGAGAGATATGAGAGTCATGCTGAGTGTTGTTCGATTGGCAAGAAAATAATTATGTCTCGGCGATTAGAAAATAGACCAAAGAAAATATCTCAGCGAGATATGAAGTAAGTGGAGGAACATCTGCCCAACTTACAAAGTCACAATGACATGTTTGCATCTGTGGGAGTTATAGCAATATACTTGAGATTGAAGGGATAACTCTTAGGGAGACTCATAACGCTAGTCAAACTACGAGACATCTTAGCGATATATGATCTATCAATAGCAAAGATACAAGTGAATCAAAATAACTCTCGGGGAGACTCGAAGTGTTGGGGAAACTATAAGGTGTCTTAGCGAATGTTTTAATGAACATTGGTAGAAGCCCTAATAGAAGGATCGCCCAAGATTTGAAAATGTTTCACCGACAATATTACATGATGTGATAGTGAGAGTTTCAAAAAAATACCTGCTACACTCGTGTTTCAGCTAAAACGTTAATGGCACCATGAAGCATAAGTAACTTCATGAATTAAGGAAAATTCAATTGAAAACACTTTTGCAGAATTGATAGCGGAGAAAGTAGAAGGACGAACGAAGAACCAGGGAATTTTTTGACTCAAAAGTTGCAAGAGAAATACAGTAAGCTCTTTGCGCCTTGACTTTAGTAGTTTTGACTTATGCAATTTTTTTAAGAATGGAAGCCACTAGTTCAGGAAAATTGAAGGGGAGAAAACATGGGGAAAGTAGTTAGTCTAGAGGGAAAAAATAGAAAACCAAAATTGAGCCAGAGGGCATTGAGCGGAAGCTAAGCCAAGATCTTATCGACCAATTACCTAGCTCTGGCCCTAAAGCTAGGCGATCTGCACAACTTAGGGTAGAAGTGGATAAACTAGATGACAAATGTAAGCTCATAGGAGATATTTGGACACCAATAAGAGGCTATGAACTTTTTAGTTTTCATTACTATCGGAGAAATCATTTTGAACCAGTATGTAATCCATGGAAGCTTAATATGGGAAAGCTGGTCTGCCCTAATGTATTTGTCAATGTTGAATTGGTGAGATTGTTGGCCGCTCATTATAATTCAAAACTCAAAGCCATATGTGACCCATCTGGGAAACCATTGATACATATATCAGAAGATGCAATAGGTGAGGTTTTGAAATTGGAAGGGGTTTTCAATGAGAAAATCATATGTGAAGAATTAGAAAGGGAATTCGGGAGGATGGACACAATTTATAAAGGTTGGAGGTTGCCACTGCATAGAATTAGACAAGGTGGCAAACCAGTTCCACTAGAGGATAGTGATGGACCCCCCTTCCATGTTGATCTTTTTGAACCCTATATGAAGTATACTTATTTCTCGGTAGGCCAAGTATTGGGAATGGAAGTCCCATAATATATGTCAATCATGCCTATGATAATTTCAACAGATATTCAGTATCATAACTCTAGACCTTTTGATTATGCCTCATACATTTTTAAGGGGCTTGATTTTGGGTTGATGGTAGTGAAAAGTGGAGCCTCTATCTTATATCTTAGGAATTATTCATTGTTGATGCACATAGTGTTGTGTTTTGGATAGGACTTAGGGTTGTGGCCTCAGGAGATGAGAATTTCCCAATTTGATAAGGAAGGTATGTCATTACTTGTTCATTTATGGACTATTGTTTGGGATAGTAGGTTTGCTAATTCTTGTTTCATACACTTTAAGGAGTATTTTGTAAAACCATTGTACAAATTCTATAATCATCCATGTGCTTATTCTCTATCTAATGAGATAAAGAGGTTTCTCAGGCCTAAGGAATTCAATGGGCCAATTAATCACAATTGGGGGGATTGGTATTGTTTGGATGATGCTACCATGATTAGGGTTTACGGATTTGAAGATGCCCCATTCATTTTGCCTAAAACAGTCCCAGATAGGATTGCATACTTGGAAATTGTTAGGCAGATGGACTTTTCCAGTGTTATGAATTTGAGATCCTTTGGAAAATAGGTTTTCATGCCTAGTACGTTGTGCTTTAGTGATTTTACTGTATTGGCGAAGGAAGGGTACAATTTGATTCTTGATAAGCTACATCAATACAACATGAAAAGAGGACCACCTAGAAAGAATTTTGATCCAGAAGGGTATATCAATTCTTCTAGACAATAGATAAAATTTAGAGGATATCAACATGTACCCTATCAGTTTGATGATATGATCAGGAACTTGGAAGCTGAAGAAGCATAAATGGTGGTAGAAAAATATAATCAAGGGTTGCAAGATACAGAGCTGTTATCTTCTGGGGAAGAGGCATATGAGGGTAATGTGCCACAGGATCAATCCAATAAGATGTCAAGATTGAGAACTCAAGACTACATCAACCCTGCCAGGGAATTAAATGTGGAAGAGAGTATAGATACAGATGCAAGGCACATGGAGTATAAGTCATTTGTATTAGATAATGAATTTATAAATTCTCCAAAATTTAAAGCATTCTTTTATAAACAAAAAGGAAAAGAGATAAGAGAAATGGTTGATAATGTTCCACCAAGTAATGAGGAACAACTATTGAAGGACCTAAAGATGAGTGTGGACAGAGAGATGGTGGGTATGACCCCTGAGAAGGGAAGGAGAATGTTAGAAAATCTTGGTGTTATGATCTTTCCAGGGTTGGATCTCAATTCTGCATTAGTCTTTGATAGTTTTCTGAAGGATAGTAATGCTACACACAAGCTTAGCCTGGATAAGGTGACAAAAGTATATGCAGGGTCAAAATACAATCTAGATGAAGGGTCATTGATGATTTGGGCCTTGTATCCACCTCATAGGAAATTAGTTGTCATTGATACTGAGAAAGCATTCGGGCATGTTATGAATCTAAAGGTTGGGGAGGCTAATCCTGTGGCAACTGCAGAGATTGGAATCAATGTAGAAAAATTGAACAAAGATCAAATACAGATGTTAATCAAGGAAAGAGAAATGTACAAAATGAATAATGAGAGGATGTTGAAAGAAAATGACCGTCTGAAATATTTGTTAGGAGTTACAATGAAGTCAACCAAGCTTATCACTCATGGTGAAATTTACAAGCAAAAGATCATTGGGAAAGATCAAGTGCATATTCTCAAGGGAAATATGATGCACTTGTAGCAGTAATTAAGAAAAGACAAGCCAGTCTAACAACTTGGTTGAATAAGCTCTGGGAACACACTCGCATAACTTTGCTACATTGTGAGAACACGAAAGAATGGATGGTAGGATTCTGGAGAAGCTTCAAGAAATAAACCAGATGGATGTTTTCGATAATGTAGCAATTGAGGCTACAAATCATCTTGTGAACAAGCACAAATACTTCTTTGAAGAATTGCGCGGGGATGTGCACAGATTAATTAATGCCACCAAAAAGGGATTGACTGCATTCTTCGATGATAGAGGAAAATTAAAAGAAATGACTAGGTGGAAAGGTGAAAGTGAATCAATATTTCAAGAAATTCTAAAGACAGCTACCACGAAAGATACAACATTGGATGAAGCATAAGAACAAAATGAAAAGATGGTGAAAATGGAGATTGCGATCCAAAATGCATTGGAAGATGCAGATACACATGAGCATCGGGACTACTTGGACCACTTGTCGAAGATTCATTTGTGGCTTAACAGAGCCTAATTACTTCTTTTTAATTATTTGTTGTTTTAACATAAGACATTTCTGAAAGGACGTGTCCTTTCGAGCAGTTGATGTATAAATATCCATTTTTGGTAGCAAATAGCGAATATCGAATAGGAGAAAGATACAGTAGATTACAATGTTTTGCAATTATGAGAATATGATGCATGTTTGAAACTATGGAGATATCAATGAAAATCGTTTAATGTGGTGGCGTATTTTTGGTATCAGTTGTTTGTTGTGTTAATTGAAAGTATTACTGAAGTTGTCTCCAAGGTTGATGTTTTCTAGTTATTTAAATTGATATAACAAGCTTATATTCAGTTTATCGATGCACACTTGTTGTATCTATATGGTTGATTAATTGGTTCTTTCAAGAAAAGATTAAATCCCTTTAGTTGATCATAGTAATTAGGGAATCTCATTTGGATCATTAAGAAGAACTTGGTAATCATATTCTTGCATGTTTATACAAGTTGTAAACTCAAATTTATTTTCCAAACAATTAGAGTATTTTTCAGAAAGAAGTTACTCATTTTAGATTTCTCATTTGACTCCGCATACCCAATAAGGCACTAGTCTATACATTTTCACCATTTAGGTTTCACTCATTTTTACATCTATTAAATTGAACATATTAAGTTTTAGCCTTGATATTGCTATACAATCTATACAAAAATAAAATTCATTTATCCACTCCCATTTGCGATTGCGGATGAATTATTTTAGGAAATAAACACAAACCAAGTCTGCCTCATTCATATAGGTATACCCGCCTCGATCTAGCAACACCTGAAGAGAAGAAGTCTAAACCATTTTGGCCTTGTCTGTTACTCTGAAACGTACCAAGAGATTGGCAACCTCTTGAGGCATTTCACCTAAGTTTTTGAGAGCTAAAACCTCCCTCCCTCTATCTCTTTCCCACTCCCTCCCTCTCTCTCTCAAGTATCTTCAATATCCTACCCCCTCTCCCTCTCTTAGGTATCTCTCTCACTCACTCACTCCCTCTATCTCTCTCCCCTTAACCCTAAACCCTAAACCCTTAACCCTTAAACCCTCTACCCTCAACCCTTAACCCTCCCTTCC